>OX384541.1:48276077-48795485 GCA_947538895.1 Neoitamus cyanurus
AGTACGGAGGTACCTACAATTGATAAAATTACCTACTTGTGTTTTTGTATTGACTTTAACTCATATAGAATTCGTTGTTATCTTTCACAGATTTTTTTAAAATATGTAAATAAATAATTGTTGTTTTGAATGGGTCGTTCATATGTCTCAATAAGTGCTGTTGCGTTATTTGTTTCTTTAAAGTCTTCATATCACAAACACTCCATAAAAGGAATACATATAAATCTTAAAATTCCCGTGGCGTTCAATTGAACTCCTAGAGTTTTTTATCTATTGGGCTAATAATTTTGATTTGAAAAAACTGGGGGCACTCATTGATATGTAAAACAAGCTCTTCACACATATTGTATATCTTAAAGAGGCACTCAATCAAAGCGATTATAAACACCGATTGTGGAATTTGTCTAGAAGCATTCAAGGTCTAAAAATATGACCAGATATTGAATTTTCAAAATTTTATATTAATGTTTGCTTTTTGAAGCATGATGTTAGATGCTTCACAAAATTATAAGAATAAATACTTCTTTCACTCCGAAGCTATAATACTCAGGCCCTTATTAATATTCGTCCCTACTTTAAAATTCAAAATAGTTTTATAATTAATCTATAGATTCCTCTAGTTTCTACTTACAATATGGTATCTTAAGATTCTGCGGCACAGAAACCTTACGGATATCGCCTTATTATAGATAACAAATACAAATTTCCTAGTCATCGGCAATCAGTTTTGTTTTCACACCACCTTCAAACAACTATACGAATTTTAGGATATCATATCGTAACTATAGAAGCGGAGGAATCTAAATTAGAATTATTGAACATCTTTTAACGCTGCGGGTTTTTTGGAGGCGGCTCAATTTTTTTTAATTCTTAACCGTATTCACTCTTTGGTGTATTTGGTCCTGTATCAAAACAAATTCTTACAACGTTTTGTTAATATAAAATATACAACAACAAATGTACGGGACATTTACTATGCTAGGTGTGTAACATTTTACAATAAGTGCAACCTACACTACACCCTTGTAAATATCCGTCATATATTCAAGTTGACATTTCAAGATATATTTTCGGTGTAAAATAATGGGGTGACGAAAATAGATCATTGGATCCTCCAAAATTAAAAAAAAAACGCAAACCAAATAAAAAACGGAGTACTTAAATAAACGCAATATTAAAGCACTAGCTGTCATTTAACCAGCTGAAAATTTTTTTTACAAGGGCGTATACGTGCTTTACTAATAGCGTGTTCACTCTTTGATGTAAAAAAAATACAACGAAGAGTGAATAGCCTTATTATTTCGTTACCTAGATTTTGGTGTGCACAGCAAACTTTAAACAGAATTTGTCCATATAAAAAACTCACTTTTTAAGAATTCGTTTAATTTCGTTGCACCCTGCTGTTGGAAGATCACCCTGTGTCGTATGTTTTTGCTATTAGAGCTTTGTCTCATGTACTATATGTAAGTATAAGTTTGAAATCATATACCTAGTTGTTTCACAAAAATCCTTCCAAATAGCATGTGCTATTTGGGTGCGAACAGTAAAATGAAAACATTTTTTGCTATTATTTATAATTTATCAATCTTTGCCTTATGTTTATTTATCATTTTGCTTAAAAATAACAAGTTTTCAACAATTTTCAATGGTGAAAGAGACAAGAAAGCGACGAAAGAAGATTGTAAAAGTTGCATAACCTCAGAATTCGGTTTCTGCAGATCAGTTAGATTTCGATAACTCTACAGATTGGAATTTAATACACTATTTGAAAAGAGCTCGGTTTGTCGCCCTGTTCGCTTCTTCCTTTTGTAATAAATAAAACTTTATCATACTCTGCCGATAATTTGTATGTATATAGTTTTCCGTCGAATTGAATGAAGCAGGGAAGAAGTGAAAGTGGATTTTATGAGCGAAAGGAATCTCCGAATCGACAGATTCGAGAATAGGCTCCACTATGATATCAATCTAATCCGTGTGAAAACGTAGACTGATACCTCAATAAGATTTTGCTCTATAACACGAGTAAACATTTTAGATTTTACACACTTGGAGATATGAAATCATGTAAAAATTTTTCTTTTTAAATTCCATTTCCCCTTCGTGTTCCCAGTGTCAGTGTCCAAATTATCATTTTATGACTGGATTGTGCAAGGGCGTACGCAGAAAATGCAAAATTTGTTGTCAGAGGGAGTGAGAGAAAATTGATCAAATATACTTTATTGCCGACAGGTTTTATTAATATCATATACCTACATATGTATATACACTTTTATATAACACACACATAAACATGCATATTATATATGTAAGTTTCAAAAGTTACACTCAATTCGAAATTTCGAAGGGCCGTCTGTGCGCCTACGGAACCTATTTTTCTAAATTTAGTAAATAAAACTGAAATAGAGATTTTAGCGTTTAAAAAAAAATGTTGTTGATCCTTTTATGTTTTCCGGGGTTAATTTCAACTATGCACCTACATATCTATTAAATTTTATTTGCCAGATCAAGTTTTCTCCAATCAATTTTGTAATCATTAATTAAAACTCGCTGCACATGATATGTGCACAGCAGACTGTCCTCGGTTAACCGCCGCATTTAGCGTCTATAGAGGCCTGTCATAAGGAAATAATTACACCATTATTTGCAATTACTAAATAAATATTGCCACCATTGCAAAAACGGTCAGAATTTTGCTTCCAGGTTTTAGTTCCTCTGAATAACGAGCAGTTTCAAGGCAGCTGACTTAAGAGACCTCCAAAGCCACAATATTTTTTAACACAGGTCAAATCCAGGTCATTTTATAACTTCTCATACTTTAGTTCCATTTAAAAAAGTCTACGTCAACTCTGCCAGCCGGCTTTGCAGAACTACTAAATAGGTAACTTAATGAGTGTACCTAAGAAGTGAGCATCAGAATTTTCACTTTCACCATGTAAATATAAATTGCAACTCTGCAGTGACTCCACGAGCATGGCCAATGTTTTCTTCAATCAGCGTACTGTGACCTTAGTATTTGTTTGGACTTTAATTCAAGCCGAAAGTGAAGTAAATAAGCGAAGCGTGACAGTAATTCCCTGCACAACCTCTTTTCACTTTTTCAAACTGGGAAGCCCAATAGACAATCTTGAGCAAAACCGCGTCTGCGTTTGGCGTCGTCAGCTTGCGATTTCATTTTCCACAGGACTGGTATACTCAAGTAAGAGTTCCAGCGGTAAACAAGAATAGTCTGTGGCGCGCAACTTAAACGCAAACCGGTTTAATTAAGTGAATCAGAGGTTGGAAAGGAATTCCTACATCAGCACTGGGGAATTCCACGTCAAGAGTCACGACAATTGAATGGTTGCGTTGCGTTTGCTTGCGAGCATGAAGCATCGTAAAAACCTGTTTACATTCTGATTGTGACCTTCATCTCGACTTCTCGCAAAAGGACGACTAATCGTTATGTGTCCGACCAGCCTATGTTTCATTTCTACGTTGCACACAAGTTTTCCAACTATGTAGGTCAAATAACCACAGACATTTCTCACTCATTTAACGCTAAACTAATTCTAGCGAGTAGCCAATGCAAGTAGCAGTCCTTTCTAACCTTATAAGATTGAGGGCGGCGAAAGTCCTTTGCTTTAATTGGAAAATTAACGGACAGAACTTCACTTCTGAGTAGTCAGCTAAAACTTTTGAAACATTAGCACCAAGCACAGTTGACTGAACCTTTTCACCAAACGCGAGCGCGAACTGTATACATTCTAGGTCGGAGAGACGCACTTTACTACTTTATTGATGCTTCTGCAAGCTCAACTTGGTCACTCCAACTCAGCCAGCACGCCAACTTGTGACCAAAGCGAACGAGACTTACTGAGCAAAGTGAATTTTATTGAGTGGGGCGCCATACCTTCCACCTGTTCGATTAACATGTTTTGGTACGATAGATAGAGTGAATTGAATTCCTCCCCGCTCGCAGCGCAAGGTGTACACTGTACAGCGGAAACGTTTTTCTTACAAGTGCCTTGCCTTGCCTCCTCCACTTTGTTTCGCAGTTTTAGTTGCTACGTTACTGGAAATGTTTGTCTCATGAATGAATTTCAGTTAACAAAAATAGCGCATTATGCAATGAAAATCGTGTTAATTTCTCTGCAAATATGTATGAGCTTCTTCGAAGCGAAGATAACAGTGGGTAACCTTACAGCAGGCAAGTTAGGGCTGCTCTTCTTATAGTCTGTGGCGTGGAGTTTTTTCAGTCCAGTTAGATTCCAATTTTTAATCACTTTAAAAAGACCAAACCCCAGTTGAAGATACGACCTAAATTTGAAACTATAATGGGAATTTTAGAAAAAAAATGTGGGAGTATATTTGCTAATGTTAGCAAAACTCGTTGCTATGCTTTAGATAGCTTGACACTCTAACCACTGAATGCGCCGCGCCAATTGCAATCCTAACTGAGGCTTACGTTATCTCCCTGTAATCGCAATTGTCATTAAATAAATAAAATACGTGAAAATGGATGTATAATTAAAATTCTGTTGTCGTTTTCTCGCATTTTTTGCAATTGGGTGTTGTTCACAGAGCACGTATGCAAATACATACTCGTATGTCTTTAAAATCTTCAGTAGTACTTCGAAAATACATTAGATAAAAATTGCCTAACTAAAATGCAACCAAACAACAAGGTCATGTAGGTAAAGCCAACGGTAGCATTATTATACTAAATAAACTACTTTGATATCTCTCTATATAATTAAAACGCAAACGCGAGTGCTTGTGATTCCTCCTATGAGTTCCTTTAGACCCCGATTTTAATGATTCCAACACAGATCGAACGCTTATCAACTGAGTATGGAGCATCTCTAATAAAAAATTTGAAAAAGCAAACTGGTGTATCAAATGTGGCGACCACAAGATTTAACGTCAAAGGTTTTGTGGTTTCGTGATCCCGTCGAAATTTGGAAATTAAAATGGCGGATGCAATATGGCGTCCGAAAATTCTCAACTCCTGAACCGATTTCAACAGAATGGAGAATCCACACTGGTAAATTGTTTTACACTGTGCGAAGTCGGTCATAAAAGCTAGTTACAGTTAACCCTTCTGTCAATACCCTTTTGCGTATTTTTACTTACATATCTTTTGTATTTAACGACAAATCAACAAATCCTTTTAGATCCTCGTTATTTGAGTCTATTAACATCGATTCATATACGTTAAGATATTGAAATATGCAAAAAAATAAAGAAACTAAGAGTTAAAGTCAAACACCCTCTCGATCAATACCCGGGGTAACGACCATATCAATATTAAAAATCTTTGGGTTAGCCAATTACTTAATAACTTAAGACAGACCCTTAAGTAGGGACTGAATAAATTGACCGACTTGGTATTACATAGATCTCACAACTTTTTACGATAGAAGAACTGAGTTGCGAGACTTGGTTGTTTTGACACGTTATATTTTTTATGGCATTGAATTTATTCATGAAAACATGCGTCACATTTTGTAATTGCTTTGGAATGTTCATAATGTTTCCATAATGTCTATGCCCCCCTTAACATCTATTTACACGCTGCCATTTACTGATAGCTATAATGCTATTTTTTGAGAATTTTGATGTTTTATTCAGCTTACCTCATACACGCTGTTGCTGTACTCCTCTGCGTAGCTATCTTTAGGTGGTCGCTTATGTACAGAATTTATACACGATACAGCCGTTCCGTGCTTAGTTTATATTTCTATGTGTGTACGTTACTTATTCTTCGAAAAATATTGTTTTATTCTGAAATCTCCTCAATCTTTCTTATTAATCTAAGTTAAGAAATTCTAGATGCCTTATTGAAGACTTAATTTTGAAATTCTTTTCAACAGAATATTCAATATGAGCTATTAAATAAATTTATATATATACATATGTATGTTAAATTTCACTGAAATCGACAAGTTTCGTTCACTCTTCTAGGTCTTTCATGCCATATTCTGAAATTATTATAAACCCCCATGTCTTTTATTTAATGGAAATCTATTGTATTAAATTACAAATAGCAGATGCGAAAACGGAGAACTCTTGAAACTAAAAAAACCTCGATTGCCATTTTGAATCCGCCATTTTAAATTAGCTGTTAGTGCTATAAAAATTCAAGATCTGTACCCTAAGAAGCCATAAGTATAAATTTTCGTGGTGTTCTTTTAAAGCTTAAAATTTTGGGTTGTCATTATGTAGTCCGCCATCTTGAAATTTGAATTTTTGGTAGATTTGAAATCAGTGGCCTCAACGTTCAATTGCATTTAAATTCGAATCGAACCACCATAACCCTCCCTAGCTTTGAATTTTAGGGAGATTCGTTTGGTAGACTTTATGGGTCCGCTATCTTAAATTTCAGTATGTTTCAAATCCATATCCCCTTAGTCGTCTTTATATTCATTTTCAACATTGCTTAAAGTTGAGGAGTTTCGGTAGCCATAATGTCTCCGCCATCTTCAATACCCATAAGTATTACGCGCGTTAAGGGTTCCGAATATTTGCCGCAAACTAAATGACTGTAATTTAAAAAAATATCATTTCATGTGATATGACTAAAAATTAACGATTTTGGGACTTTTTTTTACTTGTGCTGTGAGACCTTTTTTTGCTAAATTTCATGATTCTAGGTAAACGGGAAGTGCCCTATAGGTTTTGCTTTATTTTCGAGTGTCAAAATATGCGGCATAAGAGGCCGTATTTTTGATTGCGTTGACTTAGAAGCTCGATTGTACAGCTCTAAGGGACCGTATACCTAAGTATTTAATACTAATTTCAACTTGATACCTTCACGCGTTATTGAGAAAATGGTCCTGACAAACAGACAGACAGACGGACAACGAAGTGATCCTATGAAGGTTCCTTTTGAATCATTTGAAAATCGGAAAAAGCGATCATGCAATCCGAATTCGAATCAGTACAATACGAATGCCATCGCAAAAATATCCGATGACCATGCTGCACTCGAATTTGACATTTCGTTTTCATAACTGGTGAATGGTGCGTGCTTTGTTAATACAAAAGATGTAAGTTATCTTAAATATTTTCGAATAATAATAAAAAACTATTCAATTGGTAAACAAAATTATTTGCCCGGCTACGCAAAAACAATATGAGATTTTAGTCAAATGGATGGAGAAAAATCCCAGTTTAGCCAGAGGATGTTTGTCATGGTTGATTCCGCCATATCCACAAAACAATTTTACAAAGCATATATATATAACATAAAATGTTTTCAACGAAGAAACTAATAAATTTTGTCTATTTACATTGTATCAGGGAGCTCCATAGGATTCGAATCATCAGAAAGTTTTCTTCGGATTAATCGCATATTATTAAAATTTTCTTCTTCGCTGTCAGATGAAGAAGCTCTGCGACGCTGATATTTTCTTAATAATTTTCGTACGAAGGGGAACTCACTATCAATTACATTTGAAAATTACCGCACTTATAAAATTTCAAACATTGACATGTAGTTGTCTGCTTTCCCAGTATTGGAACAAAATTCCAGCTGCATAGGGCAGTCGCCCTCCGAAATTCGAATTCGTGATCGGTAGATTCATTCGTATCGTAATTCAGTTTCGGTTCGTGTCAACTTTCGCGTCGCATTTCATATTTCATGATAAAGCCCCTGGACTCTCGCCGGCTACTCTCTCCTCCTGGCGGACTACAGATGCCAGTTCACTATCTGTTGCAGAATTACCTACTTGATTGATTATGTAATTCGTTCACGTTACATAGCACTTATTTATCGGAATATACGCAAATAAGCAAACAACTACATTTTCAAAATACACTGACCATTTTATTTATAATTAAATACATATTTTTGCGGACCTATTTACAACTTGAAGAAGAACCGTTAACTTTTTCGTAAGGAATAAATATATTACATTAATCCCTATGGTATATTCATAAAGGTGTTTGCTACCCAATTCACTTTAGTCAGTCGGCCGAAGAAATTTATTTTGTGTAAATATAATAACATTTGATTTTTTTTAATAAAACAGTACACAACAGAATTTTATAGTCATACACAAAGTAAAATAATGTTAAGATTTATTTAAGCGTTGTAGATTTCCTCAGCATATTGGACAAATACTTTTTCTCTCTTTTACATCGCAAGAGACGTTAATCTTTGTAAATCCTTTAACGTAGGGTTAAGTGCATATGTACTTAAAAAGACGAGATGCAAAATTTAGTATACTACTTCATACTATATATTTATGTAAAAAATGCTTATAAGCCTAACAATAATATTAGAAAGAGTAAAAAGTACATACATCGACATTATCCACACGTAGAGTACAATGAATTAGTCCCCACATTTTCATTGAGCATGTAAAGAAATACAATCAGTTCTGTTAAACTACAGAAAAGCACTCACTTACCTCAGTCGTAATAACAGTAATATAAAGAAGCAACTGCAAAGAAGTTGGGATTATCATAGACATACGAAACGAATCCATCTTTTTCCGCGTCCCACAGAAATGCTGACTGTGAATTGTATCCTTGCATGAACCTTTCTCCAATAGAGACAACGCAAACGTACTTATACCTTAGAAAATGAACACCTCTGTTAAATAGTCACTTTGCGTTATGTCTGCGAAATACCTGTCGAAATTGTTGATTTTTATGCGAGTTTTTATTTCTTCACTTAAGTTTTTACAAAGGGCCTGTGCTTTTTTAGAGTTATAACTAAAGTCTTCAAGGACTTGATTCATAGTCGACTTTATAACACTCTCAGCAATTTCTCGGTTAAAGGGATTTTTTGACTCCAAGCGGTAAGTGGGCATAAACCGAACTGTCGGCGTCTGCATGTTTAAAACAACTGAACTATTTTTCAGTAACCGTATTGTGCAATATTACCTTCCCTCCTAAGCTTCCGCGGGGAACTCCCTGTTTTACATGAAAAAGTAATTAATATTAATGGACTGTTTTGCTTCAACGGAAACTAATTTTACAATTATTACTATGGACACGAACGTATTACGAGTATTATCACTGTAAATAAATTTCATCTGATTTTTAATGCTTGTGGAGTTGTTGAATCAATATTCGAACCAGGTAACGAAACTCTGTACGTAACACGCGCCTGAAATATCTTAGCTTAGTTAAAATTATGCAAATTCATTGATTAATGTTAGTGTTCCGTATCTTCACTGAAAAAAGGAAAACATTTACGAAATCTGATATTTCTGTGTCTGCCTGTCCTTCCTTATAAATTTTGTATTATATATATGTGTCCAGTATCTTCGAAAATGAGTACTTGATTTAGATTAAATTCGGTGGAAATACTGTACACAGCAGACCTCCTATAACAGCGAGATATATTGAGTGTTACATGAATCCGTGTTGTAGAAGGCCCAGGCGATTAACTTACTCACTTTTTATGCTAAAATTGAAATTGAATAAAATAAATCATACGTTATGAAAGTTTTTTAGCCATGTGAATCACAACTAGAAACAAACTGAAAACAAGTAGAGATCTTAGACGATCTCCTCTAAAACTGGGCCTTCCCCAAAATTTGAGAAACACAAATGACGTTTACTATTACCAGCCAAAAGTTATACTAATTATTATTATTATAAGAACATAATAAAATCACAACATCTGTCTCATACTTTTGCCGTGCTATAGGAGTCACTTTCGACTTGTTACACAAACATAGTCACAATTTTTCCGCCATGTTAACTGTAAATACCTACGTAGCAACAAATGCAAACGAAACATTTTTATATAATAAATTTCGACATTTGATCGCTGTTTTAGCCTTTTCGAAGAACACTATGCTTCACTTAACAACCCACACGGAACAGACAGCAGCTATATGATGAACCAGCCGAATCCTTCCTCGTAAGCCTGCGTAAATTGCAATTGACTAGTCTTGATCAGCCACAACGAATCGATAACAGACAAATACCCAGAACGGTGTTGAATCACAACGACACAAAAGAAAAGAATATCTATTACAATAATATCGACACAAAAATTTAGATTGTTAATAGTTTTTTATAGTCGAAATCTTATTTCATAACAGCAGAAATTTTACATTTTGTAACCCGCACATTGTTTCAATTTCAAGATCGTTTAAAATTGTATCTACAAACAAATTTCTTACAAATAGGTTTCCCATGCTTTCTATTGGGTTGTCAAGAAAGTCATGATGTGTTTTAAGGTATTTTTTTCAAAGGTCATTTATTGATGTGTAAACATCTTAGCTCTCGGTCTTGAAGTAGCCCCGGTAGGGCGCAAGGCGAACGCATGCATAGGCACTAGGGAGAGCTAAACGGCTATCTCGAAAAAATTGTTCCAAACAAATCCTTCCAGTGAGCATACCTTGTATTCTCTGTAACACGGTACAGCGGCTGATCTGTCAAGCGGTCCATGCACGATCGCACCAAATTCTAAAACCTGGTACGTGAGCGAAATAGTAGTTCGCTACAAGCGTACGCATCAGGTTGTAAAAGTTCATTTGCTGCACCCGTCGGTCAAGTTCGCGCACCACTCATTTATCTTAAAACAACGCTACACACGGTGAAACCTGACATCGCAACATACCAGGTTTTAAAACTTGGCGCGATGCTGTATGAGTCGCTAAAGTTTTGATAAGTTGCGGTTGAGTGAACAAGTATGCAAGTTGAGAGAGCACAGCCGTGTGTTTCTGCGGGGATCCTGCCGTTCAGCCTTGCACAGTGCCAGTAAACTTGGGGCGTGAGTAGCCGGCTTAAAGCTACAAGTTGGCTGAAAAATTTGGAACTGTGTGTCTTAAGTGATGCCGCTATTCAGAATGACATAATGATATGCAATATAAACATCTTAGCCTTCGGCAGGGGAGGGCTCAGTAGAAAATTTGAAAATTAAAGATGGCGGGTCGCTATGAAAGTGGGTTATTTCAGGTTTCCGGGGTCGCTGATTTCGAATCTACTATCAAAATTAAATTCGGCGGATTCAATTTAGCGCCTGCAAATCCCTAACTTCGAAGAATTTTTCCAAAATTCGGGCTCAATATGTTTTTGGGGTCGCTGATCTCGAATCTACTATCGAAATAGAAATGGCTGGTACAATATGGCGACCTAAAATCCCAAATTCGAAGGATTATTATGAAATCAGGTCCTTTAACGTTTTCGGAGTCGCTGATCTCTTATTATTTTCCTTCATTATTCTACCATACACTCCGGTCGGATCTAAATAGCTTGGTTAAGTATACGACACAATAATTATTGATGCTAGGGTGGTGATTATATCAATATCAACTTCGCTTCAGATCTGGCCGCACAGCTTTTTCATATTTATGCAACAAAAGTAAACTACGAATGGATACGAATCAAAGCATTTCAACAATAAATTCAAAACTACCATCGACGCCGTATCTCTCTATTCTTCTCTTCTATTTAGAGACACTAAAATCACAACTGTATATATCTTATTATTACAAGCCTATAATTTCATGTGTAAAATAAATTTAAAAACAACAAATTTGGAAGTTTGATTCCTCGTACTTCTTATTGTAACAATTCAAAACAACTTTTAATTAAAACCATGCAACATATTTTTGAAACTGAATTTAAATGAGCTCAGATGTTTACACATCAATTCTCATGAGTAGCGCGCCACTCACACCTTTTTATATAACCATTGCAGGTACAGTCACTTGCAAAAGTGAAAAAATGCACTAAATTTTCCCAAATTCACGTTTCTCCCACATTTTCTTCGAAATTCATGTAATTAATATACCTCCTTTTTATTTTTATTAAATTGCACATCCTGTTGCCTTTCCAAAGAAATACAACATATTCAGCTAGCGAATGGATATACAAAATTATCCCTAGAAAACCTTTTGCGGATTTTTAAAAGAAGCTGCATTTTACAACAAATTCAACTCAATTTAACCTCAAAATGCTTATTCTTAAATTAACAATTTATTACAGTTAAGGGTAGTACGTAACAAACTTTTAATTTGCTATTTTTATTCCGTGGAATGATCCGGGCGAACGAAGTTGCGGGCACAGCTAGTTTCTAATATAGTAATATTCATATATATTAGTGATGGTATTAGACAGACTTGACAAAACGAAGGATTGGGAGTATATTTTAAGTTAACTTCCTCTTGCAAGGATAATGTTGATGCCATAGTCAGTCAGCGCTGCTACCCTTGGCTTTGTTAAATCATGGTCTAAAGAGTTTGAGGATCCGCACAGTACCATGATCTCTCGAGTACGCCAGTCTTGTTCTTGAGTGCGACGGAATTCAATTCCTTTCGAAATTTAGCAAATTTAAAAGTATACAGCTCTGCGAAGATTTATTAAGTTTTCCACGGTACAATCCCTTACTTTTTCCTCCTTATGAGAATAAGGATAAGATCAAATCGGCACAATCGTTTGAAGAACGCCACCATTAATTACGCTAAAAGATTTCTTGCATTAGATTGCATATTGAGGAAAATCAATTCTTCGAAGTACATTGCGCTTCAATATTTTCGTCCCTGCCTATCTGACTATAGCTCAAGGATTTGTTATGTTGTTCCTTATAATCGTACGAAAAGTTATGAACGTTTCTAGAGTATGGATTCGTTCAAACTATTCTATTGCCCACAGTAAACATTCGAATTGATTGTTTGGTTCATTGGTAGGAGCTCGAAAAACATGACATCTTTCAAATCCCACGACACATAGTGCGCTTATAGGCAGGAACTTCATTCCGGATCGAAACTTCCATCCGGAATAAGAAATGCCTATAAAGGGGGAATGAAGATCCTGACAAAATCCCATTCGGCAAGGGAATTGAAACTTTGATCCAGGATTTTCATTTTTCCACACATACGGCGAATGAACTGACAGCTGGTGTTTGAGTTTTAAAAGAACAATTTTGGCCTCTCCGGGACTTAGTTATGTTCTCAATATAATTATTAATAACTATTTTCACTTCATTTAGAAATAAATTTCCTCGTCACGCATTAAATCCATTTTGCGGCTTAAAAATCCAGTAAGCTTACAAAATCCAACGGCTGTCCCGTTAGTTCATTCCCGGATTTAACGAAGATTTTCCTTCCGAGATTTCGTTGTGCCTATAAACCTAACCGGATTTTACTTCGGGATCTTCAATCCGGAATGAGGTTCCTGCTTATAAACGCACTAACAGGGAGCATAACATTCCTCTGATGAATGTGTACTTTCGATGTCGCTTGAGACGAATCATCAAGTCTGAGCCAAGCCCGCTTGTTGTTATTTGTAAACAATCCATTTTTGTAACCAGTCATATCCATCGGATCTGGATCGTTTTCTGCAAGTTCTAATCATTTTGATCATTTTCATAAGCATAAAGTGCTATCAAATGAACTTCTTTGAGTTTCTGAGGAAACCAAATATCGAGCTTACTTACATATTGTAGGTGGTCATGAACGCTTGAATGATAGATGTTCAAATGTTTTGTAACCTCTCGTGTTGTGTAACGTGAATTTGCCTCAATGAATGCCTTTATTTTGGCGATAACCTGGATGGGTCTCCTATAGATCGGGGAGCGTCATTGAGATCAAAATCACAAGAACGAAATTTCATGAACCTTCGTTGGCAATAACGTTCTTGTAGAGTATTGTCGCCGTAAGCTTTACGCAAGTTTTCTTGACGGGCGGCATGGCGCGCTCTTCTCTTTATGAAAGTAAAACAGTAAAACATGGCGAAAATGCATAGTTTGATCTTCCATCTTCAATATAATGTAAAATCTCCAAAACTGAACCAATTCATTTAAAATGAAAACAATATCATAGATGGAATTGGAAAAGCCTGTAGCACATAAAGCATAAAGAGCTCCAGGACTTTTGCAGCCATCCAATATTTCTCACTCAGCCGATAAGGACGTTGCAACAACGGGATCAAGGCACAAAAAATGATAAAAACCTGTTTCACACTCCTTATACATATTTGAATTTTCTTTGGCCAAAACTTGGCTACTACAATTGCAAATATTAGTTTTTATTTGGATGCGTAAATGGTAAAAATTTTGCGAAATTAATATTACTGCTTGGTGGAACAATAAAAAAATGTGGTTTTACTGGGAAAACTTTTAGGAAATTTTTCGATTTTCGCGAAAGCAAATTCTTCATATACTTCGTTCAAAAAAAGGTTTTGAAATGTTCAGTAGGAAACTCAGGCTAATATTTTTAAAATATTACTTCTCGATCCAAACTATACTTTGGAAGCTGCAGTGAATTTCTTATGCAGATTCCTCTTTCCGCCTTAAAAGCCAATGCATTCATTTTATGATGTTTGAACCACTTCGCACCGGACAGACCACTTCACGACCTGTTTATAGGTTTTGGCAACGCCAAAGGAAACCTGCACAAGCGAGGGAGGGCACCAAAATTGGAAATTCAGCTAGATGCATGGTTTATGTAAATATCAAGAACCTTAAATACATGGTGATGGACTTTAATAGTAGACAGCGACAGAAGTAGGTAATACCATAACTACGAAAATCAACTTTAAAGACTTTTAAAAAGTTCTACGGGAGTTCTGTTGTTATGCTAAGTTCGCAATTCGACGTCAGAGTTCTTATTATCTCACACTGGGTCAGACAGACATGTAGTTAGGAATGAGCATGGAAGTTGAAACAAACCGCCATTGTGCACTCTCCGTCCACTCTACGGCAAATTGTGAACTTTGCATTATGCTTTCTGTGTTTTACCGACGGTATGCCTGGTGGAGCTTGCAGCACGGTATACCTGACGGTGTTTCACAGGTCCGAAAATAAAGTTATGAATTTACTTAAAAGGTCTGCTGGTTAAGGAAACATTGGCTCGAAAGCACACATAAAGGTTTGGTAAACCCCACAAGTATCACTTTCAACTAGTAAGATAAAAATAATTATAATTGTATACTTTAATTGAGGAAAGACTCCGTCCTCTACCATGTTCGGACTTCTTATTTCCCTCTGTCTGTTTGCTGGCCATATTTGAGATATTCTATAAATATGGAATCATAAATAGAAAATTTTTAAATAAACGACAAAATGACAACTAATACAACAACGATGTATTTCACTTGGCTTGCTTTTTTGAGTTATGTTGGATCTTCTGAATAATTCAGAAAATTAATTGTTAATCAAAGGGTCCCGAACATTTTCAGTAGGAATTGGGTTTCAGCACAATTGGTTCAAATTTACATATGTTATGGCGTTCGTCATCCTGAACAAAAGTCTCCAAGGGCACAACTCAAGGCTTCAAGAGCTAGACGCTATTTAAGTGGTTGGAATTGGATGAAATGCAGTACCGAGTTTTATCATTTGCATACGCTCCATGCGTGGGAGAGAATGTGTGTGAGTATATGTTTCTGTAGGCATGGGTGTCACAGGTACATATGTATTATACACACTGGTCTATACAATCACTGGATAGTGAACGCGCTCTATTCACTGTAGTACCAAAGATTATATAAAAGATGTTTATATAATCTTTGGTAGTACGGCTCGTGCGCACAGTCGCCATGTTTTGGGTGGTGGAATTCCAGCAGGAATGGAAGTCGGCATATCAGTAGCGTTTGTTTACGTTTTTAACGAGAAAGGCTGTGTTCGTATTGGTGCAGGCGTAAATATGAAGACATAATCAGAAGGGTGCTTACAATCAGGCCTGTTACTACCCGAGTACTCCTGAACTCAATTACTTGAGTATTTGAGTACTCGAGTTCAAAGATCCGAGTTTGAGTAAAGGAGTTTTGAGTACTCGAGTACTTGAGAGGAAAAAGATCCGAGAACTCGAGTGAGGAAGTATTTGAGTACTCATTTCAGGAGTATTCGAGTATTAGAGTTTGGGAGTATTCAAGTATTTGTGTATTCAAGTATTTGAGTCCTGTAGGTTTAATACATGAAATATACGGCTATGAGAACTCCACCACCTAGAGAAGTGCTGTAGTAATTATATCGGCCCATTTTAAAAATTAGAAAGTTTTCGCGTCGTTTAAATTTCAGCATCCAGGAGTTTTGTAGGTTCCGTTCAATTAATAACATCGGTGCGTAATCCGCTGACACTTTGGTAATACACCATTGGCAATAATTTTCTCGCATCGTATATATAATAAGTATCATCGTATACGGTTCAGCCGTTTCATGGATTAGTCCAGACAAACAGGTAAATTTTAAAAACATATGAACTTGAAGTTATTTACAAAGCACAGACTATAAGAAAATAATTTCATGAAAATTCATTTACGTTGGTAACTTTTAGACGCCACCGTGAAGTTGAAGAATTCGATAGCAGATTTAAAATAGGCGACTCCAAAAACTCGAAATTTCAGTAAAATTATTCAAAATTAAGGAATTGTGGGAATTGGATCGCCATTTTGAATGTTGTAATGTTTATGGCAAATACAAAATAATAATCCCCAAAAATATCTTAGTGTTGATTTCCAACTTAACTTAACAAGTTTAACTTTTTCGGTAACCATTTTGGTAGATTTTAATTCTGTAACCCCCAATTAAATTTTATTAAAATTACTTAAAATTGAGGAATATTTGTCGTCATATTGGAAAGAAGCTTTGAGGTAATTTAGTCGAGCTAAGTTCGAACTGGTCCGTATACTAAAGTATAGCCATATCTCCCTTCGGGTAGGTTTTTCCAGCCAGATCGTTAAGACCTTTTTTGTAGAGAATATAGTTCTACACAACTCTCCCATATAACCTTTTCGGTGTAGGAAGTATCTTCGCTGATATGGCTGTTTAAAGAATGCACTTGATAATTATAAAAGGTCTTTCAATATGGACGCTAGACATTTTTCAGGTTATAGCGACTATGTAAAGTAACATCTTTCAAATTTGTTGTAAATTGATCAAATGGTTTTGTAACCACCAGGTTATAGCGTTGAAGAACGTGTGCAGATCATCCAATTTTATTATCATTACATGATTTTTATCATCTTTTTATTCAATTTCGTTGAAATGCTTCCAGATTTATCTGCGATAATTTAAATGAGAATTCGGATTCGGAACAAACAGGGAAGCCGTCCTTTTGATCCTTTATTTGTCTAAAAAATTACAGAGCTGCGTCTTAAAAAGAGAATGATCATTCTTTGTAAAAGTATTTTCTATATTCTTTGCCTGAAACTACGGAACATCTAAAGTACTATAACCGGAGAATTATTGATGAAACACAGCCTAAAAATGTTATTCAGAACTCCGCCCAATTAATAGTCTTCTCCAAGAGCAGAGGCAACTATTTACTTGATATTATTTTCTATACAGAATTTCTGTCATTACTGTACTGGTACAATATAAGTTCAACTTTTCCACTGATATATAAAATACAGTAGATAGTGCTTAAACCGGTTTCTCCATGTTCCGCCATGTAACGTATTGAAGGCGTTATTCCGGGGATTTCCAGACAGACGTCTCGATAAAACATGGACAGTGAAACCAGTGAAGTTGACAATGATTGATAAATTTAGGAGTTTGGGAGCCAGAATCTTGCCATTATTTTTCGAAAGGAAGTATTCAGTTAGTAGACATTTTTTAAAAGGCAAATGTACTGACGGAACAGAAGGTAAACTATACATTCAGTGTATAATACATGTCAGTGAACTCTTCAGGTAACTTCAACTCAAAAGTTTGTTTGAATTAGAAGAAAACAAATATTTTGCAACATTTAGACTGATTCTATTCAGATTTTTATTGGCATCATTTCCAATACAGTTTTCTAAAATTTTTTGAGTGTCATTAGGCAAAATGAAAATTACATTGAAATATTACAAAAATACAAAACGAGCAACATAAAACAAAATAACAAGTTACAAAGAGTAAAAAGCCGTGCGTATGACTTCTTTCAAGAATGAATAATTCCATAGTGTTCAGACTTTTGTCTAACAGACTTAAAGTTTTACATTTAAACGTTTCTTTCTACAAGAACAGATATACAACATAGAACACATACGACATTTACTACAGATTACTGTTCATGAAAATTGCGTGTATAGTGCCCTCAAACCCAACTGATCCGCGGTCAGGGATAATTGGAATGCGATTTTTAATACATATCTTCTTAAACACTGTCGTGCTTGCTCACTACAATCAGCAATTTATATATAATTTTCCAATTAATAGCAGTAGTAGAAAATTGTTAGGTTATTTTTCTTTCACTGGCATTATTTTGAAGTGATTCCAGCTGCACATTCATACGCACTAAACATGTTTTTGGTCCAATTTCCGTTAAATATGTTTATGTTGTAAGCAAGGTGAATTTCAGTCGTTGGATCGTACTTTCCGCAGTGAACCTCGATTGAATCTGCAAATGGATTCAAGAAGTGCAGACCTGCCTTCATCTGGCTCGTCTGTAGATACAGAAATTCCAGACGACCCCGGAAGTGGTGCTGGAAACTGAAGCGGCGGCAGCGGAGAAGCTATTGAAAAACTCTTTAATTGTTTTCTTAATCCAAAATTTATCATATACTTACAACTATTGTTGGATGACACTGGTGGAGTAGGAATTGTTTCGTGGGAAGCATTAACACTTATTACGCTGTCCGATCTATTTAAAGGTGAACTTGGTCTAGCAGGCCCATTCTGCATTTGCAGGGAATTCTGTTGCTTCAGTTTAGATTGCTTGTGTTCCAATTTCTAGTAAAGAGAACATACAAAATTCTAAAACAGTTATATCAAAGAACTTAGATTAAATAAGAAGTCCCAAGCTGAACAACTAGCAATTCTTTCATCAGATGTGGATTAATGTTAGGTGCCACAACTTTCGCTCCGGAAAGCACGAAGCGCAGAGGGGGAATAAATAGAGAGCACACACTAATGTGTCCAAATGTGGCCCTGACTTGGTCAGGAACTCGACGCTTCCTCGTGGGCCACATTTGCCACAGATTTCGGCATTTCAGAGGTAGTATCCACCTTGCGTAAACTTGTGTTTTTATCGATATAGTACGAGTGCAGGACTGAATCTCACCTTAGGGGAGATCCCGTTGGGCCCCCTAAAAAGGCTAAATATAAACCGAAGGTCTTAGACTATCTACTAAGCTTCCCCTTAACTGTGCAGCCCTCGCCGTATGCTGTTGCATAACGCAGCCCTCGGCGTATACTGTTTAGCTTGAGGGGTTCTGGTTCGGAGCTCCTTATTTGGTATTCAGAGCTGCACTGTAAGGCCGAAGCTATCGGAATTTCTGCTGCCTCTAAATCTCATGGTGTTCCACTATCCACCTCCTTTGAGCCCACCCGGTAGCTGACACCCAATCCCCAAGTGCGATCATGCGAAACAAACAGACTGACAGCAATTTCAGAAAACTTTTTTTTCGGTTTTGGTATCTTCATATCTATACTAATATATAAAACTCTTTAAACCTATAACTAAAAAACTACTGAAACCTTCACTATTATCTTCCTTAAAACCTGAGGAGTAACATAGGCTACAAATTATAACCTATACGACCATAGGTAGATTAGAAATTAATTAATATGTCAGGTCAACTCAAGAAAAATTCGTACAAAAACAGACTTTCTCGAAAACGCTGGTGGAACCATAAGAGATACATGATTTGCATTGAGGAAATATTAGCATTATCTACCAGGATAACTAAATAGGATATGACTTCAACGTGTAAATAACTCAATACGCATTTTTACATAATCTCGCAATAAATTTCCCTTAAATCATTCGCCATGTATCGCACTCAGCGGCTAGGTCCGGGCTGCTGGATCACATAATATTTCCTATTTATTGGGCAGTTCTTCGCTTGGCATGGGCCAAAACCTTCACATTTACAAGCCCTTCGACGCAATAACAACGTACATATACACGGCACGCTACCGTATATAGTAACTTGCTAGGACAAAGCATGTTTTTAGCTTCCCGTCTGCCTTCGGTATAAGAGTTGTAAGAAATGGAGTTCTTTATTAACAGTCTATAGGGGTATTCAGTTTTTCTGAGGAGTTAAATGTTTGTTAAAAGTAGTACGTGGGGCTTTTATTCAACATAATTTCCACGGAATGCAAAACATACAAGTCATTTGATATAATAGTGAATTTTTACGAAGGCATTATTCACCACCCCATTGAATTTCTTAATTGTCTCAATCCTTCGAAATTGCCTTCACAAGAACTGACGTTAAAAATTGGCACCTCAATATTCCTGCTTCGGAGTCTGATGCTGTGACTGTTAGCATAAGAAACCAAATTCGAAAATTCAATAGCAGATTTAAAATCAGCGACCCCAAAAACCCCTACATATTCATTACAATCTTTTCAGGTTGAGATTTTTCGGTCGCCATATTGGTAAGTAATTTGTAAAGTTCTCATAGTACATTCGAATGCAGCGACCCCGAAAACATAAAAAAAAACACCCGTTTCCATAGCAATGCAAGCAAATTCCTTTGAATTGAATCCGACATCTTTAAGTTCCAAATTTCGATAATAGATTCTAGATGAGCGACCCCGAAGACGCTGTAGTGTTGATTTTCATGGCAATTCTACGAAATTTTACTTTTTCGGTAGCCAATTTGGGTCCGCCATCTTAAATTTTATTAAATTTGAATTCCGTAACCCGCAAGATATCTTAATATCAATTTTAATTAAAATTTCAAAAACTTGAGGAATTCCGGTCGCCATATTGGATTCACCATTTTGAATTCTAAAATTTGTATTAGGAATTAAATTAAAATTATACTCACAGCTTTCTGTTTGCACTTTCTCTTCTCTTCCTCTGAGCTCATCAATTCCTGTACTCTGACCAACCGCTTTTGATTTTTCACCTGGGGTTATTATAATTAGAATGTTTTTTTTTATTAAACTGAAAATGTTTTACAGATTTTTGTTCATCTCGTAACCTGGTTTCGCCTTTTTGAATTGCAACTTTTATTTGTTCTTTGGCATTTGTTGATAGTTTAAAATGAGCTTTATTAAGAACTTCATTTAAACCTTGGCCTTCCTGAGGACTAGAATGTGTCGTAAAAAACCTATGCTCAGCCAGTTGATCCAACGTTGGTAAACCGGTTCTGCAGGCCTCTTTAGACAGTATCAACTCTAATAAGTTTTCTGCAAATTGCAAACATTAATAAACCTTTATATATAAAAAAAAAAACGCCAAAACCTACTCAAACTTTCAGGACAATCTGTTATTTGACGAGCCATGGATTCTTGTAAAGGATAGCCCATACTCATTTCGAATAAAACATGTCCGAAGCAATATACATCAATTGTCTCAGCCGTATGTATCTTACTATGCTGCATAAAAAATGGTCTGTAAAATGCTGGCACACCTAAAACAAAGTTTTCAATATCCAACAGACGGACGACGTCATCTACAATCACGATGTTCCCAGAATGAAGATGGCCTTTAAAGACTATGTTTGTAAAATTCATAGAGAATTCCTGGAAATTTTACCGTATGGCATTCCTTTGGAATACAGGAATCTTAAAGCCTCCAATATTTGCCGGCCATAAGTAGCAACCTGCTTTAGTGAGAGGGCCGTCCTTCCTTTTGGGTTTCCATACTTACTAAGAAAAGGGTTCTTTGGTGTTGACATGCACAGAATATCTTTTAGACTACCATTCTTATAAAATCTAAACAACAGGATTATTTGAATTTGAAACTTAAGTAATTTTACAGTATACCAACTTTCTAATTACAAGAGCACCACTTTCATTTGTCACAATGTACTGTATTGGTTCTATATAAGGATGCTGAATTGCAGCCAAACTTTTAAAAATACCCGTGATCTCTTTGTCATCAATAAATTTATCGGGTCCATATTCAGTCCATGTCAACACAAACTCATTTGCAGTCGTACTACTTTCCGTAGATATATTACCGTTGTTGGAAAGCTTGCTTTGCTGCGATTGTGAGCCCGATTTAACAAGATGTTTGCTTCCTGATTGTCCCGGTGGTTTTGGTAAAACTTTAAAGTAATGCTTTCTTAGCCTCCATCCAATGGGGCCCAGTGTTTGTCCAAGTACATATAGTCCTTCAGTTCGAAGGCATAATGATGCATTCTGAAGGGCCTGGTCTGTTTTATAAATGCAAGAGAAATTCGGGGTACACTCAATAATAGCAACAAGAGAGCAGACAAATTTCTAATTCTTAACGCAAATACACAAAGTAGGGTAACAAAACGCTTTCACTTGGTTCACAAGGTCAAAAAAATCAATTTACCAAAAATGCAAAGCTTCAAGTCGATATCCCTATTAGGATTAGAGCACACAGTGGCGTATTTTCATTAAAAAATCAGTCAAAATTATTTTAAATGATTGTTGATGCGGAAATATATAAATAAATAATTTTAGGCAGTATTAAAATATATATTGCAAGATTACAAGAAAACATTTCAAAAAAATTAATCTTTAAAGTCTTCTTCTTACTCCTTATCTTTGTTAATGTGCTCGTTGCGTACATATCGCGTTTCAGGGAGCAGAAGACTATTTGCTTCAGACTCAAAATCAATAAACATTACGAAAATAATAAGATTATTTTCAAACATGTGGAAAACAAAATAGTGGATGTAAGTTTAGAGTTTTCTGTTATCTACCTTACTAAAAAAGAAGTTAAATTAAAAAACCAAAAAACCCGACTGAGTGTAAAAAAGAACTAAAAAGATGTAAGTCACATTCATAATGAATGAATCAGTACTGTTAAAATTGTACTTGCGTAGTTCTAGTTGTACGCTGATAGTGCACCTAAAGGAATATTATATTGCTAACATAAGTATTGATGTACCAAGGTATCTAAGCTCGGAGGCTGCGCATATTTTTGTTAGTCTGTGTAGATAGCATCCGACTGCCAACTACCAGTACCAGTTAGATACCTAAGTACATCAGTCCTTATGTTAGCAATATAATATAACTTTACGTGCACTCACTATCAGCGTACAACTAGAACGATGCGAGTACAATTTTAATAGTACCTACTGATTTATTTATAGATTTAATTATGAATGTGTTTTGTTTACATCTTTTTAATTTTTTTTACAGTCAGTCGGGTTTTTTGGTTTTATAAATCAACTTTTTTATTTCTATCTTTTCAGTTCATTTATTAAGTATGTTTGAAAATTTTAAGTTCACAATTTTTCACGGTCGAGTTTTTTGCTTTGTTTTAAATAAATTTTTTTGTAGTTCTCATTCCAAATTACTTTTAAACATATTATTGTATTTATTGCTCATTACTTTCAGTTACTTCCGAATTGGAGTTCGTATGATTGCCAGCGCTCAGAATATTGATTCTCGTTTTTGCAACTTATTTCTCGAGATTACTAAGCATCTCTATCTAAAGGGCCTTTCTCAGTTTGCAAAGTTGAAAAAATAGATTTTTCCATTAATCCATGGGTTTCAAAATTTTTGGTTTAACAACACACTTTGAAATTAATAATATTAATGTTAGTCTAAGCAGCGGTACTGGTCTGAATTTACAGATATCTACTGTCTGACCTTTCGTTATTTAAAAGTATAGACAAAATGGATTTTTACTTTTATTTAGCATTTTTCACCGCTCGCGGCTCCTTTTGCGCTAGACCATTGGAATATCAAAATAAATGTGATGTTGAAAACCAAAAACCCATTTAAATATATATATAAATAAATAAATCCATTTTTGAATCGACAGGTCGACAAACAATTTTACCCTGGAAAAACATTGTAAAATATGCCTATTCTTTGGTTGCCAAACATTATCTGCCGTGTATTCAAATCTTGGCGAGCTATTGAGAAATTCTCGTAGTAGAAGAACATTAATTGGTTTTAAAACAATTGCCTTGAGCTTAATCCATCTAAATGTAAACAGTTCTCTTTTTACCGTCTGCGTGAACCCTTGTATTCATATAATATTGATATCTATTGGCGCTCAAATTGTTATATGTGATCTTGGTGTGACTTTCTATTGTAAGTTTAATCCAAAGTCTTATATTGACAATGTTTGTTCTAAAGAATCTAGAATTTATTTAGGTTAGATTTATTAAAGGATCTCAACAGATTTTCGTGATCCAATTACTCTTAAAACCCTTTATGTTTCCTTGGTTCGTTCTCAATTGGAATCCATATGCTGTACATCAATCTACACAAATTGAGTCACTACAGAGGGCATTTACTCGTTCCGCGGTTCGAAAGCTTCAGTGGCACAATGGAATCCCTCCATATGAATCGAGATGTTTGCTGCTCGGCCTGCAGAAATTAGAGACGCGACGTAACATAATTGATATTATGTTTATTCGTGTTCTTTGTTTTAGAATTTAATCTACTGCGCTTGTTAACTTGATAAATATTTCCTTCTTTATCGACCATTGCTTTATATTAATCAACATAGAAGAAACTATGGATGATGATGATCCGATTAAATATTGCTCAAGCAAGTTTAATGACATATATAATCACGTTGATTTGTTGATAGACAGAGCTGCTTTTAAATCAGTACTAGATTTTCAGCTGAGAGTGTACTCAAATTGTTAGATTTTCGTATGTGTTTATATTAGTATACTTAATTGTCTGTAAGAGTGTACTCTGTATACTAAATAATAATAATAATTAATAATGAAAAATTAACACGTAGCGCCCCTAGTTTACAGTTGTACTACATACTCCAGAACAAGAGATGAGAACAGAGCACGAGCAGAACAGCAAATTGTATTTGTATGTTGTTCCAAAATAAGGGACACAATAGAACGCAGCTAATGGCACTATTATAATGATCGATTAGGCTGCTCTAACAAAATTGCAGTAAAAAAATATGCTTAGAAAAAGCACCCAAGTAATTTAAACATAACTTTCAAAACCGATCAGATAAGGATGAAATTCTCGTTACTGCCACAGACGGAGCATTTTTTTCCTCTTCCTTTTTGAGGTCGTATTGGCGATACGTAGTCGGATTCTTACCAATTTGGGTGAGAATTTTAATGCCGCTGGTTTCTGGAAGCGGTCAGCCAATGACATCGTCGTCTTCGGAACGTGAGTTTCGTCCTAAACACAGCTTGTCCCTGGGCACCGGTATTTTGACGGATGAATAAGTGATTGTGGACTCGAGACATCAATCTGACAGACAAAAATGCTCAAAACCTACTACATATTCGACAACAAAATCAAAGCCTTTTTCGATAATAACTCTTAATATTGCAGATTTTCCTTCACTGCTTAAGGCCAACGCATAATGTGCACACCGCTCCATACTTAAACCCATCCAAACTTGCCATTACACACAAAACCAATCTCCAAACCACAATGGGCATAGCCGTTCGTTTCGGCAAGTCTGTTTAGCTATGCAAGCTACGATCTGGAGCGTACCTTGCATATGCAAAATGACAACAGCTGAAAATGGGGACAATGGATGAGGATATACATGTTTGTCGAAAGTTTAATTAATGTTGTGCACATTAATATGATTTATCACACTCTGACTGCCTGTCGAATATGCACAAGCTTCCGTTCGTCCAGTTTTGACAGTATTCCGTACGGAACGGTATGCACATTATGGTATGGCCTTTAACCTCTGGATAGTTAAGCGTGCTGATATGTAGCTTAAAGCCTTCTTCGAAAAAAAACTAGTTTGTAAAAGTAGTTACTAACAGAAATCGTATTTTATAGCAGGTAAAAAACAAACTTACCATGAAAGGGTGATGTGTAACTGTCTGGATCGACAAACTTCTTGGTCGGTAATGACGAAGCTAATATAGGATTCATTAGGACTGCGTTTATATACTTCTGGAGAGCCTGCCGCCTTTCAGCTATAAAATCAGGACGCATGTTACCAATAACTTTTTTTCCAGGCATAGGCAATGATATCCCCGAAATTTGTAAATGTTTGTTGAGCTCGGCGAAGTCATTGTAGCGACGCAAAATTTTCCAACAGTTTTCTTTAGACGGTCCTCTTTGTATTCTTAGTACATATTCCTATTTAATAAACAATATATAAAATACCAAGCAATTTACTCACTCACAGGGCCTTACCGTATGATCATTAACTTTCTGCGCTGTTTCTACAACGCAACTAATTTGTTGTGTGTCATCTAAAGTAACTTTACGTTCTACTTTCTTTTCAAATATTGCCATTTGTTAGATATTCCGAACGAGGACATTTTTACGCGTTTGTGCTAAAAGCACAATTATCGGGTGTTTAATGAGATAACGTAAAAATCTGCTTATCCGGCTCAATTATGTTGCAAGTTCATTACTAATTTACGTCAAGAATGACACAACCCCCGTAACTTGTCAACTAGACTTTTGCTTATTGGTGATTTTATTTTAAAGCGTTGGTATTAAGAAAAGACCGCCAAATTTGAGAAATTATATAAGGCTGGGGCCACTGAATCGCAGAGTGAGTCAAACCAAATATTTTCTAAATTACTGTGTTTCCACGCGTAGTTTATTGAGGTTTAAATGTAGGAAACTAGACTTGAATTGCGTTTTGTTAAACCCAACTAAACTCCACGAAAGAGGCTGAGCTTAGTTGATACTAGGTTTCCATGCATGGGGTTGAGTGACGGATCTATATAATCACTGGATAGTGAACGCGCTCTATTCACTGTAGTACGGCTCGAGCGCACAGTCGCCATGTTTCAGAGGGTAGAATTCCAGCAGGAATGACAGTCGTCTTAACAGCAGCGTTTGTTTACGTTTTATTATTATTGAAGTAAGTGCAGTGTAATTTTAATTACATTCTTCATCGGCATCATCCAGGATGTGCTCTTACCACTTTGAAGCCACATGTTTTAAAATTGGAGGAGTATGTAAATGGCTTCAGGAATCTGCTGGTCCAACCATTTTTGGGGACAGAAAATCTGCGTGTATGTATTGTAAAATGTTCGATGATTTTTCGAAACCCTGCGCTCACCGCAATACACACACGTATGCACCATTGCTAATATTACATTACATAAAAAATGTAATTAAAATTAGACTGCACTTGCTTCAATAATGAAAAACACCTACTCGCAAAAAACGGAAACAAACGCTGCTGATATAACGACTGTCATTCCTGCTGGAATTCTGACCTCTCAAACATGGCGACTGTGCGCACAGCAATTCAAGCCCATTCGCTATCCAGTTATAGTATAGATCAGTGGTCATCTCCCATATGAATGCATGCAATATGCATTTCAATAGTTGTGCGGCGACGGTGCCGGATTCTATGGGGACCAGCCTTCTATATTTCTTTCCGGCGCGGCGCTGCCGTACCGGCGGCTATGGGACAGCTCCATAGGATGACTCCCTATTATTACGAGAGCTCGAGACAAATCGGAATTTGACAATCAGATACCCAGGAATAGTTATCGGTGCTAGATGATTTTGATGCTACCTGAAAAAGACAGCGAGATTGATCCGCAACTACACCACTATTTTTAATTTATTGTATTGTATTTATTATATGAGGGAGGGGTTTTAGTAGGTAGTGTACCAGATGGGTAGGAGCCCGGCCGACCGTCTATAAAATTGATTTCCCCTCCGTAAAATACGCTACAACAAAATAAATATTTCGTCGATGGACTAATACGATTATAATCTGCCTCATCTGACGTTGCATCCTTATTCCTGGACATTGATGATCACCAGCGCCTATTCCTATTGAAGAGCGGCCAGAAAATGAGCAAAAAAAGCCGATAAAAGCTTAAGTAAGCGATTGTTGAATTACAGCTATTTCCTCTACTTCCTATGAATGAAAATGATTAATATGGTTTTTCCCAGTGACCAAAGAGGTAACCAGATCACTCGTTTTTATTAAGGGGGTGTCGCCTGTGGCCCTAACTCCCCCATATTTGCAACAATGCAGAGGTTGAATTATGTATCTTGTTTCTAGTTTAGTCGAAACGACCTATGTATATGAGGAATATGTACTTGAAAAAAAGCAACGGATATTGCAAACCATTTTACACAAAATGATTGATTCTACGGGAAAAGTTGAAAGAACCTTTTTTGAAAGGCGGTACAAATCTGAGATGAGGCTAAAGCAAAGCGAGCGCACGAGGCAGGGTTCCGGCTTTGGTCGGAGTGGCTTCGCACTCCCCGGACGCACGTACACATCTGAATGCTCAGCTAGCTTCGCCTCAGATGTGTACCCGGCTCAATAGACAAAAGCTACATACCTGTATTTTCTTAAATTTTCTTTTTTGTTCCCATTCCCCTTTACTGAGAGTACCTTCATGCAAACAAATTATCTATCAGAAGTGATTGATCTACAAAAATTCTTCGAAAGTGTGGGCCGATTCAAAAACGTCAATTTTTTTACGCTAAAAAGCATAAGAGCAATAAAACGTAAATTTCAAAAATCACAGTAAATTTTAAGCGTTTTTGGATCCACCCTATTATGCATATATTGAATACACATTAGGAAATGTATCTAGAACGCTCTTCATAAAACTGTAATTAAAGCTTATTAATTTCATGTGAAAAATTAGTTTTAAAAAATAGGGTAAAATGGCATTAAATAACAATAGCTTTGATACATATATTATGTGCCATTGTATGAAAGTGATCTAAATTTATAACAACATATTCACATTTTATAAACAAAGATTAACTTTGCAGGATCTTTAGTTCAAAGGCATATTATGAAAGCATCGTTAGGAAAAAGCGGTATGTTATTGCATTACTAGTCTCAATAATTAATTGATTTTTATAAAAGTCTCATCATCAACAATTCTGAAGACCTCTTTACGGAAATTAACCAGATCATCTAGGAAACGTTTACTACTTTCGTTGTGCAATTTCGTCATAACCGGCTTTAAGTTTTCAATTCCTGCAGTTTCTGACAAGTCACGATAATACTTTTCCTTAAATAAAGTTAAATCAATAATCATGTCTGGAATTTGGCAAGGCAACATTCAATTTACCTGATCGGGCCCCATCATATGAGCTTGACGCCTCTTGTAGCCCTTTTTCCATCTCTCTTCCATTTCTTTGTCTGTATCACTTAGCATTTCCTCGACTGAGGGTAACTTTTTCTGCCCAGAAAAATATTTCATTACAAACCTAACTTGAAGGTCCATCATTTGAGATGCACAAACATAGAACGGTAAGCCGATAAGAGCAATTGTAGGGTTGTTTATGTTTATGCAATGTTTATATAACGGCCGAACAAAATTGTCCTCAACATGCAAACCGCAATCTACGCTAAGAAAAGGAAAGGAATATTTGTAGCCCGTACAGTAGAAAATCAATGAATAATCCTGCTGTGTGTCATCAGTAAAAATAACTCCATTTTCGCTGAATTTAAGAATATCGGGCTTTTGGTTAACATTCGGGGGGAAAGAAGTTCTCGGTTTCTCTCTCATATGATGGCTCAATGTTACTCTTTTAGCGTGTTTGGATATTTCCAGAGCTAAATCCATTCCACTAGGACCAGCTCCAACTACTAAAACCGTTTCATCTAAAGATCGAATGTTATCAAATATAGCTGCATATTCATTAATTAGTATTTACATACCTTTAAAAGCTTGCGGACGTCTGTAGTCATGGCTGTGAATTATTCTTCCGTTAAAAATATCTTGACCTGAATAACTCGGGATATGTGGTGTGTGATAATGGCCATTGCATACCATTACATAATCAAAGATGTATGTTTTTATTTTATCATCAGGAAGATCCTTAACGATGATCTATACGGAAAAATGCTTGTAAATTATAAAAAGTGTGTTTTTCAATCCCTTACCTCCCACTGGGCTCCACTTGGCCGGATACGTATTACATAGTGCTGAAATAATATCTTGTCTTTTACTTTAAACTCCTCTGCATATAGATTCAAAAATCTCAACATATCTTCAGACGGGATATACGATTTCTCTTGATCAGGAATTGGGAAATCTGGATAACCCATAATTTCTTTTGGCAGATTTGTGCTAAAATTTAAATTTATATAACGCATGTGATAACTCAGTATAACAAATTGATAACAGTTCGCCCAAAGTAAAATAAAATAGATAGTATAATAAGATAAATATTGCAATTTTCAATTAAATATAGCAAAATAAGATTAGTAAAGTCGTCCAATAAATAAAAATAAAATAAACAAAAAAATGCGTAGGCTCATTCTTTAATTGAATATTAATTAAACTAAAGACACTACCGTTTTTCCAAAAGCTTCCTGTGTTGAAAGTATTTTTAAGCTTTTTTATTTGTCTTATAAAAACACATAAGCACATTAAAGTTATTCCAAGTAAAACTTTAATATTTGTAAATGTTGTTCGAAACTTACTGTAGTCCTTTGTACATGCTGGTGTGCACGTCAAGTCCATATTCATCTTTTCCAATTTGATCTGTATATACCCAAGTGCCACCAACTTCTTTTGATTGTTCAAAAACGATCGGTTCCATACCATGTTGCAGCACGTGTTTAGCAGCACAAATTCCAGCGGTTCCAGCACCAACAACGGCAACAAGTACACCCATTATGAACTAATTAGCTATAAAAAAAATATAAAGAGAAAATTCGCTTAGTAATTACAAAATCAATCAATAAAAATCAAAAAACCATAATTCGTCGATAAATGTGAGACAAGTATGGTTGCAGTATTAATAGTGAATCTTAAAAAATTGAGCTAGTGCAACGAACAATTCTTGGATTTTAATGGTCTGTCTTATGCTACTTAAAATGCTTTTCATATGCGACGAGAGAGTTTGTCTTAAACAAAGCTGTAGATAAGTCCTTGTTTTACATTTCTTTTGTACTTTATTATAATGTAGTACCTAACTAGTAGGATGTGTATTTTTGGTTTAAGCAACGAATTTTTTCTCTCCGATCGATCGATTCAACTTTTGTATGAAAACTATTTACCTATAAGTGTGTTTTTTGCAGACGCTTAAAACTACCTAATTTCTGATTCAATATTTACTATGCATTATGTTTATCCAAAACACACATTTCATTTTTAAATGAAATGCTTATTAGATGATCACATTTTTGAATAATTTATTCATTTTCAAAATATTACTGTTGAAAAAAAATGTAATACCGGATATGTGTTCATGGCGTTAAACACTACCATAACATATGATAATTCTGTGGACAAAAACAAGGAGCTGGGAAACTACAGCAACATCTTCAAAATTGACCACATGTGCTCTAACTAACAATTATCACATAAAAATGCAAAACCCAGCGTTTTATCAGCTCAGCTCTTATTTATATTTGTTTTTCACGATTTATTTATTTAGTTTTAAGTATGCGAAAAAGATGTTCGAATATATTCAAGAAATTTGTTTGAGGCTTTATTTATTATAAGATAGTAACAAAAGTTACGCAACAGCGTTATCAAAACTTAGAAAACAACTTAAAAAGGTATCGAAGAATCATAATTACATATTTAGTTGCTTTATTCATTTTTCAAAGCTTTTAGTTTGAAAATATTATTTCATGTTACAAAACCGAAAAAAGTCTGTTTTGATTTTTTTTATATAATACAATTGCTAGAGGAAATGTCAAAACTATATTCTACTATATACAATTTGTTATTTATTCTATTATATATTATAAATAACATGCTTCCATATCCCCAAATTTTGATTGCGGATTGCTATAAAAACCGATCCTTTCAGGTTTCCGGGTCGCTGATTTCGAATTACTATCGAAATGGATATTAAAGATGGCGGATCCAATAAGGCGTCTGAAAGTTCCTAACTTCGAATGAATGCTCTAAAATTCGGTCAACAAATGTTTTCCGGGTTGCTGATCGCGAATCTACTATCGAAATAGAAATTAAAGATGGTGGATCCAATATGGCTGCCAAAAATTCCTAACTTCCAAGGATTGCTCCAAAATTTGGGCCCTTTATCTTTTCAGGGTCGCTGGTCTCGAATCTACTATCGAAATTAAAGATGAGGAATCAAAGCATTTCAACATTAAATTCAAAATCTACCATCGGCGCTGTATTCCCGCTGTATTTAGAGACACTGCAATTACGGCTGTAGATATCTTATTTCAGTCTATAATTTCATGTATAAAAGAAATTTAAAAGCAATAAATTTGGAAGTTTCATTCCTGATACTTCTTATTGTAACATTATAAAACAAATTTTGACACTGAATTGAATTGGACTTAGATGTTCACACATCAATTCTCGTGAGTACCGCGCCACTCACACCTTTCTTTTAAATGATTTTAAACTTAGGAAATTTTATGTTTTTTACAAAAACTTATGCATGTACATAATATCTATCCTACAGTAACCTGTATTTAAGAAAATTCTTACATATGTTACTCAAATGTTATCAATCAAGCAATTATCAATAGCAATTCATTAAACGGGGTCGAGTAGGAAGTGCTAATCGTTATCAGTCTTTTAATAATTTAAAAAATCGGGGCCGATTAGCAAATGTGAACAATCTTTTTTTAGTAAACCCACGATTCTTCTATGAATGTCATACATACACATTTCAATTAGATCTGCACATAGTTTTATTTCAAATTAATTGCAGCTTTCTTGACTCCAAATTCCAACGCGACTTTACTGCGTTTATAATATACATAAACATTTTCGTAGTAATTTTTTTTGTGAAGTATAAAACTAAAAATAAAAAACGGTTAATTCGAATATTATTATAAAAGCTTAACACTCCAAGTACATCGACGGAAATTTGTTTATAGTCAATTTATATACTTTTGATTTTGAACTCTTAAAAGGGTTAGAAACAGGAAACTAAAAAGTTCCCACCCCAACGACGAACGCAACAGCTCGGACTCGTTTAGCATTTTCCTCATTTAGCCGTGGATCACATACAAAGGAAAAATTCATTCTAACGTCCTTTCGTCGCAAATATATCCGAAACCGCTGGTTTCATGCAACAAATTATAAAGACAACAATTATAGAGCAATATTTGATCTACTAAGTCTATATGTAACTCTTAGGCGATTTGTACCAGCTCTTGAATGTCTTCTTTTCAAACATAAAATCCATAATTTGAGCTCGTCTCTACACCACGCGTGAGGTAGAGCTCTCGATACGTTTTCTAAGTGAATTTCTCTTCCGTGTTACTTCATTTTCTTCATTCTCTTTCCGCAGTACATTACAGTCACCACATTAATTACAAACCTTATTTTTGTCACTCTGGACATACACTACTCCAACTCTGAGAAAATTTTGTTTGAGACGTGTGCTTGTCTAAATGCTCTAAATTGTTTAACATTATTATTGTTCTTATGATTTCGGAGATATTACGTACACGAAACACATTGCAATCATGCGGAAACTACTGAACGGATTTAAATGATATTTGGCATATTGTTAGCTTATACCGCAGATAAGTAATACAGATGCCCAGTCGAATAGGCAAGAAAAATGCAAAGTTGCCGAATTGTCTTTTACTTAGGCACATGTAACATATATAGGTACAATTTGGTCGAAAGCTGCAGCTGAAAATGTTTAAACAATATAAATCTTAGCTGGGGCCTCTGTATTTGGCCACTTGGTCGAGCGTCAGGCTACGAGAGCAGCGAAGTTTGTTGGCACTGTCTAAACGAAGGTGAGGCGTGAGGGAATTTCAATGTACAATCGGCACCAGCCATTTTGGGATAGGGTTACCGCGGGTAAAAATACGATTACTCGACGGGAAATTCATAGAATTTGACGACGACGATGGACGGGTTGATTTTGTGAGCAATATTTAAGAATTTTGTATGCTGTAATAATTAATTGATTTATCCAGGCAGATTTTTCAATTTCATACTTTGTTGTTCAGTTTTTCTTTTAGGTAATTTGCGGCATATATCTATATGATAGGAATTTCATTGAGGTACGTACTTTAATGAATTTGTTGGGTTTCGTATTTTTTAAAGCAAATACGTGTGGTATCTCATTTAATCGAAAAAAAATACGAGAATATCAGCCCACATTCTTGAAAATAGCCGTATGATTGAAATTATACAATAAATATGTATTAGGGTTTAGGTATATATGATTAGGGTTTTTTTTCTCCTTACTACTCCCTTTGGGAGCATTAGGCTTCCACAAAGCCGAGGCTCTGCTTCAGTATCTTTTAAATCGTTTCTTTTTCGCCATGCCGAGTGATTAGCTCGCAGTGGCTATCCCAGCTGATGGGGCTACCATCTAACGCTTGCTGGAAACAGCGGCTCCCACCGCTTTTACCAAGTTGGAGGTGACTTGGGGGGGATTCGAACCCACGGGTCGTGAATTGTTAGTCCAGTGCTCTACCGTCTCAGCTATCGGGTCCGATTAGGGTTAGCCCAGTAAAATTAGTTACTAAAAATGTCAAATTATGAAAAGAGTCCGACCAAGCCGAATTATTGTGGATACCTTTAATTGGATGTCATTTTAGCTCTCGTGTAAAGCCCGCTTAATTTGAGCCATTGGCTTTAGGGGTGAATTCTAGTTTTTTGCAAATGTGTCCACTGTCTCAGACCGGAATGTGGGTGAACTTCTAATCACAGTATCGGCGTTGACTAAAAAATATATTTTACTCCCCTTATGCAGTCTCTGCATTTATGTAAACCTGATGAATTCGTCAGCTACCTATTTTAACTCCCATCCCTTCTTGACGTTTTTCTCGTTTGTGACCCTTTACGAGTCCTGTTTCAAAATCAGATTTATCCATTTGGGGCCATTGATCATGATATACTCTTTGAGACTTATAAATTTCCACTTGACCTAAGGCCTGTTGATATTAATTTTACGTATAGGGACTTTAAAAACATAGATAACGTTGAGTTGCAGCGTCAGTGCAGTCTGCCACCCTGGCACAACATTCTTTAACTTCCATCAGTTGATGACCAGGTTGAGTATTTTAATAATCGTGTGTCGCACTGAACTAATAAAAGTTGATAATAAACTTTTAAAAACTTGCCAGGTGACCCGAAATATTCCTCAGGTTCCATTTTGAGCCCCCTCATCTTTTCACTTTATATAAACGACCTTTGTGACGTTGTGAGGAGCGCTCAAATACACCATTATGCTGACGATTATTATATGTAATTGGCCCTTAGATCAAACCGCAAGTTTTTTCAAGCTCATAGACTCACGTAAACCACTTTAACTCTTCGAGAATATTAAAGTTTTGCGTTCCTCGAGGCACAGGAATCTATTAGTTCCTCGCTTCTCCAGACAGATTGCCGAAAGGTCTTTCTTCGTCCAGATCCCACGAATGTGGAATTCCTTGCCACTTGCTCTTCACTATGCATCCTCCGTCGATGCTTTCAAAAAATTCCTAGATGATTAACATTTTTTTACATTTACTATGAAAGGCTACCTGGTTATACTTATATACGAGTATACGTTCATGCACAGACTAAAAATGTAATTGAAATCAGTTAAATTGTAGTTTGTTTTGTTTTTGTGTTTTATATATATGTTATGGTTTTCTATTTCTTGCACCTCTCACTTTAGTTGATTAGTTGCTTTTCCATTTTTACTTTTATTATCTTTCCCTTTTTTTCTTTATTATTCTTTATTGCTTACCATAGTTAAGTGTAAATTTAATGCACTAGTTATGGTGGTCTTGTGTACTGAATTGAATAATATTATTATTATTACTAAATGTAGTTTTATTTTTTAACATAGTTTCCTTTCAAATTATCCCAGCGATGCTCTAACCTCTTTAACCGTTCCAAATAGCAGTTGGCGTTTTGCTGCATAATGACCTCCTTGTTAGATGAAAATCTCTGTCTTCCAAGCGAAATTTTAAGCATATCTAAGAAACTGGAAAAAGTTTCTGGGACCAGATCTGATGAATACCAACCAATTCGAAGATTTGGCTATGGCGACCGCCGAAGTGCGTTGTCTTCATAGAACAAAAACATTTTACAAAAATACTGATATCGACTGACACAAATGACTGTCAAACAACAAATGAACTGAACGTCCAAAATGGTTAAAATTCTCATACGCATCTTTCAAAGCATATACCATTATAATACCAGAATGGCTTAACGAGCAATGCCATCTTTATGTTGGGGATCAGAATTGTTCAGACTACCCTCGTATATTTCAATTATCTCTAAGATAAAAGGCTGCGTCAGATAGACACCAAGTTAATTCCACAAGTGTTCCGCATTTCCAATTTTGGCACGAAACACTAAATAAGTATGTACATATGTGCCGCCCCAGGAACTGAACAACTCGATGCAACAATTCAGTGTTTTGTGCAGTTTCTAAAGTAATAAAAGAAAATTGTTGCCGCTCTTATTCTAAATCTTAAATTCATTATTTTTCATTCTATTTTTATGTGGACTTTCTGCAAGTCCATAGTAGAATTCTTTGGAAATATTGAAGTTAGCTGTTGGTTTGTAACCAAGCGTGCATTTGAAATGTTATGAGTGGCAAAAAAATATATATGCGTTTTTGTCGAAATGTGATGGCCGTCATATGTTGAAAACTAATGCGTTGATTTTATATTAACTAAAGCGCTAAAAAATTAAACATTTGTTAAAAATAAAATTAATTTCTTATCCACGTTCCCACTTTTAATGTGAAATTATTCTGATACGGAATGTAGCAACAAACATTTTAGTTCTTTTCATTTAAGATGAGCACAGCACAATAGTTTAATCGGGTGCTATGATACATGTGTCACTTCATCCGCCAAACTATTGACTTGGTCTCAAGGTGTGGCTATTAATATTAATATTTGCACATCGCATTTCGAAAATAAAATGTTTAAGTTATTAGCTGCGTTTTTTGAATTTTGCATTGAATTGAGTTTTCAAACTGCTTACCTATAGCAAACATTTCAAAATTTGCAAAAAAGGTATCAAATTGCCATGATTTTCACCCACCCAAACTTAGAAAAAATTGAACAGAATAAATTACCAGGTTATTTTTTGAAGCCGAGTGGAAATAAAGCAATGCAATTGATGTTCTTTTTTCCGAATTAAGAATTTTGTTATAGGTAGATAACTATTCATAAATTGCAATTCAATTCAAAATTTGCTATTAATTACGATCTAAAGCAGGATATGAAAGAAAAATAAATATACATATGTAAACGTGCCAATTAAAATTTTTTTTTTTTTTGATGGAAAAACATTATAAAAATTGCACTTTAAGCTTTTAAAACCAAAACATCTCCTCAAATCTTGATGAAATGATCACTTCAGGAGGGTGTCGTGAAGAAATCACAATATGCATCAACAACTATGTAGGTCTGCCGAAAAGTAACATATTTCTCCATTACTACCCGATCATCTTGTTTCTGGGTTCTATAAACTGCAATTTATACTTTAAAAAAATATTTGCTTCTCATTGAGACAATGTCTAGATTCCATTCTAATTTCGGTTAAAATAGTTGATTCTAAACTGAAACTTGCGGCTCCAAAATCACTAACATAAAACCATTTGTTCTTGCCAACATAATACTTCAATGTTTGTATACGTTCTCTGTAGGTTAGCCAATAAATTCAAAACTAAACGAATTTACAGAGGTTATTATTCTACTGAATTGTTTAATTCTTTGGCTTTATTCCTAACTGTTCAAACTTGTGGTCTAAATGTTTGAACCGAAATATCGCTTGCATTCTTAATAATTGTCGCCACATATGTATATGTGTTCCCCTATTTCGATCCGTGTGACTATCATTTATCCCTAGACATTGAAAAAACAAAAGCCCGGAAATAATTCCAATTATTGCATTAGAAACTCGAAAGAACTTTGGAAACGATCATAAATGTGAATCCACTGCTAAATGATCTTGAAGTTATCAATTCCTAGCGCTAGTTTAGTTCAAAAGTCCACACTGCCAATGCACTTTCAAAACACTATCTTACGCACTTTTTGTTATGATAACCTTCAAGAAGGCGTGACAGACTCCACGACATTAATTATTTTTTAATTAATTAAGAATATTAATGAATCGGATGCATTCTATTAAGTAATGCAGTGATGTTCTGTCAAATATTCATAACCTACAGTTACTAACTAGTACAAATATTTGTTTTAATTAGTTTTTCTTACTATCTATATCAATTTAAATCATAAATGTTTTTATGTTAACAGCAAAGCACATTTTAATCCAATATGATATTATAAACACTCTGGAGCCTCCATACTGTTTGTATCACAAATTGATTGTCGTAGAGGTCAATATACTTTCACCACACACTTTTTTAATATTCATATGTTAAGAGTAGTAGTAACCTAAAATAACAACTTTATACTATATACAACAACAAAAAGGAAGAATAACGGATATCCTTTTAATATCTCTAGTAAAATAAATAAATCACTTGTGTTATTTTCTATAAAGTTCTCATATTAAAATGCCTTTCAACGCTTAGAAGTTATTCTTTTCAATATTCAAGTATGTATATTGCAATTTTCTCTTGTTGCCTTGCTTGCTGCTATATTGCCTTCGTTTTATATTACGCCTTGACAGTTTATTATATACTTAAGAGTTCACAGACTAATTACAAATCAATCTTTATACAGTGGACGCTGAGCAACACAACGCTCACGGGCATTTTATTTACATCATTCTTTTTATTATATCTCTAGCCGGTCGTTTATTATATCCCCTTCGTTTAAATGTTTCCCAGTTTATTTTACCTTTGGATGATTACACTGAAAACTTGAAAGATTTATTGTTTAATCCAACACAGTACGTGCAGACAAAAACAAATGCACTGAGTAAATATGGAAATGTTTTCCGTCTGGCTAAAGAATCTTAACTGGCCTCCACATGTCTCAGCTCTGCCTATAGTATCGCTAGAGATAGCATGTGTAAAGTCATTGTTATCACTTAGTACTTAATGAGACTTAAGAGAAATAAATTACTAAGATCTTCTTGCATATAGCAACTAAGAGTCGATAATCATTTTTAAAGAGCAACATGGCTTAAGACTAAAAGGTATACTATCGCCTTTCGAAGGCTTTCCATGTAAAATTTTTTGTTTTCTTCCAAAATAATGGCAACAAGAAGTGAGCAGTATGCTTGCCGTTATCTTCATCTAAGTTATTTTCCATTTGATTCGGTCACTAAATAATGTTCAAAATATTATTCACTATTCACACCACTGCGAGAAGTAGCATCAATACGGTAACAACTATTGATGAAGACATAATTCTCTGGTAATATGGAGCGATGAAAACAACATCTCTATGCTTTAGAAAGCGTCCAAGAAGCTGAAGAACACAAAATGACATTCCATCTTAACACTTTCACGACAGCTAAAATATTTCTAAAATTTACTGTCGAAACAGTATTTTAATTATACCATATAACTGTGAACTTAAAAGAATCAATGCAATATAGATATGATAAAAACGAATTTGCAAAAAAAAGAAGAAAACGGTTATGCTAAATAGCGAGATTTCTCGTTTCCCACCGACAACGCGTTATACATGTGATAACGAGATTCCACGGAGTTGGTCGGCAATGCTGTTCATGTAATCGCGTTCCTAAAGTTGTTTATGGGGTCTATGATAATCAAGCTGCGTGATTTTAATTATCAATGGAATTTTTCCTCAGATAAAACATTCAGTTTTCCAATACCATGTGTTTGAATGTATTACCTTTGCGCGCAAAGAATTATATACATATTAATACACAAAAGTATCCCGAAAAAGGCACACATTTTCATTTTAAGGGGTCAGACTGGTATAGAACTTCCAAAAAGGTGTTTTTTGGTTTAAAAAATTCTCTGCACCCGCCCTTCGCATCGAGCAATTCGAAAAAACCGCGCCGCAACAGACATTTGCTCGCGTCATCTGCCGTAAGTCTGCATGTGATCAGACGTTTTTAAATGCGTTCTTCTCCCGCTTCTTAAAAAAATATGCATCGCCAAAAAATCTTTCAAAGTTTTAATATTTGGTTAGTTCGTAGATATGAGCGATTAACCTTCTTTATTTGAAATTATGTATTTATTAAAAAACTATCTATAATATCAATCGCCAATCTCAATATTTATACTTGTTGTAATTCGTACTGAAACAAGCGTAGCATTTTAATTATTTAATCGTACATTATATATGTAAGTTACATCTGTTACACGTTCTCGAGCATGATGACCATCGTTCACTACATGACATGATGCTTATGTATCTGCCGTTAATTAACCTCGTGTTCTTTTAATGTTCTGTATAGAACTTGCCACTACTCCCGATAACAAGCCTTTTTGTGTGGAGAGAGTAGAACATTAAAAAAACACAAAGTAAGGTAACCTAAATCTAAAACAAATGTCACCAAAAGAGGATCGCATAAGATAGAAAATTATATTAAAAATGTTTTTTTTATGTCTTTTCCCGATTATAAACCTTTATATTGTAAAAAAAAATTACATGAGTCGGTATATTTACAATAACATTTTCTACCTATCGACCAATCTTTAGGTCTTTATCTGTTATCAGTGTTATCGTTATTACCTCAAATCAGAAGATATTTACCCAATTAATAATAATAATAAAAAAGGTATGTGCGTCAAAGCACGCTCCGTAGAAGTGAAGCTTCTTCAGATTTCGAGCGCCATATTGAATCGGTCACTTTCCTTTTCGACAGGACATTCGAGACCAGCGCCATTTGAAACATAAACATCCGTTTTCATAGCAACTCTTTGAAGTTGAGAATTTTCGTTCGCCATATTGGATCTGCCATCTTAAATTTCAAAATTTCGACAGATTCAAGATCAGAGACCCGTAAACATAAATGCACCCGTTTTCATAGGAGTTTAGAATTTTCGGTCACCATATTGGATCCGCCATTTCGAAACATAACAATAACCTATACCTAAAAAACCTGGCCAGAGAACATATCTATAACTAAAATTCACTTTAGAGTCTTTTGCAACTATCGTAATCGAATGAGATACTTGCTAAAATGATTCTTTAGCGAATCATTTGGTTTGCCGATTGACTTCAAATTTTAACTGGACCTTTATTATTAAATTATCTAACGAAGTACACATGATTATAGCGATTGTATATCAGGAAAAAAAAGTTTTACGCCGTTTAGTTCGAGTTTTTTCGTCGAAAAAAAAACGGCTTTATTCAAACAACTGCCATTTCGCGAAAAAAAATTCTAAAAATATAATCATGTATACTTCGGTGGCAAAAATCATGTAGATAATGAAAACATTTTTGGTTTTTTTTTAAGTTACTTTGGACGAGACTTCTACTGCCGGCCGTGGAAGGACCTTTTTTAAATGGTGGTTTACGCGACCTACTGTATAGCCGCCATTTTGGAATATTTTTCAAACAAACAATTACAATGTAATATCATACTTATAAAATGTATTTATGAAAAATCATTAAAAACAACCCTTATTTTTGGGCAATAAGCTGGTAATAACCCCTTAAAGCAATTCCTAAGAGAAGCCGTGGATCAGAGCCAAGTATGCCCAGTATGGGGAGCCTTGGGATCTAGGTTCAAAACCGTTCATGGAGGAATTTCACATTTTAACTTTTTTCATTCTTTCCACCATTAAATATTCACTTTTTTCGAATTTTTTCCACTTTTTGGTGCCACTGGTGATACTATTATAAAAAAAACAAAAATTTGTCCTTCATTTTATACCTCCCTCCGCTCTCCTGTATGACCTAGCGGAATGGGGATGGTCTCATTAAATCAAGCGTACATTCATACATAATACGCCGATACATCACTTTCATATACTCTTAATACTTTTTCCATTTTAAGCGACACAGTTTAATCGTCCTCAAGACACAGACAACATTTCAGATCCACTCTATTGAAGGTAGTGATATCAGAGTATGTTTAAGGGCTGATCAGCTCTTTAGCCTGACAAAGCCCAGAGATATTGCTCCTGCTAATTTGATCACGGCTCTGTCTTTCTCTCGGGCATCTCGCCTGCCAGTGAAATTTGCATTAGGTATTCAAATGATTCGCTTGCCCCTTCTTCTTTTTTTTCCAATGCCCTGTGCACGTCCAAACTAGAAGGTGTACGGTCAAATTCTCTCTCCAATGAGTTTTACAGAGATACCCAACTAGTTATACCATCAGCCGACTCTACTGCTACTAGACCGAGAGCCCATGACCTAATTTCTTGTCTACTCTTATTCACAAGGGAACCAACTGTTTTTGATAGGGTACATCCTTCTTATGTGAAAAACCCATTTCTTACACCTGGAGGTTGGGGAACCTGCTAATTGGGACGACATTAAAAAAATCGGGATAGTCTAATCTTATTCACCCTGAAATTAACTTGGCTGTTTGTACATCATTGATGATATAAATTAATAGTAAAAAAACATTTTTAAAAACAAGTTTTTCTATAAATGCTATAAAGAAGAAAATAAACTATAAATTAAATCAAACACATCAATTTATTACCTTTGTACCGAGTACATATAATTCTAATTAGGCTAATTTAAATTCTTTAATATATCGACATAATTTCATTCAAGTATACTGCTGATGCATCACTTCCGCAAATTCCCGTTGCCAAAGTGCTGATCAACAATTTATACATAACTGCTCAATATACGCGCATTATTTGCCGAAATGCATTTTTACTTAAGGTGAGTGACTTCACGCGACAAATTGCTGATGCGACACTTATGCCTGAGGTGAATGAAATTATGTCAATGCAATTGTATATTAGTGTAAGTGCATTGTTAATTAGGTATAAATAGCTGTAATTTGGATAAAATAAATTCATTGTTCTTTAGTTAGCAATCAGTGAAGTTTTACTTAGCTTCTACATTTGGTCCTTCGAACCGGATCAAATGTAGAAGCTAAGTAAAACTTCACTGATTGCTAACTAAAGAACAATGAATTTATTTTATCCAAATTACAGCTATTTATACCTAATTAACAATGCACTTACACTAATATACAATTGCATTGACATAATTTCATTCACCTCAGGCATAAGTGTCGCATCAGCAATTTGTCGCGTGAAGTCACTCACCTTAAGTAAAAATGCATTTCGGCAAATAATGCGCGTATATTGAGCAGTTATGTATAAATTGTTGATCAGCACTTTGGCAACGGGAATTTGCGGAAGTGATGCATCAGCAGTATACTTGAATGAAATTATGTCGATATATTAAAGAATTTAAATTAGCCTAATTAGAATTATATGTACTCGGTACAACCTTATATAATTTATATGATATAAAAGCTTGTCGCGAGATTTATCTGTGTAAATTTATTTTATGAAATATGTACAAACATTTCTTAGAATTACTTGTGTCAAGATCAAGTTACATATTGTATTATTTGTTTATTTTTTAGAGCATTTAAAAAAAGTTTCTTTTTAAAAATGTTAAAAACGTCCGAATTTTAACTTTGAATAAAACACACAATTTTCGATCAAAAATGGTTCTGATTGCTTTATTTCAAAGATAATTTTATGCGATTTATGATTTGAATAAAATATCGGCCAAATGGCCACCGCGGCTCCTCTTGCACACGTTCATCAGTCACGCCAATTTTCGATGACTGTGCAACATTTCGGCCGGTATCTCAGCAATAGCTTGACGAATATTGGCTTCCAATGCCTCAAGAGTTGTAGGATGGTTGCTGCTAGATCACACGATCTAGGCGGCCAAGCGACAAGTCCATGTTAAGTCGGGAAGTGTGAGGCGGTGCACCGTCTTGTTGGAAATAATGGTCGTCCGCATCAATTTCATCAAATTCCTGGAAAAAAAAATCGGTCAATATCGTGTTATAACGGTTGCTGTTAATGGTAACGGCATCTCCAGTCTCATTTCGAAAGAAACAAGGTCCGACAATCCCGCCATACCATAATGCACACTAAACGGTCAATTTTTGTGGATGCAATGGTGATTGATGAACCACTCGTAGATTTGACTCACTCCAATAGCGGCAATTTAGTTTGTTGACGAATCCATTGAGCCAGAAATGAGCCTCATCTGAGAAGATGATTTTGCGATGAAAATCGCCGTCGGCTTCCAACATTTCCAGTGACCAATCAGCGAACTGACGACGAATATAATGGTTGGGTCTAATGGATTGAGTTCTTGTGTCAATACCATCTTATAAGGATGCGCGGAACAGACCCATTTGAGTTTGCAGAACACTGGCTTGAACGGCGGCAATATATTGTTCACTTCAGGCATTTCTTTGTCTTACAGGCACCCTTGTATCATGAAGAGTGAATTCACTTTTAAACTTTGTTATTATGCGTCTTATAGCATGCTCAGAAGGAGCATTATGACGACCGTTTTTTGCACGAAGCGCAAGAGAATGCGAATTCGCGTAATAATTTTGGACAATTTCCAAGCGTTGGATCAAAGTGAAACGTGTCATGATGAAATCGCAAACCTTACTGAACATAACTGCACAGACCTGTCAAAAAACCATAAACAAATATGGCCGCCACGAACTATCAAAACCAGGTCGTCCCTATTTGGAAACCCATTATATTCATAGACTCTCCTGATATATCCCAGTAGGAACAATTGTAATGCTTTCCAAAGGAGCAGATACGAAACAGCGCAAACATTTGATACTGCTTCGTGACTTTAAACTGGACCACAATTTGACCTTAGATTGCAAAAAAAAAACTTCTAGAGAAAGATCCAAACCAAAGAGGCCCTTTTTAAAAAAGCGGGTCATTTTTAAAAATTTCTGGAAATTCTGTTAAATATGCCTGTGTCTACTTTAATCTGGATTTTGTTTCTTGTCGATATATTTAACAGGAGCAGAGCTACATTGGTAGCAAATTTGGGTTTCCGAAATGAGGACTCGACTTGGCGTCTTTTGAAGCACACATATCAATACAAAAAAAAATTTTGGGAGTCGCAGATGCAATAATCTTTTTTTATGATCAATAAAAGGATACTAAAAAAAAAAATTGGGTATTTATAATAATATGCTGTTTATACCCCAAGTAACAAATAATACAGTCTATATGAGCGCATGTACCATTTAACATCAATTGAAATGTATTGTGGTCAGGCTAAGCACGCGGGCATTGGCACTTTTACTTGTTTACACTTCATACACACACCTTCAACTAAGGTACAAAAATACTTAATTTCGTCATTATTGTGAAATCTTCTCTATAATTAAACGGATTTTGAGACTCTAAGGGCGAATGGTGACCAAACTAATGATTTTGGATATTATAATATGCCCATAAGAACTTTTGATCTGCATGGTATGAAGAACGTTTTCCCAAAGAACCCTGCACGTTTTGTATGGGAAATGGCACCCAGTCGATCACGCTGAAATTTTAATATGTTGCAGCCCTCGACATTCTGATGAAATATTCTCATGGGTACGACATGATTCTTTGGCTAGTTCGGCGCTACACGACATTGTAGATGATGAGGCATATAACTTCTATACCAATGGGCCGATTGAGCCCATATTCACACCATATACATATAAGTTATTTTGCGAGAAAGCTCTATAGGTAGGTACTGTACTCCAAATTCAACAAGCAAGGTGCTAAATAGGGGTATAGATCTTTGTATGGTGTGAATATGGGCTCAATCGGCCTATTGGTATAGAAGTTAGATGCCTCATCATACCGTGTTACATACCGCAGCATCTACATAACCGACATCTTCAATATCGTGTAGCGCCTAAACTAGACATACAAAGTATCATTTCGTGCCCATGAGAACATTTGATCAGAGTGTCGAGGGCTACAACATATCAAAATTTCAGCGTGTTCGACCGGGAGCCACATCCCATACAAAACGTGCGGTGCCCTTTACAAAAAATTTAACCGAAGGGCTAATTCCTATCATTTGTGGGGTTTTTTTTCCTGAAAACAGGTTAATGTATGTAAAGTATGTATTTAGGTTACTATAATTGCTTTTCTTACTGATTTTTACCTTTTACAAAATATCTACCGGCTGAAAATTTGCAGACTGGAATTTGACAAGTATAGTATGTTAAACTCTTACCGAAATATCTTTAAATACTAAATACTTTCAGTCAGTTAACTACACCGCTAAATCTTTCCAAAGACTTCTCTACGTCTTCGAAAATGAAAACATTTGAAGAAGTAGTAGTCATAATGCCAAATTTTTGTTTTACTTGTTCACCCTTTTCATATTCTACAAAACTGGACCGGCCCGAGAAACTATTCATTTCCCCTGCCGTTTTTGCTTTACTACCCGCACTGCTATTCGGCACCGTAAGCGTATCCTTACGCGATGTTCTCAAACCAAATCCCTTAAAATCGGATTGCTCCTCAAGGCTACAAAATGGATCACCCGCGCTCCCACTAATAGATTTTCGTGCCAAAATAGGCTCACCCGCAGTTCCAGAGTTTTTAGCAATACCTGCGCACATTCTCTCAACCCAATCTATTTTGAGCAGATAACTTTCGGGAAGTCCTCTTTCAGCAGCAAACTGATGCAATTCACAGATTGTGAAGCGTTGCAAATCTTTTTCACTTCTTTATCACTTTATCACTTTTATATAATATCGATAGTTAGGTTACCACTTAATAGTTATTATTTACATCTCCACACACTTTTTCACCATCCCGAACATCTTCACTATGTCTTAAACCGTTATCCCTTGAACGCGCACTGGTGTCGCTATTACGATTTATTCCCGTCGGGTCCCGTTAACCCACTTCTGACACCAGGAAGTGTGGGAAATGTTCGGGATAGTACATATCTACTCCTAGTTCTTATTAAACTGTTTTATTTAAATTCATGGGTACACAGTTACGTACAAACTAGGGGTAATGAGAATAAGAGGGACAATAGCATATAATCGCAATCGCGAAGGTAAGTATAGTTTTAATCAAAAAGTCGACATTACTGATAAAAATCAAAGTGCGGTAAGTTCAGCTTTAATATATCGACACAGAACTATCGGCACAACGAATAATTTTTAACGCGGCTTAGTTCATTATCGACTAGGTCAACGGCAGCATCTGGGCAGCTTAGCGATCTTGATCTGATTAACTCCAAAGCGCGCAAAGATATCTTGTCCGGCCCGTTTGCCAGGTAACGGTAAATATTTAGTGCAATTACAAGTGCACTGGAAATGTAATTTAGGAGGACGATAAATTTGCTGTCGCTGGAGATCCCCACATACATTTAACAAATTTCCACAAAAGTTATTATAAAAGCTTTATGCTCACCTTGAGCAATATTTCGTTGACCTTTTTAACCTTCGTTTCTTCAACTATGTTAACAAAAAACAGTCTGGTATACACTTTTTTGGAGCACATCGAAGATCCCAGGATTGGAGCGAAAGGATAAAATCAATGTTACAAAAGTTGTACAGAATTAAGGCTGTTCTCAAGAAATGTTTCTGCTCATTTCAGCTTAAAATGAGCAATTACAGAACTGCGCAGTCGACTACAAAAACTGAATTGTTGCAGCCCATGCCCTCTGTGAAACTGGAAATAACTATTTTAAACTTAATACTCATTAGTGTGCAGATATTTTTTTTAAAAAAAGTTTAGGTGCACCATTTCTCCAAGAGTAGTGCGAGTAAGTGTGTCAAGGTCAAAAACTTGATTTTCTTATTAGATCCCAAAATATAAAACGTATAAAAAGGACTACCTAGCCCTTTGTATGCCTTAGTTCATTGGATCCGAAGAAACGACTTTGTAAAACATTTGGAATGATTAGGGAATAACTTGCAAGTGCGCAGACATTCAGATTGTGAAACACTAAGCTTTATTTTGTAACTGTTCATTATAAATATGAACCTATGCATTTCCATGCATAATCGCATCAAATTATGGACACAAACAAAAATCTTCAAACAGTAAAAATCTAATACCTGAAGATTGATATTTCGTGACCCTAAACTTTAACACGTGTTCTTTTTTTAACTCCACGAACTGAAGCTAGTCTGTAGTATGAAACGACTTCCAGATAACGTAATTAATATGAAAATAAAATAGAATTATTATATTATTTGCATATGTCCACAAAATCTCGTAATGACAAAGATTATAAGCACAGCATTTTTATTTTGTAGAAAAATACCTGACTCTTGAAGATGCCTCTCATTTCGATGACACTCAGCTTAGATTAAGATCTGATCTATATTGATGGATTCCTATAAAATTTAAATGGATGTGTATATTACTTCAACAATTTTGGGCATTTCATGAACTTGGAATCTCAAGAAAATTTACAAGAATAGAAAGAAAAGTGTCCCGTTATCGATTTTACATCTCAATGTTCACAATAATAAATTAAGTTCAAAACAGAAAATAACTTTGTAATAAAGTAAAAGCAACACAATCTTCTTCACCTGGTTTTAAAATAATATTTTCTACAAAATGCAATGTAAAATACTCATAAAATAAAACGCATCCGATCATATTTCTCAAAACGATAATTATCAATATTTATTTGCCAGCAAAGCATTTTCACATGCTATTCTTATATTTATTGAAAAAACAAACAATATTTTAACTGTGTAATTTTTAAAAATTAGTTCCCGGTGGGTAGTTTTGCGATCGGAAATTGGGTTGTTGCTGCTGCATTATAAAATCCTGGAGAATTTGCTGCGTTTGTTGAAAATTTGGTGATGGTTTCTGATGTGCTGAGAAGTTTGTAAATGGGTTGCAATTATTGAAATTGCTTCCCTGAAGTTGAGAATTAAAATTCAAGTTGGACATGTTACCCATCCCAAAATTAACATTCCTGGATTGTTGTTGAGAAGGAACGGATTGTTGTTGAGAAGGAAAGGATTGTGAAGCGTTCAACTGTTGACTTGCTTGTTGGAAAAATTGCATCGCAAAATTTGGGTTATTAAAATTGCTGAGATTACTCACACTGTTGGGATTATTAACATTGTTAGAATCATTGGAACTTGCGCTGGTTATCATACTAGGTATTTTCTTTATGTTAGATGTTGCTTCGATTGTATTTGGATTGCTTGGATTGATAAAACTGGCATTGTTCTTCTGCAGAGTTCCCATTAGATTTGCAATCAAATTTTGAGTATCTGACATTGAATTTAAATTTGCACCTGATGCACTACTACCTCTTGACATATTCGAAATTTCTTCATCACGATCTCTAGTTGAAAAATCCGCTCGATTAATTTCCTCTTCGTATTTTGCTCCTTTAACATTATTGGAAGCAATTTTGACAACTTCTTCAAAGTTGTAGTCATCATCATCTGAATCTACTAATTTGTGTGAAGTGTGTGAGGATTCCTCCTTGTTCCCGCCAGAATGGCGGGATTCAGATCTTTTTCCATATGAATAATCCTTAGTTGGAATCTTAGAAGTTGGTATTTCCAACTCTGTATCCTCTTTAAGATTTTGGATATCAACAAATTTCCGCAGTTTTTCAACTCGACCGGGATCTGTCGATTCAAGTTTTTTTAAATGAGCAATTAAGTGATGTTGCTCATCGCTTGATAAATGTTTAAAATTTTGTAGCAATGTTTGCAAATCAGAATCAGTCAGACTTTCCAAGGAGGAACTTGGAGCAGTTTGTGGGGCTGGTTCTTCAGGTTCGTCGTTAGTTTCAAACATACTTTCTACAAGATCTTTCTTTAACAATTCATCATCAATTTCATCTTCAACATATTCTTCCTCTGTTACAATCCCTAATTCCAATAATATGTCTTTCACAAAAACCGTTTCTGCCTTATCTTTTGATACTTTAACCATTAAGATAAAGGCATGTATCAATCGATCCATGTTTTCTGTTGATATATCAGTGCGTTCCTGCATAACTAAAGCTGCTGCGAGCTTTGAGGCTATTAACTGTCTATCAAAAGGCAATTGTGTACCACCTATTTGAGGCTTTTTAGCTTCCTTAGATTCCTCTTCATTTTTTTCCACTGCTCTCGCTTTTTCCGTTGCTGATTCATTAACTTGATGTATTAAAGCAGCTATATTTCGTATCGCCTTTTTCACAGCTTTTATTTTGTGAGAATCTAGAACATCTGCTATAAGTTGTCCTTTCAACTTCTCTTTTGCAGTTTCAAAAAACACACAATTATCGTCATTTAACAGCATTTCATCCGCGGAATTTGCTTTCACCTGTTATTTATAAATTATTATTAGTTAATTAAAAGAATGTATTTTGCTGCCTATATTACTTAAGAAGTCATGCACCATAATACTCCAATCAACTTAAATTTTTGCTAAGTGAATAACACGTAAGAAAGTAGTGTTCCAGAAGAAAACAAACAATTATTCTCAATTTATTTGAAGCTCAGTGAGACCTGCCACATGTTTTGCTCTGATTTTTGAAGCCTATCTGCCTTAAGCCCTAGACCAGGGATGTAAAATAATAATAAAAATAAATAATAAATTTAAAATTGCCTGCTGCGTTTTAATCATCACATACCACAACATGTATCCTGATCTCAAAATTTGAGTTCGCTCAGGATTTGAAGCTCAAAATTTGAGCGAGCTTAGATTTTGAGTTGAGCGCAGATTTGAGCTCGCTCATTTACATTCTTGCTCTAGACATACTACAGCAATTGAACTAGTTCAAGACGTCACGGTTGACATCTAGGAACTGGTTCAATTCGCCGTGACACAATCAATTTACTTTGAACTAGTTCAGTTTCTTGTTTGACACTTTGCTGGCGTTTTATAAAAATCCTTGAAGTTACCATTAACTTCCCCCTGACTATGGAATAAACGAATCACATCTTTTAATCATAATTATCTTTCATTTTCAGTGCTTTGCTTAGTAAAATACCATTGGGAAATACGTTTCATTTCAGTATTGACAAATTTTTAGTAACATATTTTTCCGCCGCTGGTGCTAACAGCAGAAAAAGTACACAAACTCAGTTTGAACCAGTTCAATTGTGCGGAATTTTGAAATAGTTCAGCAATGGGATTTACATGCGCTACGTCATTCTGACACCAGAAACTAGTTCAATAGTTCTAGTCTGTCAAGGGCATTAGATGCATTTAAAAGTAATCGCCTGGAAAAGTTATGATTTATATTTCTACTTTATTTAGTGTGAGAAACTTTTTTTTGTCTTGTTTTAAACTAGTAACGAAACTTTTCGATCAGCGGGTTACCTTCCTTCCTCACATTCAGGTAATTTTCCTGGAAAGTGAGCGAGGTGTGAAAATGGTAACGGTATTAATCGGTTGGTTTTTTGTGGAAAATTTCAACTTTGGTGCGATTTTTAACCAGGCAACATCAAATTAAGTAAAGTGTTTTTATTGAATCACGTAACTTATTGTAAAATTTGTTTGTGTTTTATTGCCAATATCACCAGGATCTGTTTAGCAGTTTGTACTTTCTTACTAAATTTTATCCACATTTCTTTATTAATTATTAAGGGGGGGCAATTTCAAAAAATCGATTTTTTTTTTTTGAATTTTTTTAATCTATATATATAATTTACCCTGTGAAAGGATTTTTCGGAATTCGATTTCTAACATTTGAAGTCGACATGTAAAGCGCGAACCGAACCGAAATGCCGACAATGCAAAACTTTAAACGCGTTTTTCTCAAGAATTTTATAAAACGGTTTGAAAACTTCTGACGACTGTAATTGACCGATCGACTTGGTATTTCCACAGAACGTTCGAAATACATTTTTGCAGGTACCCACGTACGGATTTTTCGAAATTTTATAAATTGGAATTTTAATTCACGTTTTTATTCGAAAAATGAAATTTTTTTAAAAATTTGGCGCCATTTTGGCAATTTTGAAGATATCGAAAAAATCGTACGTGGGTACCTAATCGAGAGGATACTGATTGCTAACATTTCGGTCATTTCTGTTTCAGACCACCCAGGGAGGCAGAAACCTGCAAACCGTTTGCCTCTGCAAATTTTTAGACCAATTTTTTGACTACGGCCAAGGACGCCATTTTGAATTTTTATATAATTCAAAAACTTTTTTAAATGTATTAAATGGTCCTTTTGAACCTCCAAAAAACTGCAAGTGTTTATCTTTATTCGTTTTCCCAAAAAAAAAAATAAATGTAAACCCTTCAAAAATGGTGCTTTCCATGAGAAGTCCCCCTTAAAACAAACTAAAAATGGTTATTTTTAAGAATGGGAATAACTGCCGATTTTCCAACAAAAACGGCGAGTATTTGTACTCTTCTGCAATTAGGGCAATATTCTGCGTAGGAAATAGCTCGAATGGAAGGATTGACAGAAGAAGAATGGAAAAATATTGTCATCGCAAGGTTTTTTCTCCGATGAATCCACTTTCAGTACGACAGAGACGTCGACATTTGTTTGTCGTCGACGTTCGGTGAAATTTAATGAGTCCTGCTTTCAAAGGACGGTAACGCATCCGTCCATCATGATCTGGAGTATTATAAGCGGAAGTGGACCAGGTCCTCTGTACGTTGTTGAGGATACCATGGCTAAAACCATGTTTGTGGATTTTGGGTGGTTTGATGTCACTTCGTTGAGTAGATCAAAAGATAAAAATAAAATAATAATGTGCATCACGAATTTATGAATCACCCTGAACTCGAAAACTACGCAAAATCACGGAACATACATGGGTGATCCGGATACCCCTCAATATGAGGCACCTAAATTTTGCCTTTAAACGTCACTTCTGCGGACACCCTGTATACTTTGGTATTAACTAAATAAATGAATAAATATAAGAGCAGTATATTCGAATGTTACAGAATAAATTTTTGCCATATTTTTAAGATTTTCGGAGGACTGGAGATCGATATACCTTCAAAAAAATGATAAACCATACCACCCTGCGACATTGGTCAAATTTTTCCTCACTTTTAAGAACATTCCTCTTTTATCATGGCCTGGAAGCTCACCCGACCTTAATACCATCGAAAAGGTAAGGAAGTTACTTAAACAAAGGTACATATATTAAAGGGAGAACACCAGCAGACAAAAAATACTTAATAACTACATATAAGTATATATGGGAAAATAATCCAGTTATCAAAGATTTCATTATTGCATGTATTGTAAGCATTCGGCGACAAATAAAGGCAGTTACCAAAAATAAGAGCATTATAGCAAATATTAATTAATTGATACTCATTTTATTATAGAAATGTATTGAATGAACAAGACCGTCGAGAATTAATAAAACTATGAGGTTTAAATTATAATATATTCCGGGAAAAAATAATTGAACTTTATTCTTCGTTTGTGTAATTTAATCGCATAGATCTGTACGAGAAAAATTTACTTCAATGGTATGATGGAAGTGGGCAAAGCTTCCGATATCATATTGTGAGAGTTCTACAAAAATAAGACTTTATATTTCGTTATAACAATGGCCGCAATAGTAGCGATTGTACAGGGTGGCCTATTTAAAAATTGGAATTTCTTGTTGTTATAAAAACTTGACTTGGCAGTAGCCCTTCGGTCCACCCTATTTTTGAGTACATTTTCGATTGTTTCGGGCCTTATGTCAGCAATAGCAGCTTGAATCTCGTACTTGAGGTCTTGAATTGTTTCTGGTTTGTTGACGTAACATTTATCTTTCACCGCTCCCCAAAGATAATAGTCCAACGGCGTCAAATCGCAGCTTCTTGCCGGCCAAATTACATCACCATTTTTGCTGATCATGCGATTTCCGAAGATAGGGCGCAAAAGATCGATTGTGGCGTTTGCTGTATGGCACGTAGCGCCGTCCTGTTGAAACCAAATATCGTCCAAGTCTTCGGCTTCAATTTCCCCGAAAAACTAATTGGCCAACATTGCGCGGTAGCGCTCGTCATTGACGGTTACGGCGACTCCGTCTTCATTTTCGAAGAAAAATTGGCCGATGATGCCGCCGGATCAAAATCCGCACCAAACAGTCACTCGTTGTGTGTGCATTGGCTTTTCCACGATGACGTGCGGGTTTTCTGTGCCCCAGATGCGACAGTTTTGCTTGGTAACATAACCACCGATGTGGAAATGAGCCTCGTCCGAAAAGATGATTTTTCGGTAAAACGACATCTTCGGCCAAACGATCTTCCGCCCAATTTCCGAACCGTAGACGGTTCGGATGGTCAACCGGTTTTAGCTGCTGTACCAATTGAACTTTATATGGCTTCATGGCAAGGTCTTTACGCAAAATTCGCATCAAAGAAGTGCGTGCAGTCCAATTGCGAACGAGAACGATGACGAGTTGATGTTGATGGTTGCTCTCGAACACTTTGAACAACAGCAGCAATGTTATCGATTGAGCGCACCCGACGAGTACGTTCACTGGTTGGTTTATCCACCAACAATCCAGTTTCACGAGCTCGCTTCACGAACTGATCCACAAATTGGGTTTTCGGAAGTTTTTTTCGTCAATTTTTTTTTTCAATTTTTCACAGTTTGAGTAGAAGACTGACCACTTTGGAAATAATTTGCTCTCCGCATCGGACGGTTTCGGAACCAGCGGTGCTAATGGTCGCCGTGGACATCCCTATTGACCTTCTAGCCAGGGAACAACAGTCCGTCCACCGGGAGAAGGTGGTTCTCGGGAAGGAGACCGCCAAGGTGGTGAGGGCGTCTGGCAGGCAATATGGGATGGGGAGTCGCGGGGCCGGTGGACAGCCGGGGTTATTCTCCAGCTGGACATCTGGCTAAACCGTCGGCATAGTAAGGTGGACTACTACCTCTCCCAAATGCTGACGGGGCACGGCATTTTCGCGCTTTCCTCTATCGCATAGGAAGGTTCCGAACCCATGCTGAGTATACTGCGATTCTCCATCGGACTCCGCCCTCCACACATTCTTCGAATGTGAAAGATGGAGGGCGGAGAGTAAGGAGACGGAGGTGGTCGGCAGCATAACCCTGGGGAACATAGTCGGGGTTTATACTGCAGACAGAGGACAGTTGGCCAAGGATCACCCTTTTTGTGAAAAGAATCCCCCGCCAGAAAGAAGATGACGTCAAATGGGGCGAGAGGAAATGGCGGCGTAGTCGTAGGAGAGAAGTAATGGTTTTATAGGTGGGTGAAGTTCCTGCAAAACGAAATTAAATTTTTTGCAAGAAACATACTCATAATGTTTAAGGCTGACACGGAACAACTCTGGACTGATTGTTTCAACAGAAGACCAGAACTTTTGACTACCCTTTCGGTTATCAAATTCTTTGTCGCAAATCTTTGAGCAAACTAGATAAGTGTTATTGGCAGCATATTCACAAAAGTCAGGACCCAAGAAATCAAGCACTTTAAAGACAACTTATTTATTTTGTACAACTTTGGGCAGTTTGTATCATATAGTTTAATATATTCAAAGATAGGGGGGATTTAGTAGTATGACGTTCATCCAAACCTCAAAATTTAACATCACTTATTTATAGGCAAGAAAAATTAGAAATGTAAAAGACAATAACACAAATAAAGAAACAAAAAAATGATAAATTGTCGTAATTCACTTCTTAAGTAATATAGTGGCAACTAATGCATGAATTTGCAATTTCAAATTACCTTCTCTAAAGCCAATGCTTTTGCAAGCAGGTCCACTACCTTAGGACCAAGACTTCCCAAATGGTCTTCCAGAGCAGTCAAAAGCCGTAAAACTGCTACAACAGTTAACGGTCCTTCGTCCTCCTCCTCCTCTTCTTTTTTTGGTGGTTCATATTGTGGATAGTTATAAGGATCCAAGGTTCTGTAGCCGAAATGAGGAGCAGAAGATCCATAAAAACCCCGTGCATAATCTCTACTAGAGTGACGATAATACTCTTGTGCATATCTATCCCGTGCCTCCCGAGAATTACCCATATAATACTTCTTTGATTTTTTTTCAACCTCATCATCACTGAAAGGACTTAGAGAGCGGCTTTTTGAACGAACAACCTTCTTTGGCTTAGGATGAGATGAAAGAGACTCATCGTCACTAATATCAATTACTGTGAGCTTTTCTGTTTTAAGAGGTGTTTTTATTTTATACTGTTGTTTTAACTGGTCTGTTTTTTCTTCGCCATCTTCAGGTAGTCCCAATTTCTTCTTTATTTCAATTTTTTTCATTGCCACCTCTTCATCATGCAACTCTTTCATTCGTTTCGTCCAAAATACAATCCATTCTGGTTTAAAATCATGCTTGTTCGGGTCCTTTTTCTCTGGATAACGTAAAGATAAAACATCTTTCAGTAAATATAGCAAAAAATATGAAAAGTTATCATTTCATACACTTTACAATATCAAAAATCACGAAACCACTCATGGATCACTTTTAACCAAAAACATAAACTGCGGAAACTAACATGTGTTGGTAACAATGACCAAAAACGTTTTAATACATTTTTAATATACATTAAATCCAATAAAAGTTGACAATGCTCTAAAATGGTATATTTTCTTTATTTTCCATTTTAGACTAACACCAACTATTGGTTTAATTAAACCTTAGCATAATTACCTGCTTGAAGTTCTTTGTAACGCCGATTCCAAAACTTTTTCCACTCATCTGGATACAAGGGATGCTTCTCAGGATTTTTTTCATGTTCTTGAAGAATCTTCTCAAGATCTTTAATGGCAATTTCCAGCAGACATCTACAAATGTTAAGAATATAATCACTTTAATCCTTCTTCTGGCATCAAGATTCAATTTTATTTCTTCTGGAAATAACCTAATTTTTAAAATAGTAAAAATAAATTCAACGCAGTATATTGCTTACTTACTTTACCAGCAACCAGTAGTTAAAAGTTAACTAGCCCTTATCTACGTACTTTCGACACGAGCACTAACAACATTTTATACAACCGGTGGACCAGATTAAATTGCCCCTACTATCTCTTTCTCAGAAACACGGTTCGAAAAGATCTCGCGAACTAACTGCATTCCTGTAATTTCAAGGAGCGTTTTGCGTAAGTATATTTTACCAAAACAATTCTTACGTTGCAGTTTGATGACTGTGTTGCAAAAATGTTAATAACACAACTACGTTTTTCTTTCACTAATCACAGGAAATTCTACATTGAATTGAAATTTAACAATTATGTATAGTCGGGAAGTGGAACAGTTTTATAAAATTTAATTTTGCAATATATTGTAGTATAGGTCACAAGCACAGTTAGCTGGTCAGGTAGCGGCACATTTAGTCATGGGACGTTTTGAAGTGTGTACAAGGAGGAAAAAAAGAATTTTATAACAGCTGAAAAGGGTTAAAAAGACATTCACGCAATAAGAAAGAGATTTTCAAGCTAGTCAGCAAGAAATTTCTTTTAGGATTTGTGACAGATGGCTCTCTAATCATTAGAAATTAAATTTATTTTTTTATTTTGAGGCGACTCAAAAACTCAAAAAGTACGGGTGGTACGAAAAAAGTGTTCGAAATTCCTATTACTCCCGGGAGGAAAAACTGATAAACCCACTTGTGATTTGTACCGAATTTGGCTTGGCCCCTTTTTCAAATTTAAGTTTTTGGTGGGATGGAAATTATTGCGTTATTTTATGACTTCATACATAATCTGCCCTGCTGCCTTTGGAAGGAGCAAAACCATATCCATCACAAAATTACTGCAATCAGTGTGATTTGCTGCACGCTACTTGCAATAACTTCGAAGGTTGTGGAGGTTAAGGAGGTTGTGTTCTCTGTTTAGGTTACAGAAAAATCCAGTTTACTTAAAATTCTTCATACTTTTATTGTTGTTACTGGGAATTGTTTTTTTTCACACAAAAATTCAGAGAACTGATGAGATTCTAAGTTTTTTACTACAATCATACATATTTTTGCTTTTTTGACGTACGTGCCGTTAGTTCTTGCTTGATTACTCCAAAATACTATAATAATATTTTTAGCCTAAGTTTGTGGAAATAGAAGAGAGATAAGTATAGATTTACGTTATTTAAAACTGATTGTTATTATTTTGCACAAGACTGTACATCTATGTTTGGTTTAGATTCATTTGGCAATGGGTCAAACTCCTTTTCAGTTAGTCATTGTGCGAATGCTATATATAATTGTTAATATGAAGTTTCAATTCAATGTAGAATCGCTTTGATTTCCAGCTGAAACGCAGCTAATATCAATAATATAAATTTCATTAAATAATAGATTAAAATTTTTCCATCCTGCATGTTCTCTGTTCATTAAAATTCCGTTCAAACAGAGAAGTTGCGCGAAGGGCAGTTGCGCGACTACAAGGAGCACAGGCTACAAGAGCTGCGATTTTCAGACTCACGACTGTAGCGGACAAGCAGTGTTCCTTCACGGACAAGTGCTACAACTCAATACGTTTTTATTAGGTCGACCTGTATGTAACTATGTAATGGAATCTAAGGAACCGATTTTATATACGATAAGCTGAGTGACGTCATTCTAAACTCAATATGGCGGATGCCACAAGTTGGCGGATCACCATTTTCTTGACCACCCCCTTGATATGTGTATCAAATAATAGCTTTCGACAAGTAGTATACGATAAGCTGGGCGATGTCAATCTAAACGCAAGATGACGGATAACCTTTTTCTTCACAACTACCTTAATATGGGTATCAGATGAAAGGTTACGACCAGTGAAATACGATTAGCTATATGACGTAATTAAAATCAAAGCTTAAATCACAACAAAAAACTAATTTGTAATTAACTAAATTAAATTTAGCTATGGCGCTGTCATAACACACTTTTATTAGGTCGACCTTTATGTATGTAATAATATAAATAACTAACTATGGATTGTTGCGGTATCAACATTAATCATGGTAATTGTGTTCTAGTCACAGCCATGTAATTTGTATGTTGTAGATGTATCGTCGCTGCGCGTGCAAGCAGCAGGTGAAAAAAACTAGATATATTGCTGCCAACTTCCGACACACAACTGTTCCGCGGTATTGTTTCAATGTCAAAATCCTTCCTTATTGGCAAATTAAATATGTGCCAAATCTACTACCAGCCTACTACGCGTTAAGCATTCACTGGCGCGATGTTTCCAATTTGCGCCTTTTCCTGTTACGCGGTATTAACAAACTGCTCTTCCGCGGTTTTGCACGCGCAGCGACGGTATGCTTTCTGGAGAGCTGCTTTGTAATTATATATATGTATATCGCTTGTATATTAAGGATGTATACGTACATAAAAGATCCAACCCAAGCCAAGGTGAAAAACGTGCCGGGGGCTGAATGGTATGAGGGTGATTAATTAAATATCAGACTAAACAGTAAAAAATAAAGTAAAAATTTATAAAACTAAAAAACACGCTTTTATAAGTACTGCACTAAAAAGCAAAAAATATTTAATTACTTTGTCCTCACTGTTTATCCCGTAAGGGTCTCAGTGTAAGCCATGTTTATAATTATTATATTATTTAAGTGTAAAAGCGTGGGGTGCTTTATCTGCAAATCAAACCATCATATTGCTTCTCATTGAAATCATTCCATAAATTGTTTAGGAAAATAATATTTTATAACAGTTTATTTTTAAGATAAAGCACCCCACGCTTCTACAATCAAATAATGTAATAATTACAATTATCGCTTACACTAAGGCCTTTACGGGATAAACAGTGAGAACGGAGTGGTTAATTATTTTTTAGTGCTGTACTTATAAAAGCGTGTTTTTTTAGTTTTTTTAAACGATTTTTTTATTTAGATATTACGATACATGTAAGTGTGACCAAAGAAGTGTGTCGTTGGAAGCTTTCACGCAGAGAGTATAAATTCTCGCCCATTTATATATTTATTTGCTCCAAGAAGCACTACGACAATCCCTTTATCTGATAGTTCAGTTATTTTGCACAGTCGCAAGCAATTTCTAGCCATAGACATAAGCGAACAAGGGAGCGTCGAACAAACAAAAAACAAACATAAAGAAGAATTGTTTAAATGGCATGCACACTTTGCGGAACAGTCGTGGAATGGCAAAATAAGTATTTTTATGCTTTGATAAAATTATTTTTTACAGAACGTACACTGTGTCTTAAGAACCGAGCTAGAAGTGCCGACAAGCGGCCATTCTAGTCCACCCCATATACTTTTGTACATTACATTAAATTTCACAATGGAAGAATAAAAAATTCATTGGAGATCATCCACGAAAATACGACAAAATAATACGTTAACGGACGGGCATTAAAATTTGTCATATTTATTTTACACCAGCGCGTTAGTACAGTTCTTATCTAAATTTATCATTATATTTACTTGGAAAATGTTACACATGACTTAGAATTGTCACGGGACTTGAATTGAACTAAGGGCCTTTTGGCCTGCAGTCCCATTAGTCTTTTACAGGATCTGGAGAGAGAGACAAGTGATACTCGTACTTCCGTCACCGTCGCTTCATGTCATGATTTCTTTTTAATGTTTGTATCTCTGGATAAAACTCCTTACTTGACTTCAAAAATACATAGTGGTTTTACTAATATTAAAATTATCACTGAATAAACATTTGATTTACTTCACTCAATAGCAAGTAAAATTTCTCTCAACCTACCTGTATTTTTCCCATTTATATCTCTCCTGTGATATTTCGGAAGCTTGCTTTGATAGTTCCTTGGGTGTAGGTAATGTTGGCTTCTTTTCCTTTGGTGCGCGATACCTTAGATAAAAAATGTATTACATAATAATCCAAATAAATCTAAGAATATTGTTTTACTCATCAAATGGAGGTGACCGTTGCACTCTTGGATTAATTCGAGCATTGGAAGATTCAGCTTTCCGTTTCCTCTTAATATCACGCTCATCAGTAGGAGTTTTCGAATTACGACTACGTGAAACAACAGATGAAAACTCTGTATCAGAATCACTAGATATGGAATCTAAACTATCACGTGCTTTCCGAGCATTTAAAAGACTTTCCGATTTTATACGCTTTGGGGCTTTTACTTGTGGCGGTGACGGATCACGTCTTTTTTGCGAATCGATATTAATGGCAATGGAACCTTTACCTTGGAGAAATAAAACGAAATATTAACAATTTTTTTGCTATGTGAAGACCTACTGTTCTTGATTAGGTCATCAATGATTCTTCGGTCAATTACATATAAAAAGTTGGGACCGCTTTTCTCATCAAAATGTCTATCTGCAATCATTTCTTGCAAAACTTTATTGCGATTTCTCTTGAAATCCGAATTTTCACAAACTGTTGGACTTAAACGACCATGATGATCCTCTATGGCTTCAGTTATCATTTGCACAATGCGAGGCATAACATTTCGTGCTTCTGGATTATATCTATAAGGAACGAGTTCCTTTATAACCGATGGAAAATGCTTCTCCTAATTGAGAAAAATGTAACATGAAAATGAATTAGTACCATAATGTATTTTTATTCAAGAAAATATATTGCTCCACTTTTATTAGAAGTACACTAAAAAGTATACTATCATAAAAATAAAAGTAGATATATTTCTTAAGCACATCACTTTGATATTGCAACCAACTAGTAGAAATGTACGCAGAAGTTGAAGATCACGAAAATTCTACACTTTCCCAACTATATCACACCATCATACGATTACTTTGCACTTTACTGCACTTAATTGAATGCTTGCTTACTGAAATCAGCAACCAGAAAACAGCGAAACATCCCCACTATTAAAGAAGATGTGTGGTAACACTACCAATAGTAGTACATAACGTTTAAATTTAAATAATGGTGAGCAAATCTAGCGATCGAATAGCTTTGCTTTCTATAGTAATAGAAGTCTCACGTGAGATATTACTTGAATAGCGAATTTAGCAAGCGACAAAATTTACCCCGCGATCATTGCCTTATACCTACTAGGTGAGACTTTTCCATAGAAAGTCTCTCTTCACCTAGAGGGCTCAAGAGCAGTATACACGTATAAAATTACAACAGTTATTACGTATCTTGATATATAATACGTTGCGGCTTCCGGTGTGTATTTCAATCTCCCTGAAATGCAGTGCAGTGAACTCAACAAAATAATGAATTTAAAAGAAATAATATCTGGTAAAAAAGTTCTCACTGGTAATCGTTAATTGCCACGAGTATTGAAGAGTGAGTCAAAATGATAAGAAATAAAATTCAACAAAATTTGCAAATGTAATTCGGTAAATATTTCTCTTGTTCATTCAAACATGTGATACACACTGTTTCAAAATATTTACAGTTTTTTACAGTTAATAAATTAAATGAGCTTATTAGGCAAAAATTGAAACGTGCAGCTGTCCAAATTAAATTGTTGAAAGCTATAAAAGCTCTCAAAGTCTTGTACGTATTTTTATTTAATTATAATTTGAAAATGTATCCGAAAAGGTGATCGTTTTATATTTGCAATTATACGAAAAAATAAAACAAAATTACCAAATACTTTAAGCGATGATTAAAACTCGTCCAATGTGCAAATATAGTTCTAGGATCACCCCTCTTGGCGCAAAGAATGCATAGATAACTAGCTTCTCTATCCTCCTTAGAAACGAGTTCTACTGCATATTCTATTCCAATGAGGGCTCCCTCCTTAAAGTTATCAATAAATGGCTTTATTTCAGGCAAAGGCTTTACTTCATTTTCAAACCCAGGGGGTACAGGCTCACCAGGTGCAATATTCATTTGAACTGCAAAATAGAGAATATGAATAGGTTTAATTTAGATACTACTAAAACCCAATATACTTTTTGTCCTCTGAACCAACGAAGCACGGAATGTTTCAGCGTCAATCACAGGTTGTTGTAACTTAGACTGATGTTTCCTGCCAGTTATATGAGTTTGTAAACACCTCTCTCCAGGTAAATTCGGAACTGCACACAAGTGGCAATTGTAAAGAAAAAAATCGGATTCGTTTTTTGGTCCTCTGGAGAAAACTAAACCTTCACTTCCATCTGAAAGTCGAACAGTTGTACCCAAAAAATGTCGTTCTGCGTCTATTTCGTCCTAAGATTGGTAACAAAAGGATGTACAAATTATGTAAATATAAATGAAATGAAATTCATGAAATTTTGTTGTGTTTTACCAAGACGATATTTATTTAAATTTTCAAATACTTAAATTTACAGGGTGTATCAGTTAACGCATATCAAAATGATATGGGTGATAGATCTCACCTAACCAAACAAAAAATCGTATGGCATGGGAGGGGGTATTATTGGCTTGGTCCAGTGCTTTTAAAATTTATTTGATGGCGGATTACCTTATTCTTCACAACAAATTGACATGGGTATCAAATGAAAGGGTTTGACGAGAAGAATTCGAAAAGGTATGTGACGTCATTACCACAGGATAAAAAGAGAATTTCTGTACGTAGATATAATACTAGCATCGTGGTATTATGCAAAATTAAAAGTTATGCGAACGAGCTGCCTGTTTGGATCATGTCGGGACATTACTTATCTACTCTACATATTATCTGGAATTATAAGTTGTAAATAAACAAATTATTAAAAAATAACAAAAAACCCCTCTGCAAAAAACATGATAGTTTTAATATTTTAAGTAAGTAGGTACTAACAGTTAAAGCAGGCGGAACCCATTGTATTTATTATTTATACTGGGATGTAGAATGGATCCCGACTGCTTTACCAGTGATATTAAAGTTTAAATAAAATTTTAAGTTGATAGGTACCTACCTACTTATAAAATTAAAATCACCGTTTTTTATGTGGGGTTTTTTGTTGTTTTATGATATTATTAAACATACTACATTTTATAACCACTTTTTCGCATCAGAAAAACTAGTCTTCTGCAAATCGATTTCGAAATATCAAAGCGTTACTGTCCTGCAAGCTTCATAGGGAATTTCAAGTTTGTTTCAGTTTTAGCCCTTTTTACTTAAAGAAAGTAAAGCATGAACGAGTTGGCGGCGATATGACTGGAAACACGCTTCCGGATGTTTGTTTTTGACATATTGGGACATTGGTGCAAACATTGATGGTCAACTTGATGTGGTGCATCCACAGCCACCGAATTTTGTGAATGGTTAATTTTATATGCAGGCTCAGATCGACCTCCGATTGATCAAAGACTGATAGAAAGTATCAAAGCAACAGATCCACTCCGTGCGCCAAGGATATACCCAGAATTATATTGATAAATAAAATTCAATACAACACAACTGTTGATCAACACGAAGCTTATTTTGTGTGCTTAAAAAGTAATTGATCAGCATTAATGTATTTACCTTTGTTCGTGCTATTTCCTCTTTGAATTCTCTGGCACTCATTCTACTATCCACTATACCTTGAAATTTAAAACGTCCTGCGTTAAAATGACGGTCACAACGCCAAGCCGCAGCTAGTCTGTGCACTAGTCTCAACTTTTACACAAACTTTCCTCTCTAAGCAAGATTTTTCTTCACCATATACAACATTAACCAACTCACCTAAAAGTTTTCTTGCTTTTATCTTGCGCAATGCCAATACATGAGATTATTTTCTAATTGTAAAACGTAAAGATTCAATCTGCCAAAAAGCAATGCCGAAAACATTCTCTCTTTGCGATTGGTAAAAATGCCAAAAATGAACCGGTGTAAAATTACAGAGGTTTTATTCATGACGTACATATACGTCAAACAGTTCAATATATAAATTTAGTTTTTTTCGCCTGAAAAATTTCAATAAATTCAATAGTGTTAAAATTACTTTATTACTATCAAATATTATATTAAATGATACTTACAGTTTTCGAAATATGTCAATTATTGATTTCAGTACATTTGTTTTTTTGGTTAATGGTTTACTACAAGGTACTCCGACGTAGTTGTCCATTGGAACCATAGTTATATAAACTAAGCATGGAACGTTGTATAGTGTATAAACCCTGTATATAAGCGACCACCTAAAGATAGCTACGCAGAGGAGTACAGCAACAGCGTATATGAGAGTGAATGACAACGTGTAAATAGATGTTAAGGGGGGCATAGACATTAGGGAAGGAACTTCGGAAAAATTTGAATTTAAGCCCCCTTCTGATTATGTACAAGCTGCACTACAGTGAATAAACTATCCAGTGATTATATAGATCAGTCGAAACAATATGCACATTATGGTTTGGCCTTTAGGAAGGAAATACGTGTTCGCTTTCGGGGAGTCTTGAGTCAACCCAATAAGTACCTAGCGTCACCTATGACCAAAAATTGTATTTAACATTTAAAGCAGCTCACTTTGATTGAATTTCTGTTCATGGACATCTACTGGATGGTCCTGGAAGCGTAAGGAAGGCACAAGCAAGCATCGCCATTTTTTAATGTGTTGACAAATGTCACTTTTAGTAAAGCGGCGAGATTGTTTAAGTACTATTGAATATCGGCATCCGCGTTGATAAAACTGCTTTCAACAAAACAAAAATTTTGTTGAGTATAACAATTAACGTTTAAGCGCATGCGGATAAAGTAGTTTCAATTTAAACTTTAGTTTTACTCTGTCAGAAATGGTAAATTTAATTTTTCCTTTATATAACAATACGTGATCAACGTAAAATTACAGGATAAAAAAATGCTTGAAGTGTGGAAAGAAGCATTGGGCAAGATGACATTAACTGAATTATTGCAGATTGAGTGCAAAATTAGTCAGACTGCAGACACTCAATGGAAGAATATGTTTCTGGCTGTAGCCAAAGTAAAAGAGGCTCTAAAATGTCCGCTTTGTGATATCGCTATAATTACCAAAATACCTTGTATCAGACAACACGTATTGGGAAAAAAGCATCTACGCAAGATGGAGTTAAAAGTGACAGCCATTCGACATCCCACCATCAATCCATTTAAAGCCAGTGCAGCAGGTATTTCATTTTTTTTGTTTCGTTTACTCGAACAAACTTCCGAATTTAATAGAAGTTCGCTCGTTTATATTTTGTTGTTATGAGGCGCACACAAAATCCATCTGTCCCCAAATGGTGCAAACTGCCAGTTTCGTACAGGCTGGTAAAATCAATATCAACACAAACTGACTGTTCGGATTAGTTTTCCTTTTCAGTTTTGTGTCTTATAACTTTGTTGTCTCTATCCAGCACTCTTAACAGAGCGACTTTTAAGGGGACATAAATTGTATTTCATGCAGGGTTAATTCGAGTTACGAGTATATTACTGAGATTCCATGCAGAGTTAACTAGAGTTAGCGTGCATGGAAACTAGAGTTTGGTTGAGTTTCGTTAAACCTAGCTAAACTCGACGAAAGAGGCTGGGTTACGTAAATGGGTTCGTAGATTGTTTACTTTTGGATTAAAAACAACGTCCGGTCGAGTTTTTTTTTGGACAGAGAAAGAAGTTGAGTTTATAAAATGTTTAAATTTTCTATATAACCGGGGGGAGGTTCTTGTTACTCAGGCCCCAATTTTTGGGAACGGGGTTCGAAACATTTTGCTGTGCTAATTAACGGAAAAATAATGAAAAAATTCTATCTCGACCCGTTTTGGAGATATAGGCAATTCGCGAGCCACCTAACGTTCGTAACTTTTGGGAAAATTCTATTATATATTATAATTTCCCTTTTATAAACTGCCGGTGGAGTTAATTTTCCTTTTACAAACTACCGGTGGAGTTAATTAGCACAGCGAAATGTTTCGAACCCCGTTCCCAAAAATTGGGGCCTGAGTAACAAGAATCGTGCCAATGAGAGGGATTATAGATCTCACCTAGCCAAAAAAAATTGTGTGGCAGGGGTACATGCCAACCGTTTTCGAGTTATAGGGTGATTAATAAATTTGGTACATTATTATTTTATTTTTCACTCGCCAAACTACTACATACTATCTTATGGGTTTTCATAAAATCCCACCAATGTTGATCTACCTCTACCACTGCAGGTACAATCACTTGCGAAAATAAAAAACAAAATAAAAAAGGCAACATAATGGGCAATACAGTAAAACTCCACGCTAGCTTTTTCTAAACATTTTGGCTACGTGGTTAACAAAGCGCTTGCAATGCTTGGATTTGTTAGACGGTCGACAAGGGAATTCCGCGATCCTTATGCTTTGAAGACCTTATATGATCAGTTTTGGAATATGGTAGCCAAATTTGGAACCTTTATTATAGCCTTTATATAAATAGATTTGAATCTGTACAAAAAAAAAATCTTGCTTTTTGCTTTAAGACGTCTTCCATGGAGTAATCGACTTGTGCTTCCTCCCCATATTGAACGTTTGAATTTGCTTGGCATGACTACACTTCTCAAAAGACGAGAGGTGCATTTGTGTCTTTTCGTACATAAAGTTTTGGTTGGAGTGATAGACTCTCCTAACATTTTATCAGCTATTTCTATTAATGTATGTAACATAGCTTTCCGTTCACGATCTTTTCTCTACGTAAAGTGTCATCGAACAAATTATGGATTTTTTGAACCAATATCTGACATGTGTATGTAGGTGTTATAACAAATATTATCAATATACCGATTTTAATTTCGATTTAATTTTTAATTATATGCTTTATCCTGCAAATGATGTACTTAAGTCAGTTTATATTAACTATGTATGTTGGCTTCAAATAAATAAATAAATAAAACTAAAAAGAAGGTGTATCAATTAGTTTAGTTTTTAGAAAATATCAGAACATTTTTCTACTTTCACAAGTTATTTTACCTGCTGTAGGCAAGGTAGACTAATGCAGTTTAGGAATAGATGTTTTGTTTAAATGAGATCTATTACCCCACTTATTGCGGCAAACGTTATGCGAAACTTTTTTATGTATTGTTTTAAATATTTTTCGGGAACAACTTAAAAATTGCTATTCCCACCCTTACCACCAAAAGGATCACTTGGGAAAATCTGAAAAAAATCATGAACATTGAGAATTAGGTATAGGTTGGGCCAAATTAATCAGGATTGGAAAATTCTAGCAATTCTTATAAACAATTTAATTGTTTACTTCCTTATAACTGCTGAACAACTGCTCTTAGGGAATAAGTTTTTCGATAAAAAATATGTCTCGTTATGTTGAGAACAACTTTTGTGCTGATATGTTTTTAAGCAAAGAATAAGCAAGAATTAATTGGAAAAGTCTGAAATGAATTTAGCAAGTGTACGTCAACGTCAACATTGATCAAAAAGTATAGGCAACATTATAAAGTTAAATATTTCAAAGAAATTACAGATTAACTGCTGATAAACTGCTCACAGAAATTTCAGAAAATGGCAGTATCATTAGTCATTTACTTATTTCAGTGTGTACAATGTCGAAGTACATTGGTAGGCAACACTCATTACAATTACATTACGTAGTGTTTAGGAAAGTCTTAAGACTGTTGCTCGTTGTTGTATCATTTATCAAGACCCATTCAGCGGCAGGTTTTTAAATCCATTACTCATATCCAATTCTTATAAAGTAATACTAAAAGGAGTTTTATGTATACTTTTACGAATGTAGATGATTCAAAGCCTGCTAATGCGAATAAGAAGGGACAGAATATATCTTCAAAGACTCCATTGCAAGGCAATAAACAATCTGATGCACCGAAGCCCACAAATCAAAATGCACAACCTGGTGTTGCAGCGAAGCCCCTAAATCAAATAGCACAATCACAATCTGATGCTGCATCGAAGGCTTCAATTCAAAACACCCAAACAAAATCAGACATTCCACCTAAATCTGCAAATCAGAATACGCAATCACAATCTAGTGTTGTATCAAAGCCTACAACTCAAAACACCCAGCTAAAACCCGGCATTGCACAGAAGCCGCTAAATCAAAACACCCAATCAAAACCTGGTATTGTACAGAAAATGCCAATTCAAAACAACCAACCAAAACCTAGCATTTCACCGAAGCCGGCAAATCAAAACACCCAACAAAAAACTGTTGCACAAAAACCTGGAAATGAAACCACACAAGTAAAACCTGGAATTGCGCTGAAAAGTGCAAATCAAAACACCCAATTAAAACCTGGAATTTCACCGAAACCTGCAAATCAAAACACCCAATCAAAATCTGGTATTACACCGAAATCTGCAAATCTAAACACACTAACAAAGCCTGGCATTTCTCCGAAACTTGTAAATCAAAGCATCCAACCAAAACCTGGCATTACACCGAAACCATCAAATCAAAACACTCAGCCAAAAGCTGGCATTCCACCGAAACCTGCAAATCAAAGCATCCAACCAAAGCCTGGCATTTCACCGAAACCTGCAAATCAAAACATTCAACCAAAACCTGGCATTTCACCGAAACCTGCAAATCAAAACACGCTACCAAAATCTGGTATTGCACCGAAATCTACAAATCAAAATACCCAATTAAAACCTAGCATTTCACCAAAGCTAGCAAATCAAAACACCCAAACAAAACCTGGCATTCCAGTGAAACCAGTAAATCAAAACAAAATAACACAACCTGGTTCTGCACCGAAGCCGCCATTGCAGAAAAATCAGACAAAGCTAAATGTTCCAAAAGCAGTAAGTCAATCCACTGTTATACCTCCCAAAGATGTTAAACAAGAAAATGCTTTAAATCCTCCTGAATATATCATGCAACTGAATAAAACACAGGATCAGGAATTAACATCAAATAAAGGAGAGGAAAAAATTAATGTTTCAAATAAAAACAACACAGTCAATGAGCCTGGTACTTCCAAGTCTGCTAACGAAAATATAAATACTTTGAATGGTAATTCTCTGGCAACTGGGAATGTTGCGAACGTTGAAAAATGTGTAAATAAAAAGGAAGCAGCTCATCAAAATCCAGAAAATCAATCAAAGCAGGTTGCTGCTAACAATCAGGATAAAAATATACCTAAAAATGTTAATGCTGGCAAGCCCTCTACTTTAGTTATAAATCCAGCGAGTCTATTGAGTCAGAAAGAACTTACCAATAGTGGAAAACATTTGAAAGAGCTCATGAAAACCTTTGAAATGAAAGACCTAATGGTGATTCAATTTCGATATGCTGGTTTTCAATGGAGACCAATGTTTAAGAAACTTCCTGATGGGGCATACAAATGTTTACTTTGTGGAACATATATCTTAAAAAATTTCGAAGATTTACGTCAACACAACGAATCCATCAGGCATGCAACATCTATAAACGCAGTCGAGAAACTTTTCCATCCTAAGCTCGCTCCTACTAAGGATCTTGGTACGTTATTAATTTGATAAATTTTTATATTATACCCAAACTATATATACTTCTAGAAGCTGCATCTGGGCAAGAGAATAAAATGGAGGAACCGGTAAGTTTTTGTATTAGACATGATCTAACAAAAAAAAAATTAATAATAAGAAAAAGTGGAACCAGAAAAAAAAAGAAGGGCTCAAAGTAGAAACTTAAAAAGGTATAATACATATATCTATTATCATACTATGTATGTATTTTCTTCATTTCGTGAGTTGTGAAGTTTATGATATCAGTGGTCTCCAGGTCAATATTTCGTGAGGTTTGGGTGCATAAAACACGAAAATGTCATTATTAATTAATTATTTGCTTCAAGCGTAAGTAAAATTTAAATGATTATCTCGGAAATTAAATGAAATACGCAAGCTTTAGGAAACCGTTCTCTTGAGCTTGGCGCCATCAAAATTGTAATTGCGCCGAATATCGGTATCACTACTACGAGAAACAACATTGAAGTCGAATTAAAAAAGGTTTAACTAATCTTAAACTCAAATGCTTTGTTGAATTTATGCTAATTTCAATTTGTGAAAAATAAAATATATATCCCCCATATATATTTTATTTTTCAGAAATTTGCACAAATGTCTGAAAAGACAAAAGTTAACTCCTCTCTGCTTAACTGATATACTGTTGTTATCGTTATCCGTCGATGGTCCTACCTATCTTTGCAGAGTCAGTCGAGTTGAAGCCGTGGAGCCCGGTCGAAAGTTAAAGCTGTTCCTGCGCAAAATTGTTCTGATAAGTATGTAGTTAAGAAGTTCATTAGCGTGCCCTGTGAAATAAACAAAATTTACCGTTCCCTCAAAACCAAGTTAGCTCTTACCTTGATGCATTAACGTTATATTATAATTGAATTACCCCTGTTTAACTGTCAGTAACAGTATTAAATTCAATAAAGCCAGAACTAAATTAGTGACTTCGTGACTTATATCATCTAAAACCGGAGAAACATTCCACATGGATAAACATATTTAAGAGCTCGTAAGTATATTCGCTTGGACTGAACAAATCGCTGACAAGTTCGAAATGAGTTGCCTTGGTGGAGAAACACAAATACTGCAACTCCTCAGTCAGAAAAGGTCTTGCAGATTGAACTCGTTCCTTAGGAGGTCTCGCATTAGATGTTCTTAGCTTGTTGGTTTCGATCTGAAGCATCGTCTGCAATGATGTACGACTTGCCGAGGCAGAGTTTTTACACCGAAAGGCCAATATTTTTGTCCTCAAATGGTTAAGAGAGTCAGGAGCATTTTTAACATGAATGTGGGACAACAACATTTTCGTGACACTATGATGTTGTAAAAGTGCAATCTGATGCCTTCTTTCGAAAGGTGTGTCAGAATGTCTTGGCTTTCCTCCCACTGTAATGATGCCAAATTTGTAAAAAGGGAGTAAGTATTATAATTAACCGATTAGATTTAGAGATGGTTATGAGCTTCAAGAGCCCTAAATTTCTCAGGGAATGAAGTATGTTGAACATGTCTAAGGCGGGTCAATAAACCGTCCTCCAGCTCTTGCACTGTTAGTGGATCGCATGGTCTACTAGGCTTAAGCACCCGACTACAATTAAGGAATCTGCAGCAGTAAGCAAAAATTTTTTTAGCTTCGAGAATGAATTGCTGTGCCGGATTGTCTCAATTAGATCGGAATATTTGATTACCATTAGGCAGAATTTTTGCACTCTTCATTCGGTAAAGGAAAGTAGATCCATTGAACCAAAATGAACATATTAAAAATGCCTTCGACTACATTCGCCTAGACAATACGTCTTTAGGATTTTTTTTAGAGGGTATGTGGTTGGAGGTATTAGGTCTTGAATTATTGCCACGCGATTTGCAATAAAGGTTGGTTGTCCAGGTATATGATGGAGAATTAATCCTTTTTTTTTGTTGCGGTGAAATGTTTTAAGCACCACCGTGTGTTTGACTCTTCGTGCTGCCCGGGCCTACCGGCTAAAACCCCGCTCCCTGTCACCAGAAACTCAACGCTGGGACCGCCTATAAAGACATTACTTCAGGGTGGAGTCCTATTTATCTGCCCCCACTGACCTCTCGTCCTATTGGCGCGGTGGCGGTACTTTTCCCACTGTATCGCATCGGCCCAGACTTCGCTCCGTACAATAATATGGCTTCGGTGGTGCGAAGCAACAGGCGCCTTTTGCAGGGCCTGGGCTTACCAATGTTGGTCATGACCCTGCTCAGCGCCGTTGTCAGCGACAGCGGGGAGCCTGGAATCGAGGCTCACCCGCAGGTATTTAACCGCCATCTTAGTCTGGACCGTCATGTCTCCTATCTGCATTCCCATCAGCAGGGGAATGCCTTTTTTGGTCAGTAGGACGATCTCGGTTTTGGCTAACGCCAACTCCAGCCCATGGTCGCGCAACCAAGGGCCAACCCGACACATCACCTGGTTGAGTCTCCACTTCTCGACATCTCTGGCGGTAATAACCGCCGCGATGTCGTCGGCATATCCAACCAGGAAAGACCCTTTCGGCATCTCCATACGTTTCGTAAGTGAGGCTGCGATCCTTCAGGTAGTTCCCCGTAATCGAGATATCGGGGGACTCAGAAGTCGCGCTCTAGCGCGTTGAGCGCATCCCCCCATCTTACCGAGTTAAGGGGTAACACCACTCTAGAATTTTGAAAGGCCCGATTGTCCTTAAAATCATTCAGGTAAGAAGAGGATAAGGCGAGCATCAATGCGGATGGGCTAATGTATGGTGCAGGTATCGCAGATTACAGGAAAAAAATTCGAAGATTTAAGTGCTCGTAAAACTTTAATCGCGTTTTTCTCGAAACCACATTTTTCAAACTGGGAGGACAGATTACTTGAACAGTGTTGCATGGATCGATTTAAAATTTTGACAGTAGCTTCACAATTACATATATTCTCTATGGAAGTACGTAGCCGTTTTTCTATTGAACGTAAACTTTTTTTTTTATAAACAATTTACTGCTTATTTTTTGGCCGAAAATAAATAAATTTTTTCAAAGGTGCACCATTTCTTCAAAATTTGATTAAAAAAAAAAATCCTACGTACTTCCATAAGCAATAGTATATAGATTATAAAATTTTTTTGTTTTTCGTTCCACGTCTTATACTTTACGAGAAATCCGTCCTCCCGAGGAGGGAGTTTAAAAAAAAGCGATTTCAAAGATTAGCTCTGCCGCCGCCATTTTGTATTAAAATTTTAATAAAAAATGTTTCTTTCAAACTTCAATAACTGTTAAATAAACCGTGTGAAAAGAAATGCTATCCCTTTTTCCATACTTCCAAAATAAATTGTCAAAATTAGGCGTTTTCTTCGGTCGCTATAGTGGTGTTACCCCCTAAGTTGCGCACATCCAGAGTGACTAGCAGGCACACCGGGCGGGAATAATGATTTCCACATTCGGTGGCCCGTGCCGCTTCGACTACCTCCCTTTCCGAAAGCCATATTGTCTCTCGAAAAGGTCCCCAGCGAACACTACCGCCGTCTGAAGGTGAGGCTTCAGGAGCTTCTCCAAGAGTTTGCCAGCTGTGTCAAGCATACACAATGGTCTATACGACTCGGGGACCCCCTCTGGCCCCTTGTTCTTGCTGATGACAAGCCTCGCTGCCTTCCAGCGGGAGAGAAAAACTCCCGCCGTCAGGCAGACATTGTACATATTTAGCAAAGAGCTCTGGATGGCTCGCCGTCAACGCCTTCAGTACCTTTGCTGGTAGCCCATCGGGCCCGGAGCCTTCCGAGTCTGGAGGCTTTGCGAGGCTCTCGTTAGATCCTCCGTTGTTAAAGGCGGAGCCTCAAGTGCCTCGCCAAACACGGAGTTTGGCACGAGCGCGTGGGTGGGGAAGAGGGTGTTCACAATGGTAAGCACCGTCCCCGCATCAAAGGAGGCGCACGGACAGAACGCTCCCAATTTGTGAAGTACGATCCTATACCTTAGCCACCGAGGGACTTCGTTGAGGTCCTTACCCAGCCGCTTGCAGCATCGGCGCTTACTCGCTCTAATGGCTCTACGAAGGTCCCTTTTCGCTGCCTTATGTTCGGCAGATCTACCGGCTGCATCAGGATCGCATCGATCGGCTCGCTGAACCAACCGCCTGAGACGGAGATATTCCTGCGTCCTCATCCGTCCACCAATAAGCAGGACGTCGTCCCTTTCTGCCTAACTTCTTCCTCGGCTTCTCGACAAACCCGGTGGATGAGACTGATAATCGAGTCCACCACCCGGTCAGCTTGCTCGAAAGAAGGCGGGATCCCATCAATGGTTCGCCGGCCGTGTGCGATGGCTAGAGACAACCTTTCCATATCCATCCTGGCAACATCCCATCTGGGCGAGCCTCACTGGCGCTATACCACGCATGCGGAACGTGATTTATTGGAGATCGCTGGCTGTGTAGTCCTCCAGAACGATTCTGGGGATCAGCTGCTTGACGCTGCTCGCCGACCCGACGGGGCTCTTTAAGGCGTCGGCGAAGACTGCCCTGGTCAGGGCCGGGCCAGGGTCAAAGCCTTTGATGCCTGGTCTGTCTCTGCGGTGCTCTTCTTTTCTTTTTCTGCTTCTTTCACCTTGTTTCCACACCTTCCTCGCCGCTCGCAGACTTAGTCCTTTTGCCCTTCCGAGCAGCTACGGACCAGCTCTGGGCCGGCTCCTCCTTCCTTTTTTTTTTTATAGCGGAGCGGGGGGCTGGAAGCTCGTAGTCTCCATAAGGGTGATATTCTCCCGCAACCGCCCAGCTGGGGCAGATTTCTCAACCGGGGCTTTCACCGGTGGTATTTCTGGGGGAGGCTACGGCGGACCTCCGCGAACTTCTCCCTTGTGGCGTCAAGCCCGTCGAGCTTCACCTCCAGAGCCGGCAGGCCATCCTTCACTACCCTGGAGAAGTTTCGTTGTTTTTTTAGGGCACCCAACATTTCCTTTATCAGGGCCTTCAACTGGACTCCTTCTCCGGCCAATGTTCTCCAGGCCGATTGGTGCAGGCAGAGGTCTCTGCCCGATCCGCCGGAGGCCGAAGCACCCGCGACTTCTTCGCGAGAGGGGCGGCAGGCGTGCTGCTGCTCTCTTTGTCGCTACCCTCAACAACTACCAATTCCGCCAAGGCTTCAGTCGACTCGGTCTGTCCCGCCGATGCTTGAAGCACCGAGGACCGAAGCACTCGCAACTTCCTTGCGAAAAGATCGACAGGCGTGCTGCCGCTGCCTTTCTGTCTCCCGTCTACGTCCCCATTCATGTGATTTTTGTTTGATTCCATTAAAATTCTGGTGGGCGTAATATTTCCCACATTCAGGAACGGGTTCGCGTTCTCGGACCACAGCCGAGGAAATCGCCAGCATAAACGCCTCTTGCTCCCCCGTGCTCCATAGAAGGGCCCTCCCACTCCGGCCGTCCTTTCTGCTCTTCGAACAGGCCCCGAATCACTAGTAACCTGACTCCGAGGGTTTCGTAGACTTTCAAAGGAGCACTCCTCTACATGACTCCCGTCTGACCTGAGGTCAGCGCGGGTGTTCTCCCTAGCTCTAGGGTGTTATACGTCCTAAAGCTGCCGCTCCTCGAGGTTACGAATGCAACAAAGAAGTGTTTTGGATAACACACCCCCGCAAGGCAGGCTTCTCCCCAACTCCCGGCTGCATCCCACCCTCGGTTCACTGCATTGTCTGTGCAGGAGGATACACGACCGTCTCTCTGCCAGGTTCGGTTGAGACCTCCGTTTGCATAATGATGACCGATGGATTTCGGAGCCCCTATACGGCAGTAAATTGAAGTTGTATTAACTGAGGAATCAGTATATGTAGTACACTATTTTGTCTATGTTGATGGGTATGATATTGAGAAGGCGTTCTACTAAATCTTCTGCCACTAAGGCAGCACACAATTCTGGAGGCGGTAAGAATGTACTTTTTACTGGGTCGACCTTTGAAATAGCACAAACTAAAGTGACACTTATTTGGTCTATTGAATTTTGACACCGCAAATAAATGTATGCCGATAGGCAGATTCACTACTGTCTGCAAAGGCGTGAATCTGCATACCTTTATTATTTTGTGAGGGCATAAGGTGTCGAGATATTTTAATTAAGTTTAGACCTTGTAGTTGTTCTCTGTAGGCCCTGCACTTGGTTTGATGGCCTTCGGGGAGTGTATCATCCCATGATCTCTTCAATTTCCAAAGTTCTTGGACAAATATCTTCTCTAATATACATAACTACATGGGCAATAAAACCTAGAGGATCAAAAATTCTCCATAACTCTGAGCATGTCATACGTTTAGTTATGTTTGGATGATTAAAAGTCAAACAATTAATATTCATTTAAAAAATATCTTCTGTATGTTGCCAATTAATGCCGAGGGTTTTCACTACATAATTACCCAGCGTTATCTTGTAATGTTTCCACACGGGCGCTTTCAACCCGATCATTACGGGGTCACCAAAAAAGGTTAATGATTGAAATGGACAAGTCGGGTCCTTCCTATATTAATGATTGAAATTGAAATTTGCTCCTTCGGTTTTGCTTATTGTAATACTAATTCGTTTTATTCAATAAGTTCTTTGAATGGTACTTTAATTTTACAAATGGAGAATGCGAATGGAAGAAGGGGGAATTCAAGTAGCACAGTTGATAAATACGTACACGGTTGTTTACATTGTTCACTCTGCATTTCGATAGTTGACAGTATGCGGCGCTCGCTCGGCCTACAGAGTGGTTGTGTTTTGACTTGAAAAGTTCTTGAATATTTTAAAATTTCTTAATAGCTTTCATTTTCATTTCGACCAACTCCATATATCCTATTCGCCCATAACCGGCTAACGCACCTCCGTTTTCGTTAGTTGTTGAAAAATTTCACACGGGCCAACCAGTTTTAATTTTTTTCGAATATGACCTTGATATTTCACCCAAATACCAATATACCAAATTTCAAATTCCTAGCTCAAAGTTTTCTGGAATTAGAAAGGGAAATAAAAAATTAGAATCGTCCTTTTATTTATGCATAATTCGTTTCCCATTCCAGTTGGAATATATGAGGAATTGCAGACCCTTTTTTTAATTCATTAGAATCATGATTATCTTTGCTAATTTTCATTGCTAATGGAAAGGAATGGAATTAGAATTTCAATTCCGAAGAATGGAATTGGAATTAGAATTATGTAATGATTTTACAGTTTTGGTTTCAAATTTATTTATATATTTAAATCGTTATTCGAGCGGGTTATGATCATTTCAATTAATAACCTATAAATTATATTTGACATTTTTAGGCATTCCGAATGCACCTGCCAGATATGCCTTTGGAAGAAATCAAGTCAGTGGAATATTTAGTCGATGAAAAATGGACGCTTCTAATTAATGAAGCAGCAAATGTGATACGGTGTAACCTGTGTAATGCAAATAACATTCTTACTTACACTGGTTTAATTGATCACTTGATGAGCAAAGCGCATTTAGGAAATCTCTCCCATGTGGACAAATTATTTCACCCTACTCTTACTTACGATAAAATTACTCTGGAAAATAAAATTAAAAAAATATCTACATCACAGCCTGTCACTAATCCGGCAGAAACATCAAATGTTATTTGCATAGAAGATTCTCCTGAAAGAGAAATTAGATCTACGACTAGTAATAAAGATGAAGAACTGACGAAGCTCATTGGTATGTTGGACGAAGAACCGAAAGAAATTGCAAGTTCTACAGTTGTTTCCGATGTAGAGCCAAAGAAGTTTGTAAATCCAGTAGCTATTTTGGCTCAGTCAAATAAGAAAATTGCTGTTATTCAAAATCAGGACCGAATTTTACCCAAACCTCAATACCGTCCTCCACCACCCATGCAAGCTTTCAATATGATGCGCCCACCATTTTCAGGAGTACCAATTCAACCGCCTATTCAACCTAATTTTAACTTAAATCAAGGCACAGAAATGGTTGTTCCATCAGCAGTAGTGGTACCATCACCGCGACATATTAACCCGCCGCCGCGGAGCCAAGATCCAAAGTTTTCGAATAAAAATTTGGCTAGTACAAAAATGGAAGAAATTGAAGGATTCATAGGGATTGAATATGTCGTTAAAATAGTCCGCAATGCTAATGACAACATGCCAAGGTATGAATGCTGTCTTTGTGAGATTGAAACTGATGGACTTGGAATGCAATTACATTTAAAGGGTCTAGCACATCGGAGGAAGTTTTTGGTATGTATTTTTCTGTTAATAGGTAACATTTTATTTACTAAGTAATACTTCTAGGAACGACATTTTCCTACCGCAATGAGACAATTCTTGAAATATAAGGATAATGTCAAATATGTGACTGTTATGACACAAGCTTGTGACAAACTTGCTATTGCCATTCAAAAGTACCATGGTCGTGACTTACCTTATGAGTGCTTAGACGATGAATTTAGTGCTAATAGAGATCGAGTTATGTCCAAAGTATTTTCTTTTCGACATGCTTCCGAGCACTCTGGACCTTCATTTACAAACATTGTTGACAAGAAGATGTTAGATGAATTTATCTCCAATAGTAAGATGTTAGAGAAAGGTTTTATGTTAATAATAACCATGTTCAATTTAATCAAGGCAACCACAAGATGCCAGAACCAAACACAGATCGTTTAATTACTTTTGATCCGAGGCACACTTCAGCACACAAGAGGAAACGGGTTGAAAGTCCACCGCCATTAGATGTAGAACAACACAAGAGATTAGTGGAAAAATTTTTAGAAAATACAACTCTTCCTAATACAAAACGGCGCTCAACATATCATCGATCGCCCCCAAGATCTCATCATCACAGAAGGAGTTCGCCACGAAGATCATCATCCAAAAAATCCACATTCGGCTCTGCCGATGATTGGGATAGTTATAAGTAATCAATACTTCTCATAAACTATTTCATGTTTCAAACCTTTTTATTAACTATATATGAGTTTTTAGGCGAATGTTTGATGATGCTGTGGAAGATCTGGATAAATATTATGACGAGTATAAGAAGGATCCTGAAAAACACCCATTGTACGATGAAGAGTGGAAAAAGTACTGGGTTAGAAAAAGCAAATCCTTGAGAAATGGTAAGTTGATTTCCAATTTCGCACTACTTAGGAATTCTATTGAGTTCCGAGTGCGTATTTTATTAAATTAAATACACTAGCCCAAAGGATATCAAAATGACGTTTCCAAAAGCATGGTGAATTTTAGAAATTAACAGTTAAACATTGTTGAGCTTTTATGGTTAAAAAGACGAAGAATATATGTAAATGTTTAAGTTTATTATTTTTACCTAAATCAAATCCAAAATGTATTATCATTACTATTTCATTTTCTTCTTTTTGAGCTGTGATTCTTGCGATGTATTTTAAGATAATTAAGTCATGTAAATGTACTTAGGATCCGTAATAAATCGTATTGTAAAACACAAATAGGGGAAGTAAGATCCAAGGCCGTGTGTCACTGTGGTCACATTAGTTCACTTTATCATTGGGTATTTAACAGAGTCACATTTGTAAAAGACCCTGTTGCCCGATTACAATCAGCTAACCCTATTTATTAATCATCCCAGTATAACCACACGGACGGACAATTATTAAATTTTATTTCTAAGTCTTACAAATAAGTAGGTTTATTAATCAAATCGACGTTTGTTTGGAATTTTTAATGCGCACACCGCCATCGTTATATATTACACAGTTGCTGCTAGGTGTCCTATTATTTCTATTATAATGGCTGCATATATAATATTCTGTTCAAGATTCATAGACTAAGTGACATTTGGTTACTCTCAAGTGGGAATTGCCCAAAATTCAACAAAGGCGCAGGAGTATTATTCTAAAAAAAAGGCACAACAAATAGCTAACGAGCGTAGCTAATTATTGACAGGCGAATCCTCGAAATTTCAATTAAATCTACAAATGTTTCCCCTGGGATATAATTGAATTGGCATTGTTCTCTACTGACTCAATAAAACCTTTTTCGCAGTGCTTTCACGTGGTATTATCTGGTCCACGTTTAAAATTAATCATCAGAAAAGCAACCCTTTTATATTAGTTGTATTTTCATAGGAGTATTAGAAGATTCGTCGCACAAAATATTATATATAGAATCATGAAATATTGCAGTGGTTCTAGAGTAGATAGGGGCCCCCTGCGAGTTTCGGGGTTCTACTAGTAACGGCGGTTTTGTACTATCTAAATTCTTAAAAACCGCTAATTCCTGGCCCAGAAGGAAGGTGGTATACTCCAAGATGAATTAGTGAGTTCTCTCAAAAGTGAAGGAGGCGGGAGATTTTACTTTCAACTCCCTTTGAGCTCAACAGAGCAGAGGGCTCCAATTATGATACTTAAGGAGTGAACGGGGATGAGTTCTTTGTTTTAGGAGGCGCAGTAGCTAGGATGACATTTTTTTCAGGCGATAGTAGACGAAGATTAATGTGAGAACAGTATAGGGTGGTTTTATTTTATTCGGAAAGTATAATACTTGTTCTTGAATATTTTTAAATTAAAATTGATTAAATAAAATTTATTTAAGTGCTTAATGTGTGACTTTGAAAAAGATAAATATCCCAAATCAATATATTATACTTCTATCTATTTCTAGCAAATCTGCTAGTTCGTTCCGGTTAACGGTACCAATAAGACAAAATGTCACGAGTGTCTCTTCTTATTGTTCTTATTCCTGTCAAACTCCTCAATTCGTCCCTTTTCACTTTCAAAGAAAAATTTACACGATAGTGTTTCTATCCTATCGCTCACGAAAATGTAGGCAAGAGATTTGAGGCATCTTTCTTACTTCACAATGATGTCGTAACCACCCTATCGTGTAAAAATTAGGTATTCGAGGGTCAGGATTTTGACTTGCCTGTTTAACGCAGGAAAATACCGACGCGGTGACGATTGCGAAACACGTTGAATGCAATAGGCCCGCGCATACTAGTCGCGGTCAAGTGGTGATCATATATTGTTCGACCGCCACCGTTATAAATTTGTTGGATTTTTGTAAAAATCAAATAATTTCTCATTTTTATATTAACCACTAAAATGTTGCTACATAAATTAGTAAAAATAATCGGGGATCCAAATTATATACTTCTAAAATTAGTTGTATATTTTTAAGGTAAAAGAATATTCCTTCCACTTTGTTTTTTCCGTCATGGCTTTTGGCCAGAACTCCTACAACACTTTGGATATTTTTTCTACTACTAATTGGTTACGCTATCTCGCACAGTTCTGTGTATATATATCCTGCGTCGCGGGAAATTTCGACTGAGAGCAATTAAGTGTCCCAGGGTGTGTAATGCTAGTTATATGAAATATTTTACTAAATATGAAAAGTTTCCTACCTAAGTGATCAACCTTGATGACTGAATAAGGCATGCCAATGTAAGTGAATACTTCTATAGAGGACTGTATCCATACCGAATAAGTTGGAAGATATGAGCGTTATAATATTTTTAGGTACATATGTATATCCTCCTGCATCATTCTGCAGCTAATTACAACAAGTATAATAATATGATGCCTAATTATTGTACTTATAAAAGTATCGTTTTGAATTTAAAAAATTATATGCATATTTGATACCTTAATTTTTACCTTACCTTTTTCGATGTATAGTAGAACTTTGATTTTGCGATCTAACCTGAACCGAAGATTTATTATCCCAAGTGAAGTTCGTTTCTCTAAACTGCTTGACTACTAATATTTCAGCGCTTACAAATGAAAATTTTCTGTTAAAAATCTTAAAGTTAAAATAATGTTTTACAGATTCGAATCGTTTAACCAGTGCGTGTTTCTTGAGAAAAAGCGCAAATTTTAATTTAATTTGGAAATTTATAATTTAATATCGAAGGGATATATAGTATAGTATTAAACTCATCGCCGTTAATCTGAAAAGCTCGAGGAAATTTCAGAGTTCAATGTTTATTTACAAATAATGCATCTGCGAGGCACTCAGTTCTTTAGCTGAAGTGAATACCTATCGGTCTTTAACCGTAATGCAACTTTTAAGAGGAGTACACCGCTCATGCGGAACCGATTTGTACCAACGTTTGCACGAGTTAAATGGCCTATATTATAGCAGATTCCAAAGTCATAGGAACACCTCTCAATATTAATCCAGTAAAATTAACAAAAACTGTCTAGGCCTAATGGCAGTTACACGTTACATTCTTGGTCGTCGTGACGTAATGCCCTTTTTGATTTTTGATTCCCTGTCTAACTGCATATATTTTGATCTAAAAATGTACGATCAAGTTAAATTGTTATAAAAAACATTCACAGCATTGTTTTGGAATTGGAAGTATCACTATTTTTGTTCTGCTCGGAATATTTTAATAGAGCAAATTTCACAGAGTACGGAATCGCTATCTGGGTGATGCTTTGGGTTATTGGCATAACAGGTTAAACTAACTAATTTACACTTCTGTGTCTGATATATCCACGTGAACACCCTTAGGTCCCACTAATGGCGTCGAAATAAGTAGTCACAAAAAAAAAAATTTGGAATGTGATTTTTCGTAAAATGAAAATGTATCCCAAAAGTTGTTTCAATTTCTTCTTTATTGTCAACAAAAATAGTTCAAAAAATAAATAAAGGTGAAAAACGCAGGAAGTTTGCATATAAATCTAAGGCCAAGGAATTTATTTGTTTAGCCTTTGAAATAACAATGACCCCCTGGATTCTTCATGGGATTCAATTAGCCATTGTTTTCAATAGTTGTAGAAGGGTTTGTATTACATTCATCTAGCGGTACTCTTTCCAACTCTTCGATGCCTTCTTTTTGACGCTTTATTATTATTTATTAAGATAAAAGAAAACAACAATAAAAGTGTTGTATTGTGCCCATGTGAGGAAATGATTTCCCAAACCATTATTATGGTATCTCTACTCTGACCTTGTGTTTAATATTCCAACATTCGCAACACCACTTGCGACGAGATCTGCATTTCTCTTGCGCATGTGTTTATCCAGAAATTGTTCTTAACGAGCAGTTTGCTTTTATATCCATCATTACAGAGCCTTTGCCTGATGTATCTAGCGATTAATCGTATTCATAAGCGTGGTTCTTGTCAGCAGATTCTTTGACCTTCCAGTTGCTAGCCGACGTTCCACGGTGCCCTTCTATTCCATCATTGCTTGGTGAACGCAAGTTTTGCTGATTGTCAGCGTTCGACAATGTCTCTTTCGCTAAATCCATGTCGACATAGCTCAACAGCTTTAAATAAAATTTACCATTTGGAGTTCAGAATTTGAATTGATATTAATCGAAACCGAATCCTAACATAAAGCTAAGTTATCAAATTCGTTTCGACTCATTTTCACAAATTATTTAATCAGACCACCAAATGCAATTGCAGAATTGGGAGAACAGAACTATTCACTACTATTTTGAAAATAATCACTAGATTTTTCTTGGTAGTAGAGGACAAATTGAAATTATTGAATTTAGATATCTTACCAATTTTACGATAAATTGTACTCTATAGTCCGTGATTTTTTTTTTCAATTTCAAATAATGTTTGGTCCGGATAAGTTTCGCTATAATTCTTGTCTAGGACATCGTAGGAGTACTAAAAAGCGGAACTACAGACTGCGCTATCTCAATTGTTTTTATGCGTTCAGAAATATAATAGACACGAAAAAATTATAATATTCTTTGAAATATGCCATATTATATGATATATGAATTATACACATTTAAATTCTCAACATTTGTAAACGGATTCAGTTGAGGTACTGTTGTAATTTCGAATAAATACATATTCCCACTCCTGCGATGTCAACAGGAATTACGACGATTTTTTCTAAACAATAATTAGCAATAGCAAATAAAAGACGAGAAATAAGTTTTACCTTCATAATCTGCATAACGCGCAGAAATCAAGTAAACTCTTGTTGTTTTTTCTACATCTGTTAAAAAACGCTCCACGTATTATGATTACATCATACTTACCTACTGTATTGCGATCAGGAAAAGTTCGAATTTTTTAGCTTTTAATCTTAAATTAATCTCTGTTCATGGGCCACCATTTGTATTTTTTCTGGACGAGCAATAGGTTGAAGAGAAATTTTCGTTTGTCGCACATTTGTAACTCTTTATGTAAGCTATGTTTAGATGTAAATCTTTTTGTTAGCTGTAACATGTATTAAGAAATGGAATTGTATTCCTTTCATTGTATAACATTTACATAACAACATTTCTAAAAATTATGTGTAATCACTCAGTGGGGATCGACCCGTCAACGTACAACTTTCAACCGGGATGGGTGCGCTTCTTTTCACGTCGAGTTCATCAGATGTATGACATTGCAGTCGACGATATTCGTAAGACTCTAAGGGAACGCCTTGGATTGCCATATCACAACGATAATCTCTCTGATATTAAATATCATATTGGTGTCCATTGTGTTGTTGATCAGAATGATGAAGACGATTTACTTGAAAAGGAAGATTTGGAACTGGCGAGACAACAAAATGAATTAGGAGATTTCTCGATGGAATTGCCTAGTGAATTGCTTGATGAAGACAAAAGCGATGACATCACTAAAATGGATACTGTAGAGGACACTCACCAAAGTGACAGCGATCAGGAGACAGAAATGTATAATATGGTTCCAGTACTGCGATTATTAACAGCATTGGAAGATCAGCTTGGAAGTCTGGGTCCGAAGGTTAATGATCTTTTGTCAAAAGCTTTAACCCTTGAAAAGGTAATTAATAAAGTTTTATATTAGATTACTATTATAAATATTTTATATTGTATTGGCGGACACTAATTCAGTCAGAACAAATAGGTTTGCTGAAAACTGTATTACCTTTTGTTTTGTGCAGTTTTAAGAAAAAGAAATAGAAATTGTCAGGTGAATCCTTTAATTTATCAACGGTTCTATTGGGTAACCATTTAATCAAAACAGTACTGGTTTTCTGTCGCAGAAAGAAAAGTTCTCAATGAAGCGGAAAACAATGATAAAATTGTTATTTTTAATATTTTTAGAGGTGATTACAGCTAATTTGTGTTTGTGATATAGTTTTATTATGTGTTAGCTACAAACATGTGTTAAATATATCTATTTTTTTCTTTAAATCTAAATAATTACCCGGAGTGTGCTAAATGTAACTGACTCGATTGTCAATAAATCCTAATTTTAGGCCATTTTGGAGCTCGAACGGAATATTAAATCTGTTTTTAGGGTTTCGTAATATCACTTTGTTGACAGTCCGTCACCGTAAATTATCTTGGAAATCATAAAAGTTAGGCTTTTTACCAAACGTGTGGATTTGTGACCCCCAGGCACAGATGTAAGGATTTTGATAATAAAACATCTCTTAGAGTGAGTTTATATTTTATGGAACAAAAGTAAATGCGAAAAAAATATGTACCTGGGCATGTAGGATATCAAAAACTAAGCTTTTTAGTCCTCAAATTATCGTCAGTAAGGAACAGTCATTTTATGGGATCGTCTCCCTTATCTGGGAAAGTTCGAAAAATCTAAACAAATTATCAGAATATAGGACTTTATCGGGAGAATTGGACTCTATATTTTTGAATGTGTGATCGGAAAGAGGCGTCAGGAATATTCATTTTATGCGTCTAAGAGTTACACATAAAATGAATATTCCACACACCTATGTATCCAGCAGCAAATCAAGCGCAAGCGTTTACTATTCATTCCCACTAAGCGCATATGAATCTGATGTGTTCCCACTATCAGTGATTTCGTTCTGCAGATATTGCAGAGAAAATTTGGTATACACGGGCATAAATAACATAACAAATATACAGAATCTGCGCCTTAGCTGACTAGTTCTCCTAAAATTAACATGAAAGTTGTGCATTTTATATTCTGATCCCGGACATAATTTTGATGGAATCAGTCAAAATAGTACTCGAGCACAGCAAATGCATGTAACTTTATTCAACAACTATGATGTTGTATTAGATATTTCTAAAAAAAAGTTGAGTTTCGATAAATTTTCAGAAAAATTTCATGACATGGTATTTTTCTAGAATTTCCATGCATTTTCCAATAAGAATTAGCTTTTTGAAGTGTCAAAGACAATGTTATTTATAAAAGAGTGCGTTCAATAATTTAAAACAAAGCAAATATTTTTTGACAAATTATTCAAAATAAATGTAAGAATAATATTGGAAAAAAATCAGGGGTACCCGGATAAAGTCTGTTTCAAGGCCCCCGAAGGTTTTAAAACGGAACTGTTTTATATAACACTTTAACCCTTTTCACACCTTGGCTTTCAACCAATATTAGAGATACAAAGTGCTATTTCCAAGTCGAGTCGGTTATTTATAGCTCAGTCTGTAAAGTGAATATATTATTAGAAAACAATCTAAACATTACATAAAAAATAGGTGTTAAATTGTATAATATGTAAATTATTTCAAGTCTAAGCAAAACTGAAAGAGAAATAAATAGTGATTGCATTAGCCTTTCTATCGTCAAAAAATAGTCCTTTATGAATGCTCAGATTCAGAACGTTTTTGTGCTCATGTTGGAAACTAATGTTTTGTATTTTTTGCTTATTCTTTAATCCTGCAAAGATAATCATATTGAAGTAAACTAAAAATAATCATACATCTGAGCGATGGACGATATTGAAATCATATTATTTAGTCTTTAGAGCATAATTTAAATATCCTTAAGGGGACCTGTTCGTTTTTGAACATACGAGATGAATCATATTGGTGATTTATTTTTAACAAACGTAGTCAATATAGCGTGTTTCAGCTATTGAAGAAAAAAATGTATGGGGTGATCTCCTAGGCCAAAGACTTGGCGACTGCCCAATCCGAATCATTCGGAAAGTGCAGTGCAGCCACGGTGCGTTATACCAGCACGGGTTCCCAGCTTGAAAAGTGGGTTTCCAGAAGATGAGACGCTACCGAAAGGTCATCATTAATGAGCTTACCACTTGGCAGTTGCAGTGAACCCAGCTGAGCATCTTTGTCTTTTTTGAGAATCTTGTGAATTCTCGTCGAGTTTCTCACTCTTTCAAGATCAGAGCAGAATTTTTGCCATGAAAGTGACTTGGCTATTTTTACCTCTTTCTTATACTCTTTCTGCTTACTGCGAAAGAGTTTCTATTATATATATATCAGAATCAGAATTGAGGTTTTTAGCCCTGTTGTATAGCTTCCTAAGTACTTTCCTAAGCAGCTTTTACATTTTGTTCCGCCAAGGAAATTTTCCCTTCGATTGGGGAGTGAAAATGGGACAAGCCTCAGCGAAGCTAAAACTCAAAGCCTCCTCTAGAAATCCGATCGACCGATCGAAGCGGTCAACGGCGACCAGCCCCCCAGTCTCGACCCCAGATTACACCTGAAAAGGTCCCAGCCAGTCCTTTTGGGGTTCCTGAAACTGAGAGGAGTGGGGCAGTCGGCCGTGATTGCCAGCGAGATGGCTCTGTGATCAGAGGTTAGAATATCGATTGTGACTTTCCAGTCCGATACAGTATCCGCGAGACTGATCGAACACGGAGTGATATCAATCGTCTCACGCCTGACAGATTTCACGAAAGTTGAACCGTTACCGCAGTTGAGGACAGTCAGATCAGAGCTCATGATAAAGTCCAAGAGCGACTCTCCTCTACGATTAATGTTGGAACTGCCCCAAAAGGTGTTGTGAGTTGACATAACAACCAATTACCATGGGCAGCTTTTTCCTATTGCAGTACTCCATGACCTCTGTGAGCTAAAAACTCGGGGGCAAATAGGAGGATACAACAATTACTTCCTGAGCGCCATCATCCAGGTTCAGAGTGATAGGAATTGCAACCTGATCTCTGACCAACTGGACTAATGGAAAAAAACAAATTACACAAGACCACATAATTACATACACCAACAAGGATCAGCAAATAAAAACTACAATAGTCATTTCCGACGTTTTTCGATGCTGAATCCGAATCCGGCCGCAGAATTACTCTATCACGTCAGGATTTCGAGATCTCCTAATATCTTTTTTTTTCTCCGAAATATCGAAATTAATTAGATCGGCGTATTCATTTATGCAATTGTGACTATCAAAACCAAGTAAACAAGGTATTTTAAGCAATCATTCAGACATTGAAATGCTCTCTTGTTAATTTGAAATAGTAAAAAATAAATAACAAAATAACAATTAAAAAAGAAACAAAAAGAAGTGTTAATGCAATCGCCGCCAAGGGGTGCACTCCGGACAATGTTTTAACGGCTGAATGATTGCGTAAAATACCTTCTTTACTTGGTTTTAATAGTCAAAATTGCATAACTGAATATGCCAAACAATTATTCGACCCATATAATTCAAAGTGGGTTTTGAAGGGGAATACTAGTAATTTAAACTACCATATCAAGTTTTTTTGGCTAAATAATTATCTTATCTTGTTATATGACCGCAAAAATAACGAAAAACCATGTTTCTTGCACTTTTAGGTTAGGATATCTCGAAATCCTGACGTGACAGAGCAATGCTGCGGCTTCGGATTCAGCATCGAAAAATACTTCGGAAATGACTATTATGTATGATGCTTTTTTTCTGTTTAGGCCTGTGGTATTATAGTAGACCCTTTTCTCTACATAGTGATATACTTTTACCATATTTCTTCTAACCGTAATTTTGCAAAAAGTTATGCAACGTGAAAAAGTGGTATTTTCGATCCTCCTTTTTTGTTTATATCTATTAGAATTTTTAATTTTTTTTGTTAATAGGTCACTTTGATGAATTATTCATAAGATTTCATTTAAAAAAAATTGTTTGATTCGGCGTATCCATTCGCGATGGATAGTGCACGGGATTGTAAAAATTACTCCTTTCAGAAAATCATGTTTAAAGTTTTCGAAATAATTAATGTACTATTTTAAACGTTTTATTACTTACCTCAATTTTACAAGAAAATATCTGCAGCTGTTAGGTAGTTCTAAGAAAAAACACTTCGTCGGAATCGAAAATGATTTCATAAAAAGTGTAAACATGGAGCCCTATTCTGTAATCCGACGGAATTCAAATCCGCTCGGAAATTTACAATCACGCTGGAACTTTTTGAAAATTCAGTAAGCGTGGAGCTCTTTGACAATTCCAGCATGCTATTAAATTTCCTACGTTCCGAACAGATTTGAATTCCGTCGGAACTTACAATAGGGCTGATAGGAGTTGTGGAAAATCCGCCCCGCGCTCGACTTTAAATCGCCTCAGTTTTCGCAAAAATGCTAATTTTTGAAAATCCGTTTAGGTCAGGGAAACATATTCTATATGTTGTAGAATAAGAAAATGGAAAAAAACCGAATTTTTTACCAAGAAAATCGGAAAGGTTCTTGTGAGCTCGAAAAATGGGGCTTTTTTTTCTCGCGTGTGAATCGGGAAGGAAAATAAAGATTTCCTTACAATTCCCTTTCGATATTGTTTATTGACTATAAAGCTTTAAAATCAGAGTGTTAATTAAAAACGCAAATTGGCATCGGCACAGCTTCTGGAATTTGAGCGAGCGGTGCGGAACGTACATACTCGGATTACGGGAAATGTAGCTGGTTCCAGATTACTACAACAACAAAATTCGACAGCATATTACATTAAGGCCTGCTGTTAGCTCATTCCATTGATTTTTATACCCAGGACAAGCTTTTAAATCATAGTGTCCGATTTTTAGACTTTTTGTAAAATTCGCAGCTAATTTGGCAATGTTAAAAAAGTTACTTTCATAAAAGCGATTGATGAATTTAAAAAACTCAGGTCGATCGGATGAATATTATTGAAGGTTATTTGTCCAGTTTGAAAACATGATTTCGAAAAAACGCATTTAAAGTTTTCTAATGACAAAGCAGTTTCAGCATTGGCGCGCCGAACTTCAAAAGCGTGTAATTCTGAAATTATTGGGTATTTTTTGGAAAATCTTGAACTGACAAATTATTACATACTTGTTTAAGCGAAAAAAATCGATAATTTGACTCAAATTCAGGAGAACCTCCTGTTAAGTGGCAACCGAACCGTTTTAAATACTAATGAGAAAGAAAATAACACATTTAACGTGTTGTGTTTGGAAGACGAGAGTGATTTTTATTTTGTCGCAATGATGTAGATTATTTGTAATTACAATTATATTATTAGGTGTACAAATAAGTTTCCGCGGTTTGTCAAAAGATGGCCCCACCAGAAGGTTATGGAGAAATTGTCAGATGTTTCGATTGGGTATGATTTTTCGACGGGGTATCCGAATGTTGCCAGAAAGATGGGGAAAAGTAGTGGCAAATGATGGAAAATACTTTGAATAAAACGTAATGTACTGTTCCTTCACAATGAATTCCTAATTTTTTATAAAAAACCGCGGAAACTTATTTGTACACCTAATAATAACCATTTATAAATCAAAGGAAAAAAAGTTCTTCAAAGCATTTAAATTATTATACAGAGGATATCCCGGAAAGATAGATTTCAGCATATACCGATCTATGCCACAGGCTTTCTGATCAATTTTTGTATATTATTTCGAAAAAAATATTTTTAAAGCCACCTTTTAAATTTAATTGGTACATTATCGTCTTGCAAGAGAGGTTTTATTAAAACTGATCTAATGGGGCGCATTTAGTATAATACATAAACATAATAACAGTTGTTTTATTATTGTTTTTGTATTATTGTAAAATATGTTATTATTGGCCGTATTATTTGATTGCGTTGATTTTCATAAATGAGGTGTCGTTATATTCGTCTTAATCCTGGGAGTGCTATAGGGTTTTAAGAAAAATAAATATGGCCGCCGTCATAGTGTTATTTTATCCTACATAGCTCCCATTGATATGAAAAGGTTTGACAAGTAGAATATGATAGACTACGATAAATTATATATAACATTCTTAATTCAATATGGCGGACTCCCCAAGATTACGAATGACCTCTTTCTTCACAACCCCTTTGACAAGGATGTCAAATGAAAGGGTTTGACAAGCAAAATACGATAATATATGTGACGTCATTCTAAATCCAATATGACGGACGCCTCAAAATGGCGGTTTTAATTTTTCTTAACATCCCTCATGACATGGGTATCAAATGAAAGGGGTTGACGAGAAGAATACGATAAGCTATTTGACGTCATTACCACATGATAACAAAGAGAATTTCTGTACTTAAATATAATACTATCATCATGGCATTTACTTACCTACTCTACATATTATCTGGAACTATGAAAGTTGTGAATAAAATTAAAAAAGTATTATTGAAAAAGAAAGGAAAAAAACCGACTACAAAAAACTAGGTCGTTTAAATATTTTAAGTAGGTATGTAGAATTTTATTTAAACTTTAATGTTACAGGTAAAACAGACGGGACCCATTCGACATCCCAGTTCCAATAGTAAATATAATGGGTCCAGCCTGCTTAAACTGTAATATTAAAGTTTTAATAAAATTCTTAGCTGCTATCTACCTGCTTAAAATATTAAAATAACCTAGTTTTTAGTAGTCGGGTTTTTCTAGTTTTTAGTAGTCGGGTTTTTTGTTCTATTTTTAATAATATGTATATTTTTCCTTTTGAGGTGCGGAACCCTAAAAGTGAATGAGTATACAATGAGAGAGGTGTGGAGGATTGGGGAGACAATTGCCTCACAATTTGCTGTCCTCGGTATCTAATTATACCTACCTTTGTAGTATCCCGTTCCGATAATTACTTTTATTTAATTAACGGGATTTTATTTATGCCTTTTTATTGAAACAGCCTTTTTGATAAGAATGTGAACAGCCTTATATTTTATGATTTTTATTGAAACAACCTTTTCTATTGAGATTGTAATTTATTAATTTCTAGTCAACCTTCTGATTGAAGTGTACGAGTTCAACTGAACAATATAATTTACTCATTTGGTTCCATACAACATACAATCATAAACTTACTCAATTAAAATTTTATACATACAACTCCTATGCTCTCTCGCAAATAAATTTAGAATAGTCGTTTTGAATCAAGTATTAAACAATTCAAATTTGTGGTTCCCATAGTTTCCAAATACGTGAACATGAAAGAGCGACGCTACGTTCGCTCGTGCTCGTGACCTAGATTTAAAAACAATGGTTGTAGTAATCGTTGCCCTTCAAAAGCTTCCATTCACTATATTGAATTTTAAAAATTTATTATATATTAATTTAAAAAGGAAAGTTATGAATTTCCAACGGATTTAGACTGGGTCGCCACAAAGAAAATTAGCTAATATTCATGCTGTGTTGCCCTGGTTTATTAATTCTTCAAAAATTAACAAAACCGCCTATAGAAATTTGTAGTATTATCAATAGAGGCGGACAAGCTTTCTCTAATCTAACTCAAATAAGTTAATATTTGTAATTCCTCCATGAGTTCCTATGTGTGAGACTATTTCAGATTTAAGGAGCTTTATTATGTACGCGAGGACACTTTAAATTCTATCCCGGAATTTAAAATTAGACCATATTTGAAAGAAGTTATGCAGACTTTCTACTCAACTTTTGCCACTAATCAAATATAACTAGATCGATAAAGTATATCAATATAAGCAAAAAGTTTCAAGATGCTCAAAAGAACATCTGACACCCCATTGACCTGCCCGTGGACCGAAGTTGGCAGCAGCTCATCAGCAAGCGCGCGACTTTGTTTTGCAAAGGAACACTTAAGTTGGTCACTGGAACAATAGGGGCAGTTCTCTTCACGGACGAATATGATATTAATATTCACGGCACCGATGGATTCGGTAGACTTTTCTTCTTCCATCGTTGCCGTGAAGATTAATTTTCCTTTCCTCCTTGAAGAGAACGTCCCTTCATTGTTCCAGTGACCAATTTAGGTGTTCTCTTGCAAAACGAACTCGCGCTTGCCGATGAGCTGCTGTAAAGTTCGGTCAAAGGGCAGACCGATCGGGTGTCAGGCCGCCTTTTCCCAGTCTTCGCCTAACTGTCCATTAGCTTATGGTAGCCGCTGCGGCATTTGAACGCCAGGGTGGGGGCGGTTTCTCAAGTAATGTATGTTGACACCAAAAAGCGATCGTCTCTGTATGCGGTATCCCGAGTTCTTGATACCGGTCGCCTGACAAAGCCACTGGTATCCTGGTATCTTTGGCAAAAGGGTCTAACCGCTGATCTGCTCAAATTAAGGCGTGTTGCCACAACACGCTTACTTAGTCCAGATTCAGATTCCGATTATTGTTTCGTCAAATACAATGAGTAAACAATTTCAAGTTTATAACATGATGGATAGCACACAATCCAACCCTCGTATGTGGGACTTAAGGCGGCTTTACATGTATAGAGTGAGCCAGTGAAGTATATAGCGCTTGCAGTCGGCGCACATGGTACAATGGCGTTGTATCCCTGTACGAGTAAAACTATATATACAAAACCTTAAAACTAGAAACTACTGCTACTTAGGAACTACTGTTCCAATTGTCAAAAACTTTGCAATATACATACTTAAGTAAGGTACTGATTGGGTTCATGCATTTTTCCCGCGGGATCCGAAATAAAATATTAGGTCCGCAACTAAGTTCTCGCTGTTTTTTTTTATGAATATAAAACTTTATTATGAAAAAATGGTTACAAATGAGTTATTCAAAGTACTGCCCATCGCTACCGACAACCTTTTCCCATCTTTCTGGCAGAGCTCGAATACCGTCACGGTAGAAGTGTTCGTGTTTTGAGGTTATCCATGAATCAAGCCAATTTACGATGTCGTCATATGAACGGAACTCCTGATTAGTCAGAGCATGTGCCATCGAACGGAATAAGTGATAATCGGACGGCGCAATATCTGGGGAATATAGCGGGTGGGGTAGGACTTCCCATTTGAGTGTTTCTAAGTAGGTTTTGACGGGTTTGGCAACGTGAGGCCGATCGTTGTCGTGCTGTAAAATCACTTTTTCGTGCCCTGATCGTATTGTGGCCGCTTTTCGCGCAGTGCTCGGCTCAATCGCATCAATTGAGTTCGATACCGTTCCCCAGTGATCGTTTCGTTCGGTTTCAACGTCTTTTCAGCGTTTTCGAAGATTTTCGGCCTTCCTTCACGCGAACGGTCGTCAACATCAAAATCACCGTCTTTGAAGCGACGGAACCAATCACGGCACGTTGTTTCACTTAGAGCAGCATCTCCGTAAACTTTTTGGAGTTCTCGATGCGCTTGAGCCGCCGTTTTCTTCGAATGAAAAACGAAAAGCAACACTTCCCCGCAAATGACGATTATTTGGCACATAATCAGACATTTTCACACAACCAAAAGTATATGTTCCAAAAACAAAATCACAAATGTATCAAAGCGGCTTGCTTACCATATGTCTAAGCTTGGTTCATGACATTTTAGTAATGCTATAATCGACCAACTCTTACTACTGGAGCCATCTATTGAAAAACAGCGGGAACTTAGTTGCGGACCTAATACTATAAAAATCTCATCGAAATCGGTTCAGCCGTTCCCGAGATTAGCCCCTACAAACAAATCAAGAAACCAAACATGTTGTGTTGCTGTTGTTAATATATTATGTTAGTTGAACTTTTAAAAATTAGTTAAAAAAAACTTTTAAAGTCAACCGATTTTATTGCACAATTGATGATGTACTAAAAGCTACAAAATAATTATGTGTCACCAATCTGGGGCTTTGATCAGATTAAAATAAAATCGTGATTGGGCCCTATTATAGAAGTCGAAAACACTCGACTGGACTAGCTAAGACACATTTTTAAAGCTGAAATACTAAGCAAAATTGTGGCTTTGCTAGTCGTGTCGACCAAATTTGACTTCCATAATAGGGCCTGTTACTTGTATCTCTCTTCGTTTAGGTGTTTTCGCCATATGTCCAAGACAAAAGCTTCTCAGAATGCCGTCCTATTGCATAACATATTTCAATTTCATCGATATGGGTGCATAAAATAAGTCCTTAGGAATTACAGACTTTTGGTCGCGACTGTATAAATACTCGAGTGATTTTGGGAAAACAAATTTTGGTTTCTTTGATGATATGATCAGATCTATCAAAAGATACTGATTTCATGTTAGTAGTACATTGGACCAGCATCCATACATTTTTACCCATTGTCCTTCGGTAAAAAAATATTTTTGCCTTCGAATAATCAACATAGAAACTGTCTGCCTTTTCTAATTTTACCGACTTAAAAAAAGGGGGGTTATGTTTTCGATCGGGATATATATATGCCTGCAATTTCCTCAAAACCTATTAGACGGATTGAACTGAGACTTCTTTAAGCTACGTTTGGTCAAGATCGGAGGAAGAAGGCCGGGCAAATTATATATATATCCCGCGAGAAAGCTTTTTTATGGTTTTCATAATTAATAAAACAATACAAAAAACAAAACAACACAATGAATTAATTTTTTTTAAATTTGATTTATTATTTTGATCTACACTAATATTATAAAGATGTAAAATTTGTTTGTTTGTATATAGAGGTGATCTCTGGAACTATTGAACCGATTCTAAAAATTCTTTCACTAATAGAAAGTACCTAATAAAGGCTATATTTTATTTTGATAAAAATAAGTTTTCAGTTCAAAATCTCAATATTTGTTAATAAAGTTAGAAGAAAATAACTGCTTGACTGCTTTATCGACGTGCGCTAATCCAATGGTTGGATATACGTACTCACGAAATAATGTACTACAAAAATATTAGTCATCAGTAGATCTAAAAATGGCTGCGAAAGGATATACCTAGATTTTATATTTAAGCCACAATAACGTTTTTTATGTTAAAAATAAATTTAAAATTATAAAGTGATATTTAAGTGTACTTATTAGGTATAATATATTAATCTTTATAAAAAGGAATCATTTTATCATCTGGTGAATTTCATGAAGATAACATTTGCCCTTTGCAGCATGTTATTTGGCGATGAATTATAGGTCACTAGCTGCACCTCGCGATTTTACCCGTGTGGAATACTATTCTTATTCTCCGTCGCGTTCGTGATTGCGTTTCAAATTCAACAGTGTGTCTGTTTATTCGCTTATATCTGCAAAACCACTTAAGCTGTTTATATCAGGTTTTTTTTTTAGTATACAGGGTGTATGGGAGATGAGTGTAAAGCTTTAAGGCGAAGCTAGCATAGTTCATTTAGAACCATTTGAGTCATGGTTGTCTTAGACAAAGTCTGACAATTTTTTTATGGTTTCTGGTGAAAAAACCCAAAATTTTACAGTTAATTCCTAATAATGGGCAGTTTGGAATGATAAGTGAATTATTTTTTATTTAACTTAAATAAAGCAATGTATAAGCAATCTAACAAAACATGTTCTAAGCATCTGTGACATCACACATTTTTTTTACAGACATGTGAAGTTCACGAAAATGTTCATAGGTATCTTTTGCGCGGATATCTCACAAATTATTGAAATTGGGACCTACAAACCAAATTGAGGGAGAAAATTTAAATTTTTAGGCAGACTAATAAAACAACATTTTTGCTCAAAAAATTACTTTGTGTGTTCGAAATGACAACTAAGTTCAATTGTAAGAATTATTATGCACGTGCACGAACCAAGATCGCTATCCGAGTCGCAGGATACCGAATGTCAGACTGTATTACAACACATTTCGTCGACTTACATTGGGGATACATCGCGCTGCATTTGAAGTGGATCCTGGTGCCAGCATCAGAGTAGTAGCTCGAAATCTAAACATTTCAGAATGAAAGGTGTGGAATATAATACACGATAATTACAAGTATCCGTTCCATGGCACGGGTGTGCAAGGTCTGGAAGAGCAAGATCCCCACAGAGGGATCTGCCGTTACCTCCTCAATAGAGACATTGAAGATGCGCGGTTCCCGAAATCAATCTTGTGGACGGATGAAAGCAAATTTTCTAGGGAGGGCATTACAAACTTTCACAACCTCCATTAATGGGCCGCCAAGGACGGCAATCCACACTGGAAAATAGCAGGTGTCGATCCAGAGGAAATTCTTTGTCGATGTGTGGGCTGAAGTTATTGGCAGAACGTTTATTGGGCCTCACTTCTTACCGAATACTTTGAATGGCAACAATTATTTGCAATTTTTACAAAACGATCTTGCAGTTCTTGTAGAGAAATCCGGTGCCCCTATATTCGAAACAGACCGAGAAGTCATATTTCAACAAGACGGCTGTCCAGCGCATCGGTCATTAAGTGTAAGGGAACACTTGCTTCCCTCACAGCTGAATCGGCAGAGATGGGCCCATCTCTTGGCCCGCTCGGTCATCACACCTGACCCCCATGGACTCTTTCGTGTGGAGGCTGTAGGTCCTAATTTCAATAATTTGTGAGACATGCGTGTAAATGATACCTCAAAAGAAAAAGCAATAACCAAGCATGTTTTCAAAGGTTTGAACAAAAAAAGCGCCCTCCGTTTTTTTAAATGCCGTTAAAAAACGGTTTTCTGAAATCTTTGAAAATTTTCGTAAACTTCAAATGTCTGTAACAAAATGTCTGATGACACAGATGCTTAGAACATGTTTTTTTTATTATAGATTGCTTAAACATTACTTTAATTAAATTAAATAAAAAATAACTGTAAAATTGTGGGTTTTTTTTTTTACAAAAAAAAACAATGTGGGAAAAAAAATAGTCCGACTTCTTCTAAAACAAACATGGCTCGCTCAAATGGTTCTAAATGGTCTATGCTAGTTTCGCCTTAAAGCTTTGTACCCATCTTTCAAATACCCTATATATATATATTTTCCGGAGCAGGTTTTAGGCTATGTCGTTTATGCTTCAAGATGGCAGGCTGTAAAATCGTAAAATGATATGTATGAAATTTATTATCTGGTGGTTTTCGGGGTCGCTATTTTCAACTCTGCTGCCAAAAATACGAATTTACGATTAAATTTCATGAATATTATTGTTTGAGGGCTTTCAAGGTCACAGCATAAATTTCAAATTTCTGTCCATAATAAGGAACTGAAGATGACAAACCTTAACTGTCATGCGGTTTTCTTGAAAAGAATTATTCGAGGATCTTCGGGGTTTCTCATATCAAATCTATCGTTAAGAACTATATAATTCAAAATAGCTGACTGTGAGACCCAACCTTTATGACGTTTTCGATGTTGCTGTGTAAGGTTTCATTCTAAGTGAAATTCAGCTCTTTGTCTAACATCAAAACTCGGTTCTTTCAAGCGATATTTTCATCGAATAGAGCGATAGGTGATTTGTAAAATGTTGAGCATTTTTCATCCCAATTTGCTGTAAAAAACGATTTCTAGATGTCGAATGCCAAATGAGGGAGCAGAAGCAAAGGGATCTAAGTGACAAAGTGGTCAAAACTGCATTAGATGGAACGACGTATGCCTCGGGCGGCGGTGTAAACGGACAGAGTCTATTGATGTTCCTGCTTTGACACGTTCCGACTAAAAATTCGACTATCCAAAAAGCGGCATACAATACATCAACTTTAAACCTTGTATTCTCTACAGTAATATTTTTTGTCAATTGCTTGTGAGCCCCTCAAATGTAAATTTCACTGATTTTCATAAAAAATGGAATATGGGGTTTTTCGGAGTCAATGATTTCAAATTTAAATTTAATCAAAATTTAAAACCAATAAAATCAAGATGACATACTGTGAAGACTCAAACTATATGGCATTTTCGTTGTTGCTGGGTAAGGAAAGTACTTTTTGGAATCTGAAGCTGAAACTTTGAAGTTTTATTGTTCTCAATGTTTTTGTAGTTAATTTTCCAAATTTAATATTGCGGATCTTATTTACCGATAAAGATATGGGGGTGTCTACCCCAATAATTTCCCTCCTCAAAATACTTCGTAAATGTGGACAATATTAAAAAGAAATTTGAGTGGATCGTCGTGTTTTTTTTTTTTTAAGAGTAAAGTAGATGCCCGGGCGGTCACCTAGTATATCATAATAATTGAAAAAAAAATTATTTGTCTTTAAAATAATAATTTAAGTTAAGACAATTTTATTAAACCAAGAGACAGACGCCATGATATTGTTTACGGCACTTTTTTTTACATCTTTCGCAAGTCCTCATGTCACAACAAAAAATTAACGGCAGAAATTGCTCATAATGTTTATTTGGCTGAGTTCTGTGCTTTTATCAACATAAGTGTTGATTTTCATGGCAATCCCTTAAAATTTTTGAATATTTGGAATATGTAAAACATTGTGCCAAAAAATGAAGTCAATCGAAGCAGCCGTTTATGTGTGCCAAACATCTTCACAAATTTTAACATTTATAGCTGCGTTTTTTTTAAGTCCGGAGCAGAACAGCAAAAATTTCCCATAATTTTTACCCATCCAAACATAAAAATTGAACTGCACAAATATTAGATTAATTTCTTGGCGTAAAGTGGGTATAAGTATAGATGTCATAAGAACTAGATATCGCACGGTATACAGAGCCGAGTATACAGTTTTTTAAATGTTTCAGAGAAAATTTTGTGAAAGGAATATCTAATTGCATTGACTTATACCATAGATGTCATAAGAACTAGATATCGCGCGGCATACAAAAAGCGAGTGTATAAATTGGGACATTCCGGAATGTACCCAACATGTTTCAGAGTACGCTGAGAACAAATGTTGCTTTAAAGGCAGTTTTGTATACATTTGGTCGATGCCCTCAACAGGGTATACTATATGTGGGCAAATGTGTATCGGTTTACGTATTATCGAATACGATAACGATACGAGCTCTGTGGAACAGGAATATGAAAAGAGAAATGATGATAGACACATCCAGAGAGCAGCGAATACGTCGACCGAATACCGATACACATTTGCCCGCATATGCCGTGTTAAGGATCGGCGAATCAACGAATTCTTCAAAAAAAAACTTATATCGCATAATTGAAAGGTTTTTAGGAATACAAAAAAAACAATTTTTTTCACTGGGCAATACCCCAATCTAAAAATGCAAATCAACACGGTCTTTTTCTATGTAATATCCTGATTTGGAAATACCTTTTTCTCAGTGGATAAAAATTCCTTGATGCCGATCATTAAAAAATGTGGTTGTGACTCCAACTAATTGCACACGAACGTATCGACAGCAATATCGTCCTCAAACCGCTGCTCTCCCAGCGCTTCTTTTAGTGGCCCAAACAACTAATAATCACTTATCACCAAGTCTGGGCTATATGGAAGCTGTTCCAGCGTAGTCCAGCATTAATTCTCAAATTTTTCTCTACTTTGGATAGCTGTATGGGGCCGCGCGTTATCGTGAAGGAGAATGACGTCACGGATTAAATATATTTTTCAACAGTATGCGAGTTTTGTTACTCTAAAATTTGATAGTTGTCAGCAACAGTTGATCGACCATGCATTTACAAGTTGCGTTCCGATCACTATAAGGAGCGTAAAATCAAATTTCCGGTTTATATTTGATTTAGCCAGGTAATTTTCTCAGATCTACATAGTAGGAAGGGTGCGCTTATATGTAGCTGTGAAACGGAATACATTTCCACTCTTCAACGTGGGCTTAGATTTTATTATTTGCAAACATGATCTGCACTCCACATGAACCTACGTACCTATATTGTAGATAATTCTAATGCTTATTACGATATTAGTGCTTCAACTTATGTATACCGGTTTTGAGAAATCAGATTAGATCATGGCCTCCTAATTGTTTGAATTGACATTAAGGGCCCTATTATGGAAGTCGAGTTTGCTCGCATCGACTATTAGACACATTTTCAAAGCTGAGATACGCGCTAAAAAAATTTGTCACCTGAATTATGGAAACCGATAGGAATCAAATCAGTGCGGAACCTAGGAAATTTTGAAGCAGGCTTGAATGTTTAAAACATTTAGCAGAGTTTTCAATCAGTTGCATTCTGAGCGGATTTGATTTCCGCCGGATTCCATATTAGGGTAGGTATCTTCGCTAGTCGAGTCGACCAAATTCGACTTCCATAATAGGGCCTTATTATACCTAATATTGCTTTTTTATTATTGATATTGTTGTTACTTATATAGACATTGTATGCCTCAAATTTTTTTTTAATTTTGCGCGTGCGTGATTCTAATTCAATATTTATTAATTTGAATTTAAATGTATTTTCGTTTTGAAGTTACGGCCGTAGTGTAATCCAACCTACAAAAAACGGGTAGCCATACCAAGCCATATCATACCATACTAAGTACATATATGTACCATATCTTCAGTAAAATAACTGATTTCAATGTAGTTTAGCAAGAAATATATTGATTATTTTTTAATTATTATATATTTTGAATTCTTCTTGGGATTTCCTCGCTTGAGCTTAATCTCGGTAGCAGATTCGTAATTAGAAAATTTTTTCAAACTTCTACCGACCGTGATTTTAATGTCAACACTGGGGTCTGTTTATAACTCAACTTTCCGATGTATTTATTTTACCACCAAACTTATAAAATAACTTAATATTGAATATTTAATTATTTTCCTTTCTCTTCCACAGGTTAAACCAAATTCATCCGATGAAAATTTGATAACAGAGGAAAATTGTGTATTTTTGGAAACGGTCAACGAGAAATTAAAAGGGCAAGTAATTGCAGGAATGATTGTGGGAAATAAATTGAAAGCTGTAAAGCAAGCTATCCGAGATCTGAGTGGACTTTTGGAAATGGCAAATGAAATTCTCAGCAATAAACCAAAAGTCCTGGAACCACCAAAGGAAGTAAAAACTTCGATTGTTCAAAAGCGTCCTATTAAACCAACTGGGTCTTCTGAACAACCTTCTAAGAAGCAATGCTTAGATAAAGAAGAAATTGCCACGAAACTGGCAGCTGCGCTTGCGGCACAAGGAAAGACAGATTTCTCATCAGAGCAATTAGAGCAGTTAGTTGCTGTATATACTCTTATAGAGAAAAAGCAACGCGAGACGGGTGCTACTAGGAAACCAGAATTTCTAAATGAGCAACAAAAAAAGAGCCTTTCAGAAACATTAATTGATTTTCTTAAGCCAAATGCTGAAGAGGAACCTACAAAGCAACAGGATACTTTACAGCAATCACATTCTTTTTATTCTGATAAACAGATTCCTCAAAGTACTGCCACGTCGAATTTTAGTAAAAGTATAGCAGGCTCTAATCGAAGCGATAATTACCCAATGGGCAATTCGTCAAATATGCAAAGTAGGTTGCAGCAACCATCACATCGATCACATCTTTTATCTGATAACTTCAGTCAGCTGAGGCAATTCGACACTTCTCTTAACATTTCCAACTTAAATCGAAATACTTCAATCACTCAGAATTGGGGCAGTAGCTCAAGCACAATGCAAAAACTCTCTAACATGAATACTGCGCAAGGATCTTTTCGTCAAGGGCCATCTTTTATGAACCCTAATATGAATCAGTCAATATCAGATCGTGCAATGACCAGTAACAGTCAAAGTAATCCCTTCGGTTTCTATCCAAATCAAAACAGAGGAACTTTTAATATGTCTACAAATGAAATGTCTGCTCCCAGAAGTCAAGGTCCAACTCAACCACAGATGAACGAATTCAACCAGAGACAATTATCAAGCAACATACCAGTCATGACTTCGAACAGCATGATGCGTGGAGCTGGTGGAGGCATCAAAAATCCCGGCAACCCTCCCATGATATCATATCCGCAATCCAATGTACGACAAAACCAGAGAGGAAACACTTTTCCTTCAAATTTTATGGAAGATGATCGAATGCAACCTCCAATAGGCTGGCAGCGTAATAACGCTGGACGGCGGTAACTTTCCATTTAAATGTATTCAAGAATTATATGAACAGAATGAATATTATATGGAAAGCAGATTACTGATAAATAAATGCAATAGATTTGGATTCTCACAGACTTTTTCTTTACTAAATAATTTTAGAATTCCTTGAACTTTACCTATCAAATGATTTTCCTCATGAAGCTCTACTATATGTATAATAATAATTCTCAAATACAGCGCTTCAGAATTCAAAGTTAAACGTTATAATATTATTATATTCCTGCGAAATTCAAGTCCTTTTGACACGATTTCTCTAAAAAAGCTTTTTAGACAAAAAATTTTGTGTTGTCAAGATAAATAAAATAATGCTATTTCAAGAGGAGTTTTCGGATAAGTGAGCTGTAGTCTTTTACACGGATGGTAGAGACTTTTCTAGGTATTTTAAGATTATTCTCTATCGAAAATTATCTTCAAGAAATTTATCCCTCATAGGGCACGGGACGGCCATTTTTGATATTTTATTGATTGGGTTCAATATTTTTAAATATTCTCCTTGTATCGGGTAGAAGATTAAAAGGGCCTTTTTACACTACTCATCTGCTTTTGAGGCCCTTGATGTGCTTTTTTTGGTCTGTAAAATTCGTAGCTAGAGATGGGCTAAAAAAAGACTAGGAAAGGCCCCGTTAGTTGGGGAAGGAATGGTAAAATAATTGTTTCGGAATAATGATGGAAATATGAACCCAAATTTTAACAAGAGAAGACAAAATCACAAAAATGTTTCGGCTGATGGGCTGAAAAGAACCAAAAAACGGTGAATCTAAATCTCCTGTATGCGCTGAAAAGAGTGAAACAAAAAACGGGGTCAGTTGCCCTGTATCCAGCGATGGAAGTGATTTTTTGGGGTTCCCGGAGGAGGCAAATTTGGTGACGAGGGACACCCTTGTGAAATTAGAAGGAGAAGGAAGGAACAGGGAATTCTCAATCATAATTAATAGGCCCTGTGCACGTGGAATGGAGCGGATGGGGCAGCAAGACAACTAAATCCTATAGCCCTTGGTAAGTTACTGGATGCGGAAAACATTGAAGGCATTCTTAGAATAAAAAAAACGACGCTTAACTGTTGTCGTTTTGGTCCTTGGGCTAGGATCTGCAAGCAAAAATCTGACCTGTATAAACTATGGAGGCAGATATGAGGACTTCCAAATTATGTGAACTAGAGAAGAGATGTGCAAATTGTAGGGGGCCTCATTCTGTTTCAGCAGAGCATCGCTTGAACTAAAGAAGATAGAATCAATTTCCTTAGAGCTACGAGAAGGGAAGCCCAAAAGATAATAAACGGGGAAATGGAAACTCAAGATAAGAAACAGTTAGTTTATACCAATGTACATAGGAATTGAAATCTCAAAAATGGGCGGATGGGCCTGTACCCCAAAATATTAAACAAGATCACTCATGTGTGATAACTAAAGATAATCAAAATAATGACGAACAAAAGCATGGGGAAGACACCTCTCGTTCTAATAACGGTAGGTCACCCAATCTCTACAGCTCGCTTGGTAATCTAAAAGGTAAACTCATTAACATAGTCAGAAATATCATTATCAATCTTAGAACTGAATCAGATCACATAAAAGATTACTCATTTAACATGCCTTTACAACTAGTGAAACTCATCAACATTTCAGTGACGGGAGGGGTGTCTGCGATTTCCATAACTCAGCCAATAAAATCTTCCAGTATAATAACCAAAGTGTAAAATCTATACTTAATGAACAATAACTGACTATATTCACAAAGCAGAGATTTGCTGTCTACTGGTTTGGGAGACCTGGTTAAATCCGTCTGATCGTATCTGCCTGATCGGTTTCAATATATTCCGCAATGACCGAAGAGACGGTCACGGTGGAGATGCGATCGCAACTCGAAAAGATTTAAGGGATTAGGTGTAGTCAGAGAAATGAAAAAATGACAATTTTAATAGTATATTACGATACAAGTGCGGTAAGTAGCCGATTGCCCACGATGGCGATGTTGACGCACGAGCGAAGCGGGCGCGTTAATAGCCATCGTGGGCAATCGGCTACTTACCGCACCGTGGTTAATTGATGATTTACCGCATGGAAACCCGTGCGGTAAGGTACCACTTACCCCGCACGTGTGCTGAAAATAATATTTTTTTGCCAGTAAATTATTTTATTTTATAAAAGTAAAACCATAGCATCATTAAATAAGGTGTCGACTTGACTTGACAGAAATTTTAGAAAAAAAAATTAATAATTTTAAAAGTAATGGCTTTTTTTCCAAACCATGTGTTTTTAACTGGTGACCACTGTAGCTCGAAAACCGCTCGGTAGATTTTAATGAAATTTATACAGCTTTTTGAAAACATGAAAAGCTAGTGCCTGATTGAAGCTTTTTGTTTTTGTTTTTAAATTAACAAAATGGCGGCCTAAGGAAAATTTTTTTCCAGATTTTCGGGAAAACACCAACAGTTAATTGTTTATAGAAAATCGAAATTAAAAACAAAAAGCAAAACAAATGGGAAATCGTGGAATCAAGACGAACCATGTAAGGGCCGTTACTAAGATGTGATAAGACAAGATAATTAATTTAATTTGACAACAATGATGTGGTGGGCGATTTTGTCGAAACGTTTGCTAAAATCGGTGGCGACGACATCATCTTCTACACCGTTTTCCATTGCTTGTAAGGTGCGAGACACAAAGCTTGTTAAGTTCGTAGTTGTGGACCTACCTTTGAGGAATCCATGTTGAGATGAAGACAAAATAGACTTACAGTGGAAGGATATAGAGTCATAGATAAGGCTTTCGAAGAGTTTAGGGATGCCGGATAGTTTAGCTATTAGACGATAGTTTGATATGTCGCCCTTGCAGCCTATTTTGTGGATTGATATACATAGGAATCTTTCCAAAAGTTGGGAAATGTGCCCTCGGAAAGGGAAAGTAAGAAAAGATTGGCTAGTGGATTAATTAAATGGGTAGCACATTCCTTTAAAATTATGGCGAGAATCCTATCAGGGCTGGGATCAAAGAAGTTATCGGCAAGAGTACTGATTTTATTGGCAACAAGAGAGGGATCAATGACAATGGAAACGGGAGGATTGTGGGCAGTTTCTCATAAAGGAAAATTAAGTAAGATCGGGGACTTAGTCCTGGTCGCTAAAATATTGACTAAAGAAATCTGCAAAAAGGTTAGCGATGACAGAAGGGTTAGAAAAAAGGACGAGTCACCGAGTTTGAGGACCGAGGGGTGGCCATTCGATTTTCTTTTTATATTAATAAAATTGTAGAAGTGTTTGGGCTCGGAGATTAGTTTAGACTGCATGCTAATGAGGTAATCATTGTAGAGGGATTCGCAACGTTCGGAAAAAAGCGAAGTGATAACGACATATGAAGAGTAGTCCGAGTCAGACCTTGAAATGAGGTAGCAATACCACAATTTATTCCTTTTATTACATAGGGCGCGGAGGAGGCGGAGATAAGGAGCGGTCCTTTATAGGTTCGAAGGGGACACAATGGGACAGGCAACTAAATATTTCAGTGTAGAAAAGAGTGAGTCGGTTGTTTAATGGCAGTTGGGAGTCACTAAAGTTTGAGAAAATGGTAGGATTACTAAGGAGGAAGTTAAACTTAGAGAAGTCTGTTTTGCGGAAGTTGTAGCGGAAAAGGGGCTTAGAATTAGTGCGACTTTTTGATGATTCGAGGAAAAAAGTGATGATGAGTGAAGGATGGTGCAGGTTAAGAGTAGAAAGAAGGGGATTGCTTTCAATTACAACAGAATCAATAGGGTTAGAGGAGAAAATTAGATCGAGCTTGGTAGACAAGGTGGTTCTTCACACCGCTGATTGGACATAAGCCTGTATCAGAGAGGTCAGTAATTACTGATTCAGTTGCTGAGGAAGCATTAGCGGGGAATAAAAGGAATTGTCGTCGGAGGGAGACCATCGAAGCCGGGGAAGGTTGAAGTCACCTAGGACTATAATGTCATCAAGCGGATTGGCTAGAGCAGATAGGGCGTCAATAGCATTAATTGCATGCTCATAGGCAATTAAAGGCTGCGATGTAACAGTATAGAATGAAAATGGAACGACGATTTAGCGGTATTTTAACATAGATGAATCTCGGGAATTAACGTGGGTGGCGCTAAAACGATTGTGAACCGCGAGTAGAACGACACGGCCGGAAGTTGCGGATTCACTAAAACTGTCGGCTGTCGGAGGAGGATGCTATGATAAACATCAGAAAGAAATTGGTAGAGACTTGTATGTGTAGGGAGTTTGACGAAGCGTCTTTGACAAAAGGTGGTTTCGTCACCAAAATACATCAGGGTGTTGATACGAAACCCTTCTTTCTACATTCGGGTCTCTCGGACAAAATTATCAGATCAATGAATAGAATTACAGGGCACTAGTTTGTAAGAAGTAAGTTGGCAAGATGAGGGATCGTTCGGGGAAGAGATGTGAGACGTGAGGGAAAACAGAAAACGAAGAAATTCTCATTTTAAAATGTGCTAAGTGTGCCGAGATAATAGAAGAATGTCCGCTTCTGATTGCTGAGTGAGCCTTGCGGACCTGAGACACGGTAGAGTCCAACTATCGAGAGAACTTTCGAACTAATTGGATCTATCCAGCATAAACCAAACGAACAGGAAAAGACATACTAAAACGTAAAGAGGATAGTGGTCGTGTAGCAAGCTGACCTGACCACATAAGTCACACTCGTGACGCCTTCAGATGAAGGTCAACCTTAACTAAAACAAACAAACAACAACAAATAATTAGTCCCGGGTTATTTAACCAGGGAAGCAGGAAAATGTCAAATAGCTGTTTTAATCCGAAATTTTACAATTTTACTAGAACCAGGTTCCGGTTTGCAGTGTGCGAATGCCGTTTAACCATTGAAATGATCCTATACTTCCATAGTATAGTCTTTGTTGAAAGCATCTTGTTAATTTCACTTTTTGTAAATTACTATTTCAGTGACGTGACAAGGAAAATACTAAACAGAAAGAAGGTTAGCAAATTTATACAAGTTCAATTCCTTTAATAAAATCTTAAAAAAGTATGAATAAACTACCAAGCTTCGAGTGGCACTTATTTACAAACATCGTATAACTAAAATTAATAATAATCTAGTCTTTATCTAAATACTTGTCTATCCGTACTCCGCCTGCAGATGGAATTTTCTTGAGTTTACCATTTTTTATTCTGCTGCTGATGGACTTAGACTTATCAGTTTTATCCACCCTTAGCGAAGAAAAAGAAAAATCCTCTCTGCTGTCTGAGCCTCCCATGCCATTAAATACCAAATTTGAACTAGACGCAGAATTATTTTGTACTTGCAGGCGAGGCTTCTTAAAAATTGAATACTGGAAATAAAAATGAATTATTTTTTCTTACAAAACAATAATATTTGTCGGTTACCTTATCACTTAAATCGCTGGAAGTCTTTGACAATGTGCATGCAACATGTTTACCCGTCTCTGTCTTCCGGTTTTTATTGCCAAGTTTAAGTAAAGGCGGCAAGCCGACACAACTTTGCTTTATATTTAAATAGGGAGAATTGGACTCTTCTATTCTCTTCACTTTTTCCGACTAAAATATCATCAAAAGAAGGTACGAATAAAACAAGGCATCGAAACGTAATTTTTTGATGCATCATATTTATTTTTTGAAATTATTGAAATAAAAAAAAATGAGTTATCGACAAAATAAAATTAACAGGAAAATTGCCGCGGGGTATTGAAATGTAAAAATGCAATAAATAATAGAAGTTATATGACTTAGTCTGGAAAGTACACATACGAGTGATGGCGAGGTGGTGTTTGTGCTGTCAACTAATCGAATCTTCTTTATTTGTTGTTGCAATGGGCAAGAAAATATTTGGCTGAAATCGTCACTGCTTCTCGGTGGTTTTGGATTTTCCTTTTGTTGCTCAAAAGCTTTTATCTATAATTAAAAAATAATAACCACTGTATACTTCGGGAGAGTACTCTAAACACTATTTTCATCACAATCATCAATACCTACTTAAATGAAACCAGGGTCAGACGAAACATTACCAAATGGCCTTCTCTTGAAAACGATTATCAGATGGTTATATTTTATCAATAAAGTGTTAGTCTTACATTTTGCGCCTAAACTTTAAATCTCCTTCACTGCTCAAGAATATACCCTAATAATAACGTCAAGACGAAAAATGATTTCCAAAGAGTAATTAGCCCTACAAACGTAAACGAGACGATATCGTGTTGCAGAGTAGCAATTAGTATCGCGCTTATTTTCGTTTTCAGGAGTAAAAACCCAGGGTCGGGTATATCTGGCAAGCTTTTTTTTCTGTGCTGCATGAATAAAGCTAAAATCCAAGACAAGTCAAAACTGCATCAATCCATGACTTAGGACACCGCACGATTTTTTTCATGGGGAAAAGACCATAATAATTACCGTGCATTAGCGGGAAGCAACGGAATCAAATGGCAATGGAATCCCGTTGAATAACATAGTCCATAATTGTATGATAATCATGTCTATAGTGTTTACGTGCAGAGTTAGCTCTGGGTTAACTCGAGTTAGAGTCTATAGAAACTAGAGTTGAGTTTCGTTAAACCCAGCTTAACTCCACGAAAGAGGCTGAGTTTGGCTGAGTTACGGAAATGTGCTCGTAGATTGTTTACTTTTGTATTAAAATTAGCGTCCGGCTTAGTTTTTCGACAGAGGAAGGAGTTGGAATTTTATTAAATGTTTAAATTCTCGTATATAACTCCATTTGTACTGCAAGCTTTGTCAAATCAACCCAGGTACATAGAAAGGCACATTGTTACCCTCATTCCCTTGAAACTCAACGAAAACTAAGCCCTGCCCATTTTTTTCCTTTCTTTTAGCGATCTAGGCCAAAGCCTGCCCTTAAAAGATGATCGCGGGGTTTTAGTTCTACCCTGGCATTAATAAGGAAGAGAGATAGGGAAATTAATCATAAAGGACAAAGAGATAACGGACAAAAAGGAAATAGCATCGGAACATAATCAACACTTTGCCAAGAGGCTATGGGAAGCACAGATGAAAAAACAAATGAATTACGACCAACTATGAAAAATACAGTAACGGAAAACACCATGTTTATTGAACCAGTAAATCTGAGATTAAAACCGGATGCCGCACCAGGAATAGACGGAATTACAGTAAAAGACGTAATGGAGTTAAAAGACATAATAGTTAATCCACTGATGAACATCATAAAAGACTGCATCGAAGAGGGTGACTTTCCTGACTCCTTGAAGAAGGATGCATTGTCCCGATATTTAAAGATGGATATAGAACGGACCCAAGTAATTACAGGCCAATCTCTTTATTGAGTGTCTTTACAAAATATTGGAAAATATACTTCACAGGCCACTAGTAGATTTTATAAAAACAGTGGATTTGATACAAGACAGTATGGCTTTCAGAAAAATAGCGACACTACATCAGCCGCTACAGATTGCTGGAGTGTATACACAACGAGTTGTGTAAGTATGTGGTAGATGTATTTGCGGATCTAAAAAAGGTCTTCGATACGGTGGATCACAATTTATTACTCCCTCTTAGGGAGTTAGAGAACGGACCGGAAAAATATTTAAAAATTTGGTGTCAAACAGAATATGCACCACGAAAACTGGTGATGGGATATATAGTAAGACTACAATTGTCAAAACAGAGGTACCATAGGGATCAATATTGGGACCTACACTTTACTCCCTCTATAGACAGAATATTAAAGAAGTCGAGCTAACAGCAAGCTACTATATTTATGCGGATGATACATTACTACTGCATTCGGGAAATAACGCGACACAACTACAAGGTACGATAAATGAGGATACAAAACGCTACTTGGACTAGTTATATGGAAACAGACTAACAATAACAAACAAAACTACATGATATTTCAACAGAAAAATAAAGGACTCTTAGAAAGTGAATCTAACTTTGGAGGACGGCTCTATCAGAACTTACTCTACAAAATACTTAGGAATCATCTTGGATCAGAAACTTACGTGAACGAACACATTACTCATAAAAGGAAAATTAGCCCACTAATCGATATAATGAGGAGACGGCGATACTTAAGCTTACACACGCGGAACTTAATATACAACGCATTTATCTTACCGACAATATCTTATAATATAATATAACTAACTGGTGTCAATGCAGTAATAATTTAATAGGAAACGTACATCGTTTGAATAACAGGGCGATAAAGGCAATTCATAATCTTCCCAAACTAACACCAGCAGATGAACTTTACGAGACAACTAAATTCCTAAGTATACGCCAACTAATATTTGTAGAAAAAGCCAAATTTATATATAAACTGAAGCACAACTTGATCAAAACTGGTAAAAATTTACGAAGATTCAGTTCAAGATTTGAAGTGTTGATGTGTAAAAATCATGCCAGTGTGTCACGAAAGTGTATCAATTTCGTGTATTCTAAAATCTTTGCTAGAGATACTGTGAGTTTAAAAATGTAATTCAATACAAAATTTACTGCTAAACTTGATCCGTATCAAATTTAAACCCAGGAATTAATGAATTGGTGTAAGGGATGCTTTACGTTTTACGAGTTGAAAAGTGTCGTCCTGCCAAGAGGAGTGTAGAGAAGGGGGCTATTCCGAGAACCAATTGACGTGCAAAGCGGTCATATCGCAAATATCCAATTCCGCCATGCCAACATCGTTTAGTATGAAGTTCCACATATTCGGTTTCTTATGCGGAACTATCGGTAGAACCACCAAGCATACAGTATATAGAGAACTCATCTCTAACAAAAATTTGTCCGCCGTGCTTATGAACATTTTGTCTTCGATTGGCTCCCACCGCGTTCATTTCACCAGAAATGAATCCAAGAATTCATCCGACTTCAGAGCTCGGCACCGAGACTACGCTGGCCCGTGATCTGCGGCCTGGCTGCTGTTGTGACTTATCTGTATGCGTTGTAATATTTACATCTGAGCAAGCAGGTGTTTGTGCCTATTGCGCTCGTTCTTAATTGATGAATGCAATTTCGGGTGTGCGGGGCATAAAGGGCAACAGAGAACGACGGGCATAGTCCTGAGGTAGTCACATTCAAATACAGATGAGTCACAACAGCTCCCAGGCCGCAGATCACAGGCCAGCGTAGTCTCGGTGCCGAGCTCTGAAGTCGGGTGAAAAACCAACCCAACCCGTCGATCTCTGTTGCCCTTTATGCCCCGCACACCCGAAATTGCATTCATCAATTAAGAACGAGCGCAATGGGCACAAACACCTGCTTGCTCAGATGTAAATATTACAACGCATACAGATAAGTTACAACAGCAGCCAGGCCGCAGATCACGGGCCAGCGTAGTCTCGGTGCCGAGCTCTGAAGTCGGATGAATTCTTGGATTCATTTCTGGTGAAATGAACGCGGTGGGAGCCAATCGAAGACAAAATGTTCCTAAGCACGACGGACAAATTTTTGTTACAGATGAGTTCTCTATATACTGTATGCTTGGTGGTAAAACCTATTCTCATATTCGCCTGAAGTTAAAATTTTCAGTATGAGCGAAGTGAAAGTTCCGCGGAAGTATTTTTCACGTGAATCGGATCTCAGAGTAGACCCCAAGGCGTAAGTAAGAGTCCGAATTCAATTTAAGACATTTAAATTTGAAAAACACAAGTTATATTTTAAAAATTTTCATACTGACATCGACTCAATACTCACGATTCCCCTTTACATCCCTTAGTCAATGAAATTTGGTATATAAACGTCAGCCCTGGTTATTCATATACCAGGCTTAGGTTCTCCCAAATAAACGTTTCACTTACTTGCTCACTCAGCCTATAATTCTCGCTTTCTAGTTGTACGATCCTCTCCTCCACTTTTCTGCAGTACATAGAAAATAGTAATAAATATATTAGGCAAAAAAGACAGTCTTACGTTTTGGCTTCGCGTTCCTTTCGCAGCTCATTTTGCGCTACTTTTAAGGTATTTCGCATGTCTGTCTTTTTGCTCTCGTTTATTGCAAGCTCCCTACAAAATTTTCATTTGTTGCTTTGGTTAATATATTAATAATAAATATGTACCTCTTTAACGTCACCACCAACACACAAAGTTCTTGCGTATTATTGTCCCTTTGAAGCATTTTCTCTACATCTGAAGTGGTTGAGGTAAGGACAGACTGGATGGACGCCATCAATTCTATTTGGCTCTTAAGATCCTTGTTCTCTTTCTTGAGCTGATCCACCACATTGTTTTCACACTTTAGGATGTTCATCTACAAATTAAATGCGGAACGGATAATAGTTTAGACTGTTTTAAATTACATAGGAGTGCACACCTGCTCGTTGAAAGATAGGATCAAGAAGTTCTTCTGCTCCACTTTTTTCTCCAGAGCAGATATAGTCTTCCTATGAAAAAAATAAAAATAAAAAATTAATTCTTATATTAGAAATTACGGAATGAAACCCATACAATGTCTTTTTCTGGATGTTTTTTAATTCCTGGATCTCTTCACGGGCTTTCTCAAGCTCTTTTTCTGATACTTTGTGTTTGAGTTCGACATTCTCTAGCTGCTCCTGCAGAGACCCTACATCGATCCGACTCGCATCCAAATTAGCTATATTGAAGTAAATCCGGTGTATGTTCTTGTCATAGCATTTGTGGCGGCATTGTGGACATGTTTTTGAGCTGAAAATTGCTCATCTTGTTCTGGAGTTACACTTTTCAAGTACTTGGGCATATTACCGTTCGAGCCATTGCCGTAGACAGGGATAGTGGAACATATGCCCGCATGTCGTCACGTAGACTTCATCCGATTGAGAAAACAATTCTGCACAAATCACACAGTTTAAATTCATGCCTTTTTGTTATGTTAGCCACTGTTTAGAAAATTTATGTTTTATTCATTAGGATTTGTATACAGACCATCCCGCCAATTTTAACGTCATTTCGTAACACTACAAAGTGCAATGTGCTCAGATCACTGATGTTCAATATGTGGAAAGTGCATTGCTAGAGAAGACCTAAAGATATTTAACACAATTTTAGAATTTTTCTCTAGAGTATAGTGAGATATCTATCGTTTGGGGAGCATTCTGTTTAATAAACCTCTGAAACTAAATTTTCATTCTTTGAACATGAATACACAATTATAAAATGTATTAGTTAAGGCCTGCTCTGCTTTATTGTGTTGTCGGCCTAAGCCGTCAAATCAAAACGACACCGAGTCTCGAAATAATGTATTTTGGTTCTGCTTTCTGCAACTAAACAGCTGTCAATTCTCTTTTCCGGTAGACTGTCAACCGCAAAACTGACAAGTTTTTAGAGGAAGGCTGAAATCTAGGATAATCGTGTTTGTTGGGAGCAGTTTTGGCTAAATAAGTTTATAATATAGTGAGAAATGTTTTGTTTAATTGCGATGACTAAATATTAGGTTAAATTGTAACATATTATTCCTTTTAATTTAGGTAAACAATGGCCAAGTCAAAGAATCATACAAATCACAACCAGAATCGCAAGGCTCACAGAAATGGTATTAAGAGGCCAAGGCGTAACAGGCACGAATCGACTCTAGGCGTAAGTACTATTTCTGTCAAATACAAACTCTGAAAATCCAGAAGTTACTTAAAGGAAAACAGTTAATACTATGGAAAGGCTCGTTCTGGTAAAGACATGGGGCCTTTATGTTAGATTGAGTAAGTGTATGAAGTTTATAAGTGGCCAAAGTAGAATGAATTCAAGTCAAGATCAATCTTGTTCACACTAGGTGTATTGTATATAAATTAACCCTCCGAAGTGGAGGTAACTTAGTAATTACAGTAACTCAGTTCCAATTACTAAAAACTACAATTTTCCAGTGAAAACAAATCTATAAATAAATTTAGGAAGACCAAAACCCGGACAATAATATTCTTCGGCACAAAATAAAAGGGAACAATTTTTTGTTACTTTTGGGGTTGAGAATAAATGCACATTGGAAAAGTAAGATATTATACAAACAGATGTGTTTCAGTCACTAAATGTTCGGGTTTTCCTGGTTAACAATAAAATACCTCAGAAAATTTCCATCAAGAAATATGCGATCAAGCCTCGAATTATGACGTGTAAATCGGGTCTAATTTATTTCCAATAGATTGCCAAACGCTAACTTTAAACAGACTAGGTTAGATACTTTTAGGATTTCTATTTGACCTTATACAGTTCGTTTTTTTGGATGTTGGGCTTAAAATGTTCCGCGAGATCTTTTTTTTCCTAAATATTGAAGTTTTTCTTTTGTTTTCAGATGGACGCAAAGTTCTTGCGAAATCAGCGATTTGCTCGAAGGGGCACTGTATCTGGAGCTGAAGCGAAAAAACGATATGAGGAGCGCATGGCTAAACGAGCCGAAAGACCACAGCCAATCAAACTATAAAACAATAAACGTTTTGTAGACCTATTTCATATTATTTTTCTATTGTTTTACATTCTCAACATAATTTAAAGATAGTAGTAGTGAACATACAAACCGTTTAATTCAGTTGACCACTGTTTTTCTGATTTCATATGAAAACAAAGAATATGATTATGCTGCTGGTATGGAGATTGCCCTTGGGGCTTCTTAGAAAGCTCTCCTACAAGCGAGGTGTATATCTTCCGCAGAGTTTGATAAATAACTGGCCTGCGGAGTGTATCAGAGGCACTGTTCATCGGTATCAACTGCTAAATATAACAGTTTGCAAATTGTCGACTTACCTTTCTCCTTACTATAAGAAGACAATTTGTCGTGGAAATATTCTAGTTTGGTTTGGCCTATTCCTTTTTTCTTTTTACTGTGTAGGTATTGTTGGCTTAAATTTATTTAGCCAACTTTTGGAATTGCCTTAAAACCTTATGGAAATGCTCCATTTATGGTCGAAACGAGTGAATTAGGTAAGTATTGTTCATGGCAAACAATACTTTCCCAAAAATGATCTTGTTTTAACACCAAAAATTGCAAAAATCAATTGACTTTGACGTCTGTTTTCGAAATATAAAATTATTCAGAGTGGCTATTTGCATCGTCCTTGCTTTGTACAATAGTCCTTGTGCTCATGTACATGGTAAATAACTTTTTAAACATCGGTACGAAAGAATTCGTGATAAAAATTTACCTTTTCTTAAAAAATATCTTCTGACAGATGATTTTCCTTTAACAAAATTTTCAATTTTTGGTGTTAAAACAAGCTAAAATAAGCTACTACAAGGAATTTTTGGGAAAGTATTGTTTGCGGGAACTTATACTTACGTAATTCACTCGTTCCAACCATAAATGGAACATTTCCATAAGATTTTAGGGCAATTCCAAAAAAACCGGCTAAGTAAATTGAAGCCAATATATTTCTTTCGAGTTTTCTCTAGAGTTGAACAGATACCTAACTGGTATTAGTCCTATTACAAGTAATAAAGGCATTCAGTTCGTCTGCACATAAAGTAATCAATATATCTGTATAACTTAATAATATATTCGGATTTAATTAAAATGAAAGTCCCTAAAATAGTCGCAAAAAGTGAATTTTATAGTGCGATTTATTAATAAAAAATGCAAATAACTTTATGGAATGGAACGTAGTACAACTCTTTGGAGAAATTCCTTCTATAGTCCCATAAAAAGTGATCCAGAAGAATAGAATTAATATTCTGTGAATTCTTATTGTCAATTTGCTTCTTGACTGAGTTCTTTACTTGTTCCACGATATAAATTGAAGCACCTCTTATTTCCACTTCTCTTTCATCTCCGTTTGGTAAAATCGTGTCACATTTGAGAGTCTCCCAGAGCTCGTCCGAATATTTCAGAGCCTTAAAATGCACCAGTACTTGCGGAACGCGATAATCTGCAAACATGGTAATTTTTTCAATATCGTGGAAGTGACCAATACCTTCTCCTCTGAAACAAGCCCACAGATCGCCAATAAGAATCTGTGCTCGTTTATAGAAAGACACTTTCTTTCCAGCATATTCCGCTTCATCTTTGAAGCTCGGAAATTCAGTTACTATTAGCTGCAAAAGTTTTGCAGCGGAATTGCTACATTTCGTGACACAGTTCTCAAATTTCCCATCATATTCTTTAATTAGCTTTTCGCCAACTTGATGCAGGTGATTTAGTCTTTCTTTTAGAAGGGGTATTACCGTCCGACCATCGTCGGGTCGGAAGATGTGCTCTATCTGTTCTTGCGTAATAGTAGAATAAAAGTTTGCGTTGGTGATATCGTACCCTTCACGCATAGCTCGGTTTATGGCATTACAAAGCGCAAAGTAGCCACCCTGCTTCTCTACCCGCCAAGACCTGTTGCCTGAAAATGTCCATGTCAGGAAATCAAAAATGTTTTCAGCAACTCAAGTACCTGGCGTCCAGAAGCAAAAGTTCAAGCAGTCGACGACGAAAATCCATTCAACAGCCCAGCTGTCACTGCTCCTGGGGTGGTAATCATTTTGCGAAAAGTTCGCAGGGTCAATACTTTTGTCATGAAGTGCCTTTATTACAGCGTCCGTAAGCGTCTTGATTCCTTCGTCGCGTACCGTAATATGCTTTGCCCTCTGGACAATAAATTCGCCAGATTCGGCCGGTAACAACGCCATATTCTCGAATTACAAAATATGAAGATCTCCCAGTAGGCAGGGTTTAAAATGAGTTAAATTTTTGTTTGAAACCCGATACCGCTTAACTTCCTCCAAAATGCCAAAATGCCTTTGTTCCCAGATGATGAAGCGTTGGGCAAACCGTTGTCGCTGTGCCGGTGGTAAGTCATGTGATTTTTGATAATCACAACTTTAGCATTTTCACGCTGGTTTGCTTAGCTGGCGCTAAAATCACTTAAGCGGCAGATCAATGCCCAGCAGTATATATCACAACCTGAGAGACGAAACTGTCAAAACTCTCCATTCATTTGACAGTAGGGCGCACAATCGCATCACGTGAATTCGTCTTCTTGTGTTGGAGGGTGGTGATTGATTTTGAGCACAGAATTGTCTTGCTTGTCCTTCCCGTAAAAAATCTTTAGAAACTCTACAGTTCATCAAAAGGAATATTTTGTGAAAGTCTTATTTTCACCTGAAGTAAGTTACCAAAGTGGACAGTGTGGAACTCCTAAATACCTTGAAATCGTGTGCTAAGTGATACGTCAAGCAAATTTTAACTTGCACTTAAATGAAGTATCCTTTAGTTTTCTAATGATCTTGTGACTTCTGTGAGTTTTCTTGTTTGGATTATTATCTAGGTTAAAAGGTACTTCTTGATATGGATCTTGCGGCACTTTGGCGATACTTGCAGACCTTGAAATCTTCGAAGAAAATATCTTTGAACTTGATTAAAATATGGTGAATAATAGATAAGTGGCTGAACCTTCGAATTGCCTCAATTTCTTGATTCCAAAATTGCAGTTTTTTAAAATATAGCAAATAATTGGCAAGTACTGCATCCCAGAATCAACTGTCATGTGACTGTCAAGAAAACAGCTGACAACGTAAAATGTCAGTAATTTAGTCTGTCAAATGGATTATTAGCCGCAAAACTTATCCGGCTAAGTAAACGATAGTTGTTCGAACAGTGAGAGGTTTGCTTATTTTTAAATTGTCCAGGTTTCAAGTCTCATTCGAAACCCCTTTCCTGATATAATGAAAATTTTCCTTTGATTTGTGATTTCATTTTAAATAGTTCTAAAACATTTAACTCAATTGACTACGAAAAAAGCTTAAATAATATTTACATTTTTAAGTTGTAGCAAGCATTTGACCGTGTATTAACAGGTCAAGGATTATAAACAAAACGGGCACCCTATAGCACTCTACCCAGCAAAAATAGTATTCAGGTTTTGGGAAGTATGCGATACGTGGGCCATTAATTCATTATGAATGAGTGATTAAACTGGGCGAGCTCGTAATGGCTTGTCTTGCAGGAATTTTATGAAATGGGGCTTCTAAATATAGATGATTATTACAAACTTGGAATAAACTAGAAGCTCGACCCTTCAGGCTTCGTGCGATGCATTGATATCAATACAAATTTTGTATCCATTAACTTAACAGTAAAAGTTAGATTGTAAATTAAACGCTCTCAATGCAAAAATATCTTATTAAGCAAGAAATTTTTTTAATATTAGCAGAAAAATCCAAACAAAACTGGTACCTACATAATGTAGGGAAATCGGGCCGAATAAAATATAACGCGCGTTGTGTACACCTAATACTCAGTGTTGCGTATAAGATGTAATTAATGTAGGAAGTGAGAAATAAAACTAAATAATGCAAAACAAAAATTTCAAATTTTCTTTCGAATTCAGATGGAACCCTTTAAAGGCTTTATTTAACATTGTACTCTTGAATTTTGTCTAACAATTTGTCTCTTATCAGAACACGTTTTATTTAAATTGAATATTACCAAAAAAAGGTGATGGTGGATATGTATCTCGGACAAATTCACCCGTAGTGAAAGTGCAAAGTGGTTCCGATCGGCATTTCATCCAAAAAGAGTAAAAACTGGTTCCGTCGTTGACCGAAAATACGAACAGTTTTCACGAATCACTCTGTGGTTTCCTTTATTATTGGCATATTAATGTTACATTAGTTTTATTTTCAACTCAGAAGTATATTTAATAAATAACAATGTTTCAATTTCGGCCAATGTTGTCCTTACGCGAGGGTAACTTTGCTTGTGGATTTTGCTTAATGTAAAACCCGGACTTTTAACTATCATATACGAATATATGGCAGCTTGATAAATAAGTGTAGGAAAGCTTTTGTGCAAAGTGGAATTTAATTTTAATGAAATTTCAAGACAAAAGTTTGCTTGAATTCGGTAATGCTGGACCGATTATAGGTTTTTTTTCGAGTGAGTAAAATTGAAAATTTACTCAGAAGGCTCCATAGTACTACAAAATCACCCTTAAATTCGGGTATAGCCAATTATCCGGGCAAAACAGCTTTAATGAAGTTGGTAGTCATTGCTTGTCAAAGTTTCAAAGGGCTTACAACTGTATAATTTACCTTTTACAAAATACCTACTCACTGAATATTTTCCTTTCGCCAAGAATTGCAAGATTCTGACTCCTAAACTCCTAAATTTGTCAATCACTGCCAACTTCAGTATGGCACATAAAAGCTCTGCCCGTCTATCCGATTTTTAGCTTAAATTTTTTCGGAAAATTAATGTGCCGAACCACTCCGACTGGTGTCAAATAGTAGAGTAGATTACTCCGGAGTTATTTGATTTGAAACTGAGCAAGCAGTCGAAAACAGCTTATCTCAAGACATACATATCATTTTATAAACTGAATTGGAAGCGATAACATGGTGTGGCAATTGCCGCTATTAGGGCACTTGAATTTGCGAACGTAGGATGAACCGTGGTGGTGGTACTGAGTCAATAGATGCTTACATTAAATAATACATCGCATCAGTCCCCAGCTTGTACCTACATAAAGTCTACCCAAACATTCGTCAGTCATGCTGATTATTATTATAAGCTGTCCTACTCACTAGCTGTTCTGATTACTAATTTATAGGATAAATCCAACATTTTACAAAAAGAATCCGGCTAGATATAGAAGCCACTATAGCAGACATAGAAGCTCCTTGGCCATTTCTTTACATCCCCCGCCACACCATCTAATGCAGAGCTTTCAAATCACATTCGAGTTCTCGCCAAGAACAGCGGTTCAGTGATTTTCAAATAAGGTCGAAGGGCCTTTATTGTTGACTTCCGATGGACAGCTGGGATCAAAGGCAGGATGTGGCCCCATATGCCCGTTCTCCAATGGGCATGCCAAAACCAAACCATCCAACCAAAATGCTGCAGCCTTTTCCTTCTCATTATAAAATGCGTGTCCCTTCTCGCTCGTGTTTTGGTCGACATGCTCTAACTTTTCCTTTGTGTTAGTTAAACCATCTGAGTTGCCGCATTTAATTCAGCGCTTTTTAGCAGTGGTTCGGGCCCTAGATACGTATTTAGTACCCGAAATGTGTGAAAGTTCAAGCAAAAGTGAGCTTAAGCTCAAGTAAATATTGTGTAAAAGTGTGTAGAAACGAAGAAATGAAATTTATTAAGCAGCTAGTTCTGCTAAATTAGCTAATTCTTAAAAATAAATAAAATAAAACTTAGTTCGTTTCTTTGCATTTCACCGATCACAACAAACAGAGCTTTCTGAGTTCACATCTACATTGATAGAATTATGTACGAACGCATTTTGTCAGCTATTCTGTCAACTGGTCACTCGTTGGTTAATGGCAATGGCATACCCATTGGAGAGTGGGCATTACAATTTACACAATGCGGCGCAGCACTACACTTCCCTCCCTCCACGCTGCGAGGGATCCTATAGATAACACCCGTCTGCTCCCTCATCTTACATTCCCTGGCGATATGACCGCACTTCTGGCATCTAAAGCATCTAAGCGTCCCTTGAATAAAGTGTAGGAGCGTAAGCGAGGTGAAGTCAAGAAAAACTGATCTTGGGTCCCACTTCGAAAGAAAATCTTCACACTCTCCGTCGGTTCTGTAATTCTCTGGTCGTGAATTTTTCTGGACTTGTGAATTCTATAGACCTCCGCCACTTTCAGATTAGCACTGGGATGCCCTAACGATTTAGAGATTAGAGTTTAGAGCTTTTCTAACTCACATGTTCTCTGACTTAGAGAAAGTCGGAATTCTCTAAGCTTTTTAGAGAGATGTACTAGAACATCGGACAAGATATTACATTTATGTATGACAAATGACGGCGATAGTCTTAGATTTATTTTAAAGCAGGGATTAGTTTTTATTATTTCAAATAAATAGATAACTTGGGTCTTAAATAGATATAAATAAAATATTTCGCGTTGCTTGTTTTTGATTCAGTGACGCAAACCATGGTTCATGTCATGGTCATGTTGATGCTGTGAAAATTGAACATGGCTGGAGGAAAAATCGGAACAATTACAAACAGGCGGAGTGTTAATCTTTTGAAGTGGGACATCAGCTGGTGGAAATATTTTTACGGCTATTTTATACCTTTACTTGAACCCATATTATTTACGACTACAAATTCGTTTCCCTTTAAAGTGAATAAAATCAAATTTAATTACAAAATTCCAGCAAATATTGCAATTCACATTTATTAGGAGAAATAATTTTAATGAAATCCATTATTACATTATTATTTTTCAATTTCCCTATCGATAATACTAACTGCTCACAAGACAATTTAGAGTGATCTACTACATTTATTTATTTTGCGAACTAACTGAAAGATGGCGGCGCCACTTTTGCTCTAATTAAGAGCTGTCATTGGCTCTAAACTTTCGATCGTTTTTTGTTAGAGAATCGCACAGCATTCCAAAATTAGAATTTAGACACTAAATTCTAAATCTAACTCATGGAAATATAAACTAAGCACAGAATGGCTGTAAGCCAGATTTAGCGTACCACATTCCCTGATGTGTTAGAATTGGGTGTGTTCGTATTGGTCGCTCAGTGCAGGCGTAAATATGAAGCCATAATCAGAAGAGGGCTTACAATTCCAAATTTTCTGAAGTTCGTGTCATTATATCTATGCCCCCGTTAACATCTATGTACACGCTGCCATTCACTGATAGCTATAATACTTATTTAGCTTCCCTCATACACGCTGTAGCTGTACTCCTCTGCGTAGTTATCTTTAGGTGGTCGGTCATGTACAGGGTTTATACACGATACAGCCGTTCCATACTTAGTTTATATTTCTATGGTCCACTTTGCGAATCCGTATACACGATATCCAAAGTCGCGATTATCTTTGCCGTGTAAACGGGCAAGTACCAACTATGGCCTAGCCCCGATTGAATTGGGGTTAGGCCTCATATATCTGTATGTGTGCGCACAGCAAGCTCGATCCCTCAAATGTCACAAATCTTACTAGCACACAGATAGCACACAAGGGAAAATTTCCTAGCCCACGTTGTGCACCGGTTTCTAGACCTGATTTGGGACTTTCGTGTATACGTAGTCAATGACAAGATGGATAATGGTGGCTGTAGATTTTTGTATGTATGGTTCGGGTTTATCAAATTTATTTTAGTACTTAGTAATTAATACAATTTGATAAATTATAATTAAATAATCGAATCATGGCAGAACAAAATAAATTTCATCTCTATTTTCCCACTGCCAGAATTTATCAAGAAAAGTTCAAACATGGATCCGTACGAACTTTTCAAACCCAAAATGGCTAGCCCGCTAATTGATATCCAGTTTTTTAACTTATGATAATAGTTTTTTTTGCCTGGTTCCTGCTCTATTAGTGATTTTGGGTTTGAGAAGTTCGCATGGGTTCCTATTTAAACTTTTCAAGATAAATTTGACGGTGGAAGAATAAAGTTTACATTTGTTTTGTTCTGCCGCGATTTGATTATTTATTTAAAAGTCATCCAATTATATTAATTACTATAGGTACCGGAAATGGATGTGAGCTGCGTTTTAGGTTATACTTCAAACATTCATCTTTAGACATGACAAGATATAAAATAAAAATAAAAATGCGCAATCTGTTGGAAAATGTAAAAAGTAAAATGCGTATCTAAATTTGGAGCCAGATAAAGAGCTGCGTTTGTTTTTTTTGATGTAGTAAGCTACGTAAAAATTTGAGCGAGAGTAGGATGTGGATCAAAATAAACGTCTACTGATCCAGAGCGTGAGACGGATGAAAAAAACGCAGCTATAGCTTTTGCCATTTATTTTATTATTTATTTATTGTGGCATTTCTTTTTTCGGGAGTCAGAGAGTCCCAAACGTTAAACTTTGCTACTAATGAGCTATTATGTTGCAAACTTTTTTTAACCAACACAAAATTCGAAGTCTTTAATCATGTATTTCTTCCAGTCAAGCCGCCTGTTAGCACGATGTCTGAGTATTGGTTAATTTCTGCTCCTGGCGATAAGACATGTCAGCAAACCTGGGAGACGATGAATAATGTTACCCACAAACAAAATAATCTTTGCGTTAACTATAAATTTCATATTCCGGACCTAAAGGTGCATTAAATGATTCCAAATGAGTTTATACTAGAAAATAATAATTATTCTTTTTATAATAGGTTGGCACACTTGATCAGCTCGTTGGGTTGTCTGATGACTTAGGAAAGCTTGATAACTACGTTGATCAAGTAACGCGAAAGGTCGCTGCCTATCTGGGGGAAGTATTAGAAGATCAGCGTGATAAACTCCATGAAAATTTGCTTGCAAATAACAGTAAGTAGTCCTTTTTTAAATTATAATTTAGGTGAAGTAATTAAAACCAACGAATATTAAAGACATTTTTCGTTTGGAATAACTTTTTATAAAATTTACTGTGCAAAAGTTCCACTTCATATTTTGAGTAGATTGGAATGCTGCTAGCTATTTCCTAGTCTTACTTAATCTTCAAAAAGTATGCACAATTTTCGAATTTGAACTATTTTTAAAAATATGTTTGTAATTGAATATGGTGTTAAAGCTTAAAGGCAATTATGAACAATTAATGCTAATTATATATGTAGTAAACAAAACTGCTTTCACTTTCAAGAAAGGGATTCTTAAAGTTGGTCAAACACATTCCCTCCGTAAAATTTCCGGTGATTGATTTCGCAGTTCGATTTTTTAATAATCCTTAATTCTATTAATTGAATTTCATTCTTCACAAGCTTCCGACGCTATTAATTTCTTCGTTTGGTCCTGTAGGCAGTTGCTCTTTTAGTGAGTGTAATTTTGCCTACGATTAGACTGGCGACTCAAATTTGTATATCATGCCAAATTTGAGAATAGCTTGTCGCTAGTCGATTTTAAGACAAAGCGACACTCACAATAAGGCCCAATGCCATATCGAGTCCTCTAACATTGCCTGAACCAAAGTGAGCCGTAACATAACATATGTAACGTAAAGTGCGAACATTAATAAGAATATGGGAGCAACCTAAATTGACTTAGAAACCTTAACGAATTCGTTACTTTAGCATACGTCACTCAACAAAGCAGTTTTCTTTGTTCCTGTGCAATAAATGCACAATTCCTTTTTTGTTTTCACTTTCTTTCACTTGCGCAATTTTTATAATCCTTTTAACAATTTAAAAGTTTATGAATATCTTTTTAACGGACCCACTTTTCTGCAAGAGAGCTCTTATTTTCTTATTAAATCCATTTATGTAACTTTATGTTCCTATTTCGCGCAATTATATCAGTTTTGCCATAAGAATAAGTATATTAGCTATAGAAGCTGGTAAGCAAGTCGATTGCATTTTCACGGATTTTAGCAAGGCTTTTCACAGAGTCAATCACAAAATTCTGGTTCATAAGCTGTCCCCGTTTGGGTTTTCCTTCTTGTTTTGTCAACTGGATCCAATCCTATTTGTCTGAACGCACTCAAAGAGGTGTTTCCGAAGGGCTCTTTGTGATGCCATTTAAAATAGCTCCAGTGCACCGCAGGGCAGCTATTTGAGCCCACTGCTTTTCATCATTTACATCAATGATGTATTTTTGATTGCTTCTCACTCTAAGATTCTTTCCTACGCTGATGATGCCAAGATTTTTGGTACAGTGTCTAGCATTACTGACAGTCAGCTTCTGAACTCTGACGTGGAAGCTTTCCAAAATTGGTGTGAAGTAAACCGTCTCCCTTTAAATGTCAGTAAGTGTGCCTGAATGACCTTTGCACGTAAGAAATTACCATTGAATTTTAACTTTAGTATAGACAGATCTCCCTTAACTAGACTTTACAAAACCAAAGATTTAGACGTCCTGCTTAACTCAAGGTTTTTATTGCACTTTCGTTAGGCCCATCCTGAAATACTATATGCTTTGGCCTGATCCCCATTTTACTAGGTTCATGTAAATCGAATTGAACGAAGGTTCCTAAGATTTGCCGATTTGACAGAAGCCGTTTTCTTTGCCGACAACAAACAAATCTTTCTTTTTAAAAGGAAAGGCAATTTAATAAACAGGTTTTAAGCTGTGAGGCTCGACGTCAAAAGACAACGAATTTCAATTTCGTGGATTTCAAGTTTGTGAACGGTACTCAACGTCTCAACTCAAATTTTACCACAAGACATTTTGCGAATTAATTTGCTATCTTCTTATTTTCTTATATCTATATTTTAGAGATATAATGTTTCTTCTTAATAATAGGTTAGGTGTGCTGAATTATAAAATAAATTAAGGCCTACATTCAAAATTCGATTTCAAGAATACTATAGACGGCAGCAGCAATTACGTGCCCATCCCAATTACGTGTCTATCAATGACGTGCTTGTTTAGAATTGTGCCTCTTCATAAGCCGTAGTTCGAAATTGTAGAACTATTGCATTAAAATGCAATATTAGTAACCTAACTTGCAACCAAATTAAAAGATATAAAGGATTGGGGGTCAAGTTTAACCATTCCGAAATTTTCCCCGGTCATTTTTCCTCCCTAGGAAACCTAGGAAGGAAAAATTAGCGGGGCAAATTTAACTCCTGGGAAAACGCTAAAGAGAAACAGTGGCTAGGGGAAAATTAGAAGGGGTAAAATGACCGGGGAAAAATCGGCAGGGTGAATTTGAACATACCGAAGTAAAGCAATACAACACAGATTTTGAGTGCGCCCTATTATTAAATGAAAGCATTTAACTTTTAATTTTGGTTTTCTAATTGTTACCATTGTAAAACGTCTTTAACGTATTTTGCGAATTTGTAAAATAAAAACAAAAGTTCTTGAAAATTGTGCATACTATGTATAACAGATTTAAAAACTAAAGCTAAATTTTCGCTTTTTATTAATGACGTTTATATTTTCAGAGACGATTTAATATACAGTAAATATGTTAAATAAAAGATTGAAAATTAATAATGAGACACTCCAATTCAATCTTTCTGTATTCATTATTTTTTTTGTTTAGTTTATTTTGTTATAATTCTTTTATTACTCCTCTTCTGTTTAACTTTTGTTTTTTTTTAATCACCAGCACTCATTGGTCTGCTTTTTGCAGATTAGAAGCTTCTTATTCATAGTTTGTCTCTCCTATCTCTCTTCGTCCATATGGTTGGTTAAAGCCTTTTGGCATCCAAATGGACCAAACTTTGATTTATTTATCTTCGCTAATGAATAAATTATCACACAATTAGTTTTTAAATCTATTGCATCTTTGGAAATTTTTTTATGTTTTTTTTCCATTACCAAACTAATTTATTAAACGTTTTACTTATTTGCTACATTGTTCTTTTAATTGCGGCTTTAAGTGTTGTCTTTTATGTCGTTTAAATATATTTGACTTGAAAGTTGAACTATGCAACTATTTAATTAGCAAAAGCTAAAAGCGGTATTATAAATTCTCAGGTTTTCTGTTAATACAGGGAGGGTTTTTGCTGGAAAACAGTAAATTATTTTTACTAAGTAGTTATTAGTTCAATAGTGTATTCCTTCATTTATTGCATGTTGTGTGAACATTTAGTTTTGTCGGTTTATTTCCCGGTACCTGCGATACCTTTCTAAGCTTTTTAACGCTTAACTCATCCCTTTGGTTATCGTTATTTTTATCTTAGTTTACATAATTTTTATAATTTATGTCATTACTTACATATATGAGGAAAACATGATTTAAGAATAGTTGACATTTTCGGAACCGATTATGATTAAGTTGGAATAATTCAACCTTTCCAAGAAGGTCCAGGACCGCCTGATGAAAATGTTCCTTCGGATATGACGACTCAATCAGCAAGTTTACCAAATGGGCAGGATACATGTTCTCCATATCAAAGGAGTCTTTCAAATTCCACTGGTTCTGATCAAGATCTCAATACATCATGTGCTTGCAATAGTGAAAGTCTAAGTGATGAATGTAGTGGCACATTTGATTGGTGGTTACCCAGGCAGAGATGCTCTAATAAAAGCAGGTAGTGAGGCCAGATAAATTTGAGCAACTCCTCTTGAAATATAGCTTTAATGAAACTTATTAATTTGTAATCCAATATTTTGCATTGCTCTTATTAATGGGTTTAAAATATTGTAGCGAATTTAGATCCGTAACACTACATAAGTTAAAGTAGCAATCAAAAGAATAACAAAACCACCGCAAAAAAGAAACCCTGTGAAAATGATTGAAGTTTGCGCCAATTTTATTTTCACTTGCTTCTGTCGCTCCTTTCCGCTGTATCATGGCATTAAGAATTCTGAACAAATGCCAAAAAAACTAAAATGTAGTCGGCCTCGAATTCGACGAAATTTTGCAGGTGCCTTCCATTTGTCCTAAAATAAAAAATGGCCTATATGTTAAGTTGGAGTATGTACTACCTTGCGTGAGACTAAAATTGAAGATAATTTTATGTTCTGCAAATTTCATAATAACCATAAATGACGTATTTCGCATAGAAAACGAGATAATTACGAAAACCCGATTTTTGTGACCACACACGCAGACACGAGATTATTTGAGACTTTTATACCAGTCTTTAGGACCCCAAAACAACGGTGTATACAAATTTATAACGTATTCGCTTCCATTCCGAGGTTTAACCCTTATTGTGGCTTATTTGACTGCACTAATTCAGTTTGTATAGTCATACGAGTAAGAAAAACGATGCCCATAAAGAAGGACAGGTAAAAAACCTCCCCTAAAAAGGGTAAAGGGTTGATTTGTTTTAATGAATCCGACAACCCCATTATGGGGTGCGCACTGCGTTCTAATAGATCTGTTGTGCCAACAACGCGAGAGGAAAGGATAAATAGGTGTGGCGAGAAAGGGCCAGGGTGGTTAATTCAACCGAATGGGATTCGAACCGGTTATCTCGGCAGTCCGGCTGGTACACATGGTCGCCAAACTACCGAGATATAAGTGCGCCACAAGGTGAGGAGCTTGGCTCACTCATTTAGGCAATGGGCTACCGAGGCATCACTAAAGGCCTGATGGTGTTCTGAAATTTTTGTGTTCTGTTTACATCTGCAATGAATTAAAAAGATCATATTTGGAAAATTCCGAATTTTTAAATGCGTTAGAAGTAGAGATTTCCGAAAACTTGGAATTATTGTGAGTGGTCCTAATTCGATAAACAGGGGCTGTATACATAATATATATTGTAGTTTGTGTATATCCATATTTTGAAGCAAATCGTTCGATCCCTTTTTCGTCCTCCTTACTATATTCTTATATGCCTCTAATAAATTGTTCAAGTAGCTGGCAATATGGACTACATATTACATATTTGCTGATAGTTCTGTTACAGTCGTATATGATGAAAGGTCTAGGCTACGATGGCTCAGGTATTTATACTAAATACTATTTTGTTTTTCCTTGATGTTCATAATAAATACTTGTGCTGATTCTCGCCAATTTTTTTTTAGAAGCAAGAAATTTTCCTTTATTGTAAAAGCTAGACATTTTTAGAACGCATTTATCAGTATTTCATATCACCCTCTTGACGTTAGCTCTATACCTGACAGTGAATTTGATTTACATGGTGAATTTCATTGCAACTTACAATTATTATTTAAACTAGCGCTATAAGACGGACATATTATATTTGATATAAAAAGGAGCGGAATTAATATCTATTGAAATGGGAAAATGATGCTGGGTGGAAAATTGTGCTGACAAATTTATTATCCCCGGGCGGCACTTTAGGGGGCCGCAAAATTTCACAATAAATAACAATAATATATTGCAAATATTTGAACTATCTCATATTTTTGTTTCGGACCGATCGAAATGAGCATTCATTACTTATACTGTGCCGAAATCGGGGAATTCCTTTCTTTAAGGAGGCTAGATCGAAAACTAAAAAAACGGGAGAATTACTTCAATTTCGCTAGATGATAGTTTAGCATCATATAAATCAATCACAAAAAAAAATACATGTCACAGGCCAAATGGAAGAGAAAAATCAAACTAAAGTTTATTAAGGGGTTATTACCAGCTTAAGGGGTTACATAGGTCTTGAAGGATAGAAAAAACAACTTTTTCAAAAAATTGTATTTTAAAAACCAAAACTCTATTTCATTTGAAATTTACACATAGAAAAGTTTAGCATCTCAAGAAGTTGTAAAAACAATTTCCAGCTAAAAATATTGAAAATTGTCGATTTTCCTGCAGTTTTCCCCGTCCAGCGGTAGGCAAGATTTCTCGAGAACGAATCGACCGATTTTGCTGAAACTTTGCACATTTTCTCTTTATAGTATTGTTTCGTGATTGACCGAAGGAATTAAAAAAAAAATGAAATTTAAAGTTTAGAAATAGGTTTGAATGTATTTTCGTCACAAATTTTTTAGCATTTCTCCGATTCTCATCGTTTTTAAAACATTTTTTTCGTATAAAACAAGAACGAGTCAACCGATTGAAAATTCCTTCGGTTAACCACAAAACAATACTATTTGTGCCAAGTTTCAGCAAAATCGGTCGATTCGTTCTCGAGAAATCTTGCCTACCGCAAAAAAAAAAAGGCTGGACAAGGAAAACTGCAGGAAAATCGACAATTTTCAATATTTTTTGCTGAAATTTTTTTTTACAACTTCTAGAAATGCTAAACTTTTCTATGTGTAAATTAAAATAAAAAAAATTTTGGGCTTTAAAATACAATTTTTTGAAAAAGTTGTTTTTTTTCCCTTCAAGACCTATGTAACCCCTTAATTCAACTCGAACAGTTTTCATCCGATTGACTTCAAATTTTAACTGGACCTTTATTATTAAATTATCTACGAAGTACACACGATTATAGCGATTGTATATCAGGAAAACAAGTTATAAGCCATTTTCGAGGTTTTTCATTGAAAAAAACGGTTTTTTTTTCAAACAACTGCCATTTCGCGAAATAAAGTTCTATAAATATAATCATGTATACTTCGGTAGCAAAAATCATTTAGATAATGAAACAATTTTTTTTCGCGAAATGGCAGACATTTTTAAGGGTTTTCACAAAATTATTTATTGGACTAATGAATACATAAATGAGAAAAAACCTTTTTGCCATTCTGCCCCACGAGCACCACGCGCCTAACTCTATGTTATATTTTTTGCCCTCAACGACTCAATACAATACACAATAATGATTCCTGTTCTTGCCGAAAAGTTGTTTAGAATTACTGTATATTATAGTCGTTTAAATTGAAATACCTAAATAAGAGGGCGGCAAAATTTTCTTCCTCCCCGGGCGGCTAACACCCACGCTACGCCACTGCCTCCACTGTGTGCTGCTGAAGTGTGTAAAAACAGATAAACAAATTATCAACCAAATGAAACAAGAAATTTACATTTGACATATTAATTAGTTAGGAGATGAACCGTGAATTGGCTTAAAAGTGGAAAATTAACAGTATTGTGACTATTCATATGCATTCTCGGATTTTACTAAATTTTAAAATTTGTCCTCCAAGAGAAAGTACTTAGTTTCGATGGTAAAAGAGACGAAGTCAATCGGTTGAACGGATGAAGAGAAACCTTTTCACAATTGGGAAATAGTACATAGTTTCGACGAGAGACAGAATATTTGAACTTTATGATTATTTGTAACTAGCTTGCCCGGACCCGGCATTTCCCGGGATACTATTAAATTTGTATTCCTTAATTTTACAACGCCTCCCTACTGCACAACCGCTTCTCCTATGTGACCCAGCGGGGTGGGGGTGGTCTCATTGGCCCTTATTCTGGTTCTCACGTCACATGCCATGTGAGGTGAGTCTACAGATTCGGTATTCTCGTTGTCACTTTGGGTGACTTCTGTCGGTCACCTACAATTTCATAGCGACTAAAATGGTCACTTGGATCGGCTTCAAGTGACAACGAGAATACCGTGACTCTCGATATTTTTCATTCCGAGACACTAACAAAACTTTTCAATATTATTTGGCGATTCCTTTCCTGTTCGTCTTCATCATCAGTATCGCTGAACCACAGTTCATTTGAACGCATCTTTCAGTTCAATTTTGCAAATATTAACTTGTTTTGCCTCAAACAACTAAACTTTAAATGTCAAAACAATCGATACTCGAATTGCTCTCACGGCATAAATTCTCACGTCACGCGACAATGGGAATACCACATGTGACGTGAGGTGACACGACAGTGAGGTTTGTCACGGGAGTGAGGTGAGAACCGGAATAAGGCCCATTAAATCAACCATAAATTCGTACACAATACACCCCATACATCACTTTCACCTATTCCTAATACTTTTTTAACTGTAAACTGTAAAGTATTATTAAATTTAGTTTTCCTCATTTTACACCACCTCCTTATAGCACCCCTTCTCCTATATCTCCCAGCGGGGTGGGGGGTGGTCTCATATTTGGAAATTTGAATAACAGATTCGAAATCAGTGATCCCGAAAATTCTCTAGTGCGGATTTTCAGGGAAATCCCTTGAATTAGCGAAATCGGTCCAGCCGTTCACGCGTGATGGCGTGACCAAGGGAAATAGGGATTCATTTTTATATATATAGATTACTCTGCTTCCTTAGCTATCGATTGGTGAAACAATTATTCCAATTCATGCACCCACTTTTCTTCCACAGCCGTTTCAATTTTGTCGGCACCCACCGAAAAAACCAAGTTTTCACTATTTTCACCAACTTTCATCAACCCGGCCCAATTTCCTATGGTGCCTCTTCTTCCTACCCCTGAGTGTCACCCCCACCACTCCCCCACAGAAAAAACACGTTTTCACCAATAATTCCCACATTTCACACTTTTCACCAACCTTTCTTACACCAACACATTCTACACTACCTCCCGTTTCCAACGATACCCATAACATGGCACACGCATTACAACAAATTTCCTCTTCTTCTTCCTGACAGTGGCGCCATCTGTCGAAAATTGGTCGTACCAGCTCAGAAACCTTCGTGGGCTCATGCACAACAACTTTGCTAAAGATCATCACATGATCAAATGCATAGTTTACGATTCTATAAAGGACATACAAACAAACATTCATTTTTATATATATAGAAGATCTTTTCATTTCCTTGCTTTGACTGCTGCGATTTTTACATCTCTTGTTAAATCCCCCCTGCAGTTCAGAATGTATCACTTTGGATCTAAACTAACAAAATTTGAAAAACGAAATATTGTTCAGAGAATTAAATAAAACTTTTCAAATAAAATATATTATTTTTTTAAATTAATTTTTAAAGAATTTCAAGTAGGATTGCATCCAAAATCGCCTTCCAATCAAATGTGTCACACTGATACTATTTTAATAAAAAAAAAATTTGTGTATATATATATGTAGTAGAAGTCGTTCATCAAGTCAAATAAATATGATTGGTGCAGTTAACGCAACGCAAAGGTCGTCTCCAGTGAGTAGTTGTTGTGGCAGTAGTCAAGGCAGGTCAAGTCCTGATGTTGATCTAACTGGGGATGGAGTAGGCGAGCCTCCACCAATGCCTCTTAGTCCAGGTTAGATCCTGGTTAAGATTAATTTTATTAATGGCAAACAGTGTATTTTGGAATTTTTTCACTTTTTAGTTTTGTTTTATTTTCATTCAAATGTATTTTTTATTTGTTTTGTCGGGTGTTATTTGTATTATGTTAATATGGATAAATATTGATTTGAATTTTGTCACCTGCTTTTCTGCAATATGCAAGCAATTCTTTGGTGTATCTTCACTCAGTTGAGGTATGATGTTGGTAACGTCAAGTGTCGGCTATACCGTAAGCGATTTATTTAAAATAATTTGTTTTGTTATAAACTTTTGTAATTATATTTTATCTTTTGCGTTGCACTTTGTTTTCTTTATTCTATTTGAAGTTTTTGCAGGGCTTGTTAGTGTATAGTATATAAATAATAATATCAATAAATATCTTGCATGGAAATACATATGTATGTATATGTATGTGTATACGCTATTAGGATTATCCAAAAACATATTGTTCATTAAGATTATATACAGATATACTACTATGATATTTATTATCTGTAGGATAATGGTTTTGAAAAGTATTTTAATGTGAACAATATTGCTGAATACTTTTTCCATTATTTATTACTTATTCAACACGTTGTCATTGTCTCAAGTGGGTACTGTATTTCTAAATTAAACAAAGCGCCATTTAACTCCGTTTCGCCGTGGCTGTTAACATAGCATCCAACATCAAAATAATTTGTAGTAGGATAAATTTTTGCATATATATTGGTATTTCCCGAGGAAAACGATTAATGCATTTTTTCCGTAATCGTTCACATATCTTGTTAACGTTAAAAAGAATCGAGAATATTGCATTAGTGACTACCGGGTGAAAGTCATTTGACTTAACAAATGAAATTATCTTGAAAAAACGTATAGTACGAATTTTTCAAATAATTAAAATATTTTCAAACTGGCCATCCGCTGATAAAATTAGTCCACACCACCACCTCCTGCGGATGGAAATCTAAATATCCGATTATCCGGAAAAAACACGTAATTTTTATTGGTAACGTTTTTTTCGAATCGTGATAGATGGTGTAATCGGCCTAAATTAGTTAGTCATTAGATTTTCCCAATGGAAAACTCACCATACTTTGAAGCGTTATATCTCGTGAACGGTTACTCGCATAAAAAACTATTTAACCATTTTGTACAGGAATTGTCTCAGCTAAACCGTAATGGATGTTTTTGTCGCTTTTCACCCTGTGTAATTAGGCCCGCGGCAGCCAGATCGAGATTCCGTTATCGTTGCCGTTCATGTTTTCACATTATCCATATATTCCCATGTATTTTCTTCTCCTAATGTATCGTGTTGTTGCCGTTGTCGTCTAGTGTGGAAACGCCCATACTCTAATATGACAATTTTCCAAAATTTTATTAAGTCATCAAGACGAATTCAACAACACATAAGAAAATCATTTATATAAGGCAGCTGGGTGCTATAGCGATATAAACAAATTTACATACAAATTTGCCTTTCAGTAAAAAATGACCTACTGATATCCGCATCCTTCTTTTTTCTTTAAAACACATTGCCAGAATTCGATACTTTTTATTGGCAACATTAAAGGCTACCAGTATAAAGCGAGCACAACTGAGTGCAAACAAATTCAAAAATTTTGAAAATTTCTCCACTTCAATATGGCGGATTAAAATTTAGATATTTTGTAAAATGCCAAAACCGTGTAACCGCAAAACCATTATTGACCTTGAAAACTTTCAATTTTATAACAGCTGTAACAGCTTAGCTTACTATATAATTTTTCGGAATCTATAGTTGCGTTCGACTTGCCACTGCCTCAGTGAGCGGGCCCCCTTTGAAATCTGCTATCAAAATAACTTGCTCAGTTTCGGCTCAGTTAGCGTGGCTGGGCAAGAAAAATGCTTAGAAGTTATATGATATTTCAATTGCGTTCTCAAAATGGTTAGAGGGGTTGATTCTGAACAGCGAATCTGATACAGATTCCTCAGATAAGAATTATTGTACTAATATCATGTGATGTCAATATCTAACAACCCATCATATATTTGTTAAATGCCAGAGGAACTGAGCTGAGCCAACTGAGAATAGAATTAGCTGGCTCAGGTATCTCAGTTCTGGTTCAAAAAACACTAGCGACGGATGGCGAGAAACATTAGGAGTAAGAATAACAGTACAGCTCAGTGAGCAACTGAGCAAACTGAGTCAGCTCACTGAGGCAGAGGCGAGTCGAACGCAGCTTATATATGTATATGTATATCCAAACTTTGGGTCATTTGAACAACGACAATCTTGATACCAATACTTTTGGGCTTTGGTATATGATTTCTAAGCAATATTTGACCTTCCCCCACGCAAAATATCTTTTTCCATTTCAGACGTATAAAAATCCATTTCAAAAGTGCTTTATATTATTTCAAAAGTACTAAATTCCAAATATTAGTATCGAAATTAAACACAAAAGTGCGCATTTTTCCAAATTTTCAAGAAAATGTGCTCTTGTTATCAAATTAAAATTATTAGAAATAAAATGTTCGAACTTAAATTAAATTGAGTAAATTTCGACAAAATATCATATTTTTAATTTACAGTTTTAGTAAACCCAAAAAGAAAAATGTGAATATTTCTAAGAACAAGTGTTTAAAGGAAAAATCGGCTCTGGAAAACATTTCCTGTAAATATAATTTTGAAATCCAGCAACAGAAAGAACTGATATGTGCGAACATTAGTTTATTTCATTTCATTTCATTTATTTATTTCCAAAAATGTGCAATTAAGAAGAAAATTCCTTTAATATGTACTGGCACTACGTTATTAGCTGAGTTACAAAATTCAATCCAAGGAATACAAAATAATTACAAATTAGGGCATGCTCAGCCTTTTAGAAAGGGAAAATAAAGTTAGGGGGGACATCACTGTGGGCTTTTTTCTCAATTTGTTTTTGGCAACTAGATTATTTATTTAGGATTTGGGGAAAAGATATGTTATTAGGCATATATTGAACTTATATTATACAAATTTTTATTGCAAAAAAATATATACTATATAATAAAGTTATAATATCTACATTAAAGAGTCATAAAAAAAATTGTTGCCCAACGGCCCGATTGTTTTCTCGAGAATGGTTGGTCTGAAAAAAATATTCAAACATTTTTTAAATCTATATAGCTGTTGTTTTAGTTAGTCGTAGGCGTTTTTTTTTTAATTTTTTCACAAAATGGCGAGTGTTCAAACCAAAAATCTCTTCTGGTATGACTTTTACTTAAGATTTACTTTTATTCCGGAAACGCAAAAATATACTAATTAACAAAAGAAACCCCTACGTACAATGATTATCACTGTGATTACAAACAATTTTTTGTTTTTAAATTTAAAATCGGACAATTGTTGCTCGTGCTATGAAGTCAACAAGGTTGAGAAAAGTCGTTTCGAGAAAAACGCGTTTAAAAGCTTAAGGGTTCATCCTAGTTTAAAGGCCTGAAAATTAAGCTTTTTTGGGGAATTTGTTTCACAGCCCCTAAATTATATATCGTTTTAATTCTTTTTGGGCTAAATAAACACACTCTTACAAAATACGAAACAATATTTTTTTTTTATTTTTCATAACAAATACATTCAAAATGGCGGAATTCGTGTAGGCATATAAAAAAAAGCTATGTCAACGGTGTGGTTGATTTTTTAGTGAAGATTAGCCTGAAACACAAAAACCAGCAACATTTAGATTCAGTGTGCCAGTGGCTATCGTGTATACTAGAATTATTAATTTTTATGCAAAAATAACAAAATGGCGGCAACTTATACAAAAATTTTCGAAAAACGTGTTTTTTTTCATGATTTTTCGGTTAAAAAAAATTGAACAAATTAAAATTTTGACATAATTCTAGTATACCCATACATGTCACAAATGTGTGGTAAAAATTTCAGAACGATCGGTCTAACCGTTCCGGAGAAAATTACAACACCGTATAAGAAAAAGTGATTTTGGGAAAAACGCGTGTAAAGTTTTTTTGTTGAAATAACATGAAAAAATTGAACTTACGCAAAACGAGACTAACGTTCAAATAACATACATATAAGATTTTTGGGTATTAGAATAGACTAATATAACTTGTTTTCAAGTATAACTAGGACAGTTGTTTGCATTTACAAAGCCGAGAGCACCGAAGAGAGGCGAAACAAGCGCTCATATACTCAATAGCACGCCGGAGAGCGCGCTCGAATAAAATCGAAAAAATATAGTTAGACTGCTCCTATCTTTATGAAATTTTAACATGATATTTCTGAAGTGATTTACTTTCGAAATTCATCATAAAAAAAAAAAAAATTTTTTAAGTTGGTAAACTAGGATGAACCCTTAAGGCTTAGAATTAGAATTAAGGAAGAGAATTATTGAGCAAAGTTCATTCTGTAAATCGCAGTAAACGATATATGAACAATAAAATTTTGATATTTACCAAATTTCGTCGATTCCCGGCCCATAAGACGGACCTTCTCTATCATCGGCGTTCTCACTGACGCTTTTTTCAATTATTTGTGGCCATTGCCGTTAGATGGCTGCGCTCCCTACGCTCAAGTAATCGGCTATAACTCCGGCATTTATTCGATTTGTGAATTAAAAATTTTCTACTTATTTGTAAAAATATGTACTTTGCAGAAAATGCCAAAAAAAAACAATTTTTAAAACTCTCCCCTTTAAGAAAAATTTAATAAAAGTTGGAGCATGATAAAAATTAGAAATACATATAATATATAAAGTGTTGCAAATTGGGACACCATGAATAAAGAAAGCGCGTTGGGTTCCACGCAGAGTAAAACCCGGAACGATGAGATTGCCAGTTCGGTTTGAGGACATCATGAATTGAACTTTTCGTCTAGATATTTTGGTTTGTCAGAACTTACGAGTTTGTAAACAAATATGCATATTCGTTTATGTAAATATGTTTCAAGGGAACAACCTAAAATTGAACATTCGGCCGAGGAATGTGTCGTACTTGCATTTCATCGCTTCAAAGTGAACGTGGCGTAGTTGAGAGCGCATATGTTGCGCGTCGAGTCAAAATGAACGGTCAATTTTGAATTCAAAATCACAAAACACAAAATATTGTTCTTTTGTTATTACAAAAGTTCGAATAAAAACTTGGTCACATATGAATTTTAATTTAGTACGCAGAACTTTTTAAATTTCATATACAAGTGTTTATTCACATAATTATGAGCGGTAGTGTATATCACAACATACGCACAAATTTCCTCACCTCAAACGTATGGTACATGTCTTTTCAGCTCCGTTATGAATAAAAAGTATAAAATTGTGCAACTTTCATTTTGTACTGTAGAGGGTATTTGCATATGTATATTCGAGTATATTATTATTATTTAAGAGGATAATCTAAACTCTAGCGTAGAATATTTTTTTAGAAATCATTGAAGTTGCTGGAATTTCTTGTTAAATATTTATTATGAATTAGATTATGCATCCGTTGCGAAACCTTTTTTGATTTCATTACTAGTTTTTAATTTATACAATGAGAAAGAAAATTTGCGAAAAGTGGATAAAATTCCGTTAGAATTTGTTACAAAAAGATCAAATGGCGAAGTGGCATTACAAGAAGTTTCATTGAGCAATCTGCTTTAGGTTTTGAAATCAATTAGTTGAACACAAGTTATCACGTATTGGCAAAATTAGTTTGGAAAAAAGACGGTTCAAGTTTTTATTCCTTTTTGGTACATTATTTGTATTTGATCAAGATACTTTTTAAACATAAAAACAATTACCTACAGCACGCTAATAAAAATCGAGGATTTTTGCACAAAAGACAATCAAAGAGATTTAACTGTAGATTCGTTAGTGTATCACCTTAGTAAAAACACGTAGAATATAAGTTATATGTACGTTTAATGTTTTCCAAACTTTTGATTAAGGTTGTGACCTGCAAAATTCTATTTTTGTCCCAAATACCTGCATATTATAAAAAATCATTTTAATATAATAAATTCATCCAAGAGTATTCAGATCTGCCGTAAGTTTTTAATTTAACATTGAACGAATGCCAATGGTTTTTATTTATGAATTATGTCAATGCCTTTCAATAGCTTCTACATAATAAAATGTCATATAATTAAATAATTGATAGACTAGTTTATAATAGAACCGCATAAGTTGTATTTGATGCTGCGCTTCTGTTAATTTTTCCTTATTAAATTTAATGCAAGTTTTGCTTTGACTTGTAGAAACTGTACTTTAGGAAATGCGTAAAGTGTTATTTATTGAGCAACTTTTTAATAATTATAGCTGATCTTCCGTCGTACATCACTCGTTTTCAGTGGGACATGGCAAAATATCCGATTAAGCAGTCTCTGAGGAATATTGCTGATATTATTTCGAAACAAGTTACTCAAATAGAGTTGGATCTGAAAACGAAGTCTAACGCCTATAACAGTTTGAAGGGAACTCTACACAACTTAGAAAAGAAGCAGACGTAAGAATATTATTCTCGAAATTCCAACAATTTTTAAAATCCATTTGCCTTAGGGGAAGCTTGCAGAGTCGCAGTCTTGTTGATTTAGTGAAAAAAGAGCACTTCATTCTTGATTCGGAATATTTAACGACTTTACTGGTCGTTGTGCCAAAGTAAGTTAACATAATCTATTTAGTCCAAGATCAATTATTTTACTTTAATTTCCCAGAAACTTGGCAAATGATTGGCTCAACGGGTACGAGAAATTAACGGATATGGTTGTGCCACGCTCATCTACTTTAATTTTCCAAGACCAGGAACATGCTCTATTTAATGTGACTTTATTCAAGAAGGTGGTGGACGAATTTAAATTGCATGCGCGAGAAAAAAAGTTCCTCGTAAGAGATTTTGTATACAATGAAGAGGAATTGGCGGCTGGAAAAAATGAAATCACGAAACTGGTCACTGATAAGAAGAAGCAGTTTGTGAGCATTTTTGGTTTAGCAACTTTTGCATATGTTTTAATCTAAAATATTGCAGGGCCCGCTGGTTCGCTGGCTTAAAGTCAACTTCAGTGAATGTTTCTGCGCATGGATTCATGTTAAAGCCTTAAGGGTTTTTGTTGAATCTGTGCTACGGTAAGAATCTCTATATATAGAAGAAAGTCGATGTATAAGTTAAAGCACGAGTGAAGCTCACTCACTAAGTTGTCATCTACCTGATTTCCATATTAACATGATTAACTCCCAAATCACTGAAGTGATTATAAATATCCGTCGACAAGATCGGTTGCCTCGGTGCCCACCCGATCATAAACTATTATTTTATACATTATTATGCATGGAAAGGACCAGGCTACGTGCACCTCTTTATCATGCTCAGACTTGTGTCTATCTGTCAAGACATTTGCCGTTTATTTTCTCAATTTTAAACAACCGTCGCCAACCAAAGCGTCCGGTTCACGCGACTATTTGAACTTGGAGATGCAAACTGTATCCCTCGCAATCGTCAGAAACCGAAATTTTTACTTATTAACCTTAACTATAATACCCTTACGGTACCTTAAGGCAGCTTAAGAATTTGTAGGATTATATGAACCATAATAGTCTTATCCAATCTTTCGTCAACTTTTGAAATCTTTCGGGAAGTCTTAAATGTACGGTCCGGAGCGTACAAATCTTAAGGGAATTTGACAAAAGTGACGTTTGTGTAAAAATTAGATGATATATCGAGAGAAATTCTTTACTAGCTATATAAGCTCATCATTAAAATGTGTGGACATTGCACACAACTTGTTTTAAGATCCCACTGACACCTCACTTTTTGCAACTGTCAAAAATACATTAAGGCGATTGTAGTTCAGCTTAAGATTCGTTACGATTTGACAGAAACTTAACCAATCTTAGAGAAATTTGACGGAAAATCTTAGGGAGCCTCAAGGCCATTATAGATGGGTCTATTCTCAACTAACGTTAGGCGGATCAGACTCATGCTGAAAGATGCAGAACAGTCATCGCTGGCCACACTTCTGAATTTGTGAACCGACCGAAATTTCGTAACTAAACTTTTTCACCAATACGATTACGATGGACGTGTTTACGCGATTCGGTGCTGTGCCCCATGTGATGTCCCGGCTAGAGACATTGTGGACCAGCTCCTAGTCCCTTTGACTAGTTTGTTCGAAAATGATGGTTTGAGAAAATGACGCTCTATACTTTAAATGTAGACAAGCGTCAACGTTTCCCTGTCCGAAGCTCTATAACTCCGGTATTCTTAAGCTTTTTAATTTAGAAGGAATGTTCTTTAAAAATTAAACTACAAATTCTTTAAAAAATCGATTTTTTGTTCGAAGAAAATTCCCCCTTAATAGGAGCGAGAAGTGTTTCTTAAGGGTTTTTAGATATGGTAATTTTGAATCTGCCTTTAAACTCGGTAATTTAAGGCGGTGGATCCCAAATAGCGATCGAAAACGCTCTACTTTAAGGAGGAAAATGAAAGGGTTTCGGAATTGCAGATTTCAAGTCTGCCTTCAAAATACGAGAACTCAATATGTCATGATTAACAAAATATCAGATTAATAAAATATCTTAGAGGCGAGTTACTTTAGTTTCAAAGAATGGAAAGACTCGGTCAAAGCCGCGATATTGGCCTGCTAGATCTTTATACGTATGTATTTGTAAATACTGATGAAATTTTATTTAATTCTATCGCAGGTACGGTCTACCAGTCAATTTTCAAGCTATCTTGATACACCCAAACAAGAAGAGCATAAAACGACTTCGCGATGTCCTTAATCAGATCTATGGCCATCTGGATGGGTCAGCTTCTTCGTCAACTGGTCATGCAGATGTAAGTTAAAGAAAAATGGCATTTTGAGTGATTATTTACTTTTCATTTATTTAGCAAAATATGGAGATGATTAACTTGGGTTTTGGACAAACAGAGTATTATCCCTACGTCTACTATAAGATCAACATCGATATGGTCGAGTCGAAGGCTTAAGTTGCAACCACACTTAACTTTTATCATAAGAAAAATTCAATGGTCATCTTATCATTCTACATCTATTGTGTAGCTTAGTCATGTTTTGTTCTTGCTAATTATGTTTTGACCGCCTAGTTTAGTTCTTATATACCGAAAAAAAATTAAACGTCCTAAAGTGCTGAAGGCTTTCTGTTAAATTTTATTAAAAATGTTACAGTATTCACGTTGTTTAATTAATTTAAGACACAAAATGAGTGTTCGGTTTGTTACATAAGATTTCCACTTCCGTTTTTTTATTTGTAAATAAACGCATTCAGCCAAACTGAGAAATTCAAATTCAACTTATTAAAGTAATATCCGCAGAGAATGTATGTACTTTATTGGCCAACATAAATTTTTCAATGGATGTTGTTACTGTTTACGACTCATTTAGTTATAGTTATAGCTAATATGTCCACCTTGCTCAACTGCACAATTTGCTTAGGATGTAAAAAGCTGTAGTTCGCGTTAGTTCGGTTCTGTCATACATGAGCAAGTTGGAAATATTAGGTTGTTAAAGTTCATGTGGAAGAACAATAATAATTATGTGAAAAAATTATTATGATTTAAAAGGGAAATTGTGTACAAAGCCTTTCGTGTAAATATTAAAACAGAAAACATTCCAAGATCATTAATAATTGCCTTTCATCTTTTTCTAATGTGATTACTTTCAGTTTGAAGGGTGAACTTATCTGGCAAGGTATCATCGGTGTAGTATTTTACAAACACATATGCAATGACAGTAACTCACCAGCAAACTAAATGATTCCCTTAAGATTCCAAGATTCACAAAAGAATATTTAGTGAGCATTTAAATCGCTTACGAGAGTTGCCAAAGACTAAGGAGATTTATTCGGCCTTCCATTTTATCACTTTTACGAATCATTTTAACGATTCAGAAACGTATTTTTCATCACACGTGCGGGGTAAGTGGTCTGGCCTTTAAGGCAGGCCCCCATAGAAAGCGTCGCGCGTCGCTTCTCTCTTAAAGCTCTCTTAAGCCGCACTGCCGCTCGAAATATTGAAGATTCCTCTAAAATTCTGTCTCGCAACGCGCTGCCGCCGAGTCGGCTATGGGTTAGCTCCCATATGAATGCATGTATTCAATAGTTGTGCGGCGATGCCGAAAGCGACGCCTGATGCCGACGGATTTTATGGGGGCCAGGCTTTGAAACACTCGCAAATTGCGGACATTGAAGTTTGATTTTAAGTAAAGTAAGATTGTATATGTACTTAAGGGGGTAGTCTCATGTTCGATCTTCAAAAAATCTTTTTTTTTTTTTTGCATTTTCTCAAAGTTAAATAACTTGAGAATATACTGTAAAAATTTTAGACCGATACACTACGTCATTTTAAAGTTACAACATATAATAGGGGAGAGCGCACCCTGCATCTGCATATATGAAAATTTTTTCTCTAAACTTTAAACGCGTTTTTCTCGAAACTACTTTTTTTTCGTCGGCACGGATGATTAAAGAAAAACTATTGGACCGATTGGGCTGAAATTTTCACATATTATTATAAACATGAATGGTTCTGGCGGGTAGCAGAATTAGATGTTTTTATCGATTTCTTTCTGTTTTATATCGATTTTAAACCGAAAAAAACCGTCGATTTTGTAAAAAAATTTACAAGGCCGCCATTTTGCTATTTGTCATTCAAATCTTTTAAATCTGCTACGGGCCAGAATGACAACCCTACTGAATAATAATCTTTTTGGAATTTTGATTTCAGATGATTGGGAAAGGAGCAATCAGGGGGCGAGCTACCTACTTTTTTTTGAAGAGACCTACTTTGCCTCACCAAAATGACCTTAAAAAATTTCTTTTTTTATTTAAAAGAAATGTTTTTGTATTGCTCAATAGTTTAGTAATAACATATAATTATCACAAGAAGATTGCATTTCATTTTCCACACAAAAAAAAATTTTAAAAAACCTTCAAAATTTAAGCTCGGACATGAGACTACCCCCTTAAGCGCCATGATCTCAATTCTTTTCTTAAATGACGAAAATCAACTTTTGCTTGTGATGAATTTGCAAGGCCTGTTTGCCTTCCAATACGTCTAGGGTATTGCATATATTATTTCTTCAGGCTTGTTGCATCGTTGCATTTCCAATATTTCCATGCTACGATGCACCGGATGCAAGGGTGCATGACCTATGTATTTGCACCAAAGCGTGAATATCCATATTGTAAACTTCATTTATTTAATGCAACAAGGGCGATGCACCCTGCAATACGGTGCGTAAGTACTTTTATGAAATAAATGAACTTCGCACTGACACCGCTGGCTGAGTTCGCACCCAACGCGAAATGTTGTCATCTTTGAATGATTAAGTTATTTATTTCTTTTTTTTATTTCATTGTAATTTATACTAAAATTATTTTTTTGATCGAATGAAATTATTGATTATCAACAGTGGATCGAGTATACTCATTTCTCAATTTTCAAATCGTTTAATTACAAAACAATCATAGATGAATGAACTGAGATTCTAGATCTGACTATAAGTTTCTTACTGTATAAAATGTTTTTACAGGGTGTATCAGTTGACGCATGCCAAAATGATAGGAGTGGTAGATATCACCCAGAGAAACAAACAATCGTACAGCAGATGGGGGGGGGGGGGTAGTCTCATGTTCGATCTTCAAAAAATCTTTTTTTTTTTTTTGCATTTTCTCAAAGTTAAATAACTTGAGAATATACTGTAAAAATTTTAGACCGATACACTACGTCATTTTAAAGTTACAACATATAATAGGGGAGAGCGCACCCTGCATCTGCATATATGAAAATTTTTTCTCTAAACTTTAAACGCGTTTTTCTCGAAACTACTTTTTTTTCGTCGGCACGGATGATTAAAGAAAAACTATTGGACCGATTGGGCTGAAATTTTCACATATTATTATAAACATGAATGGTTCTGGCGGGTAGCAGAATTAGATGTTTTTATCGATTTCTTTCTGTTTTATATCGATTTTAAACCGAAAAAAACCGTCGATTTTGTAAAAAAATTTACAAGGCCGCCATTTTGCTATTTGTCATTCAAATCTTTTAAATCTGCTACGGGCCAGAATGACAACCCTACTGAATAATAATCTTTTTGGAATTTTGATTTCAGATGATTGGGAAAGGAGCAATCAGGGGGCGAGCTACCTACTTTTTTTTGAAGAGACCTACTTTGCCTCACCAAAATGACCTTAAAAAATTTCTTTTTTTATTTAAAAGAAATGTTTTTGTATTGCTCAATAGTTTAGTAATAACATATAATTATCACAAGAAGATTGCATTTCATTTTCCACACAAAAAAAAATTTTAAAAAACCTTCAAAATTTAAGCTCGGACATGAGACTACCCCCTTAAGCGCCATGATCTCAATTCTTTTCTTAAATGACGAAAATCAACTTTTGCTTGTGATGAATTTGCAAGGCCTGTTTGCCTTCCAATACGTCTAGGGTATTGCATATATTATTTCTTCAGGCTTGTTGCATCGTTGCATTTCCAATATTTCCATGCTACGATGCACCGGATGCAAGGGTGCATGACCTATGTATTTGCACCAAAGCGTGAATATCCATATTGTAAACTTCATTTATTTAATGCAACAAGGGCGATGCACCCTGCAATACGGTGCGTAAGTACTTTTATGAAATAAATGAACTTCGCACTGACACCGCTGGCTGAGTTCGCACCCAACGCGAAATGTTGTCATCTTTGAATGATTAAGTTATTTATTTCTTTTTTTTATTTCATTGTAATTTATACTAAAATTATTTTTTTGATCGAATGAAATTATTGATTATCAACAGTGGATCGAGTATACTCATTTCTCAATTTTCAAATCGTTTAATTACAAAACAATCATAGATGAATGAACTGAGATTCTAGATCTGACTATAAGTTTCTTACTGTATAAAATGTTTTTACAGGGTGTATCAGTTGACGCATGCCAAAATGATAGGAGTGGTAGATATCACCCAGAGAAACAAACAATCGTACAGCAGATGGGGGGGGGGGCGGAAGCTTCGAACAAACAACTACTATCTTAATGTGCTTTTCAAAAATGCCACCAATATTGATCTATCTCTACCACTTCACACAATCACTTGAGAAATTGAAAAAATTCTCTCAAATTTCCTAGATTTAATATTTTCCTAATTTTTCTCCAAAACTCATGCAATTAAAGTACCCCTTTTTTATTTTTATTGAATTTCCCATCTTGTTGCCTTTCCATAGAGAGTTTTTGCGGAATATCAAAAAATCTGAATTTTGATTTTTGTCCACATTAAACGTTCATAACGTACTACCATTAACTGTAATAAGTTTTAATTTGGAGAGAAAGCATTTTGGAGTTAATTGAAGTAAATTTTTGTAAAATGCTGATTTTTTCTAAATTCGCAAAAGTTTTTCCCCGTGTAAATTTTTATATCTTTTCTCTGCCTATACGTGTTGTGCCTTTTTCGAAAGGCAATAAAATGGATAATTAAAAAAAAAAATAAAAAAGATGTATACTATGTTAGTTACATGAATTTCGAAGAAAATACGGGAGAAACGTGAATTCTAGGAATTTGTAGAGAATTTTTTTCAATTTCGCAAGTGACTGTAGCTGCAGTGGCAGAGGTAGATCAACATTGGTGGCATTTGTTTGATATCGCTGCGTTAATTGAATCAAAAGATAAAAATAAAATAATAATGTGCATCCCGAATTTATTAATCACTCTGTGACTCGAAAACGGTTGAGACAATTTTTTGTTTGCTAGGTGAGATATACATATGATCCCTCTCATTTCTGCATGCGTTATACGAAATACCATGTATAATCTACTAACGTGGTCACATACCATGAAATGTAATATTGGCAGAATCAATAACTCAATAAAGAGATAAATAAAAACGCTTTAAACCCTGAACCCATAACAAACAAATTCAGTATTAATGATATCATATAGGAATACATATATTGAAAAAGCAAGTTTTAGTTATAAAATTAAAAACGATGAAATAAAGAGAAATATAAAACTAATAAAATATTCTAAGATCCATGACTACACCATAAGAACTAAAAATAAAATTAGAATCAGAAAAGCAAGGACTTAAAGAAGAAGTAAGGTTTAGAAAATGTCGTGGAATTTTCACATTAAAGCGATCTCATGTATTCTTATGTAAGTCCACCATATCAATAGGTATACACTTATACCTTATACTTATATTCACTTCTCAAATTAAAATTTGCTCTGAGATGCAGAATCTAAATAAAAATAAATTTCACAGTAATATGCAAATATTGGACACAACAAAGACCTAACAAATTTTTATTCTGGTAGAAAAAGGTATAATATCTTTAGATGGCGAAAGCTTTCGAATAGCTCCGTAAACTTTAGACACCATACCATTAACGTGGTCAGACCAAGATAGTGTCGCATTAAAAATAACACCTAGATTATGAACCGAGTAGCTGTATTATTAATGCTGTTATCAACTAAGCACGAAATCTCAAGATGTGTTGATAAAGAACAACTACTTCAGTCTTTAAACGATTTAAGGTCAGCTTATTACCCTTAGCCCAATTGCAGATATGAGAGATGTCTATGTTTATTTTATAAACAGCGTCTTCGATAAGGCCAAGAGAGGATGATATATAAATTTGCACATCGTCAGCGTATAAGTGATATTGACAATTAGTATTTACCGCAGGCAGGTCATTTATAAAAATTGAAAATAATAATGGACCAAGAATAGAACCCTGCTGCACACCTGATGTTATGCTTATGCTATTGGAAAGGCAACTGTTGCTAAAAACTTTTTGAAAACGGTGCTCAAGATAAGATGCAATTAATTTACATGAAGTACCAGAGAATTTATATAATGATGACAATTGTTTCAAAAACAATTGATGTAGATTATCAAATGCCTTTGAAAAGTTAAGGAGGACTAAAATTGTCGCTTTATCAGCGTCAATTGCAGATCGTATGTCATCGGATATTTCAAGTAGCGCAGAGATACAGCTGTGTTTTGGTCTAAAGCCCGACTGAAGGGATGTTAAGTATTGCCCGTGCTCAATGTGTTTGTACATTTGGAAATATATTATTTTTTCCATTACTTTAGATAAATATGGCAGTATAGCAATTGGTTGGTCGTCAGCAATGATGGGGTTTATTTTCTTAGGAATTGGCATGATTTTATCACATTTCCATCTACTAGGAAATTCTGATCTAAAAATAATTACGTTAATGATATGGGTTAGTACTGGTAGTATTAGGCGAACAAGCAATTTAATAAATTTCGGATGCATGTTATCCAAGCCAACAACATTAGATTTGATCAAAAAGACTGCTTCGAACACGTCGTCGTCACTAGAAACGCAGTTACATAAATGAGAAGCCTTCGTAATAGTCATAATTTGCACTAGGCGAGGGAGGTGCCTTATAATTAGCGAGTGCAGTTGTGGCGGTTCCAGCAAAATGACAATTTAGGTCGTCATCATCCTCAAGAACTTCCACGTTTCCCGACCGACCGATCCCAACGTAACTCAGGTTTTGCGAAAGTTGTTTCGAGGATAGAGTTGGGTCAAGCTTAGAATTAAAATAACATTCTTTGTTATTGATAGCATTCTTTTGACGACACAGTTATGGAGGACGATCGTTGTCATTGTATTATTAAAACTCAAAAACCGAAACATTTTGTGATGATTCACTTTATTACTGAGGGTGCGACATCTTTGTAATCCTGTATGTTTGTACCTCATGCGTGTAAAAGTGAGTCTACTAAGAAACACCACAATAAATGTCTGACTTCAAGCTTTCTACACGAAAAGTAGACTCTGTAATGGATTCCCTATATTATATATATATCGTAGCGTACGGTCTAACCTACTTACGCCAGGCATTTGACACATCCTCTTACTAAGAATAAAAAATAAGTCAAGGCTGGACCTAAGTATGTTTATATCAACCTAATCTTATAACCAGACTTGCGAAATGCTATGCTGAGAGTTGAACTCCGGATACAAATTAATACCACAATAAGCGTATTTAGCAATATTTGGCTACAACTGGTGTTCTCATAAGGATTCCAAAAAATCAACACGTCACAGTGTTGAAATGGATTATCAGCTATCAGAACGTTTGATTGTTCGACCTACTTGTCTATTTTATAAACAACAATAATAGTTAATCTTTTGCGATGTACACAAGTACTTGGGAAACTTTTATCAATCGAAAGAGACACACAAGCCCTCACTTAACAATAGCGCACTTGAGAATTTGAACAGATATCTAAGCGTCCAGCAGAGTTCAATTTGAATGAAGCGCCAAATTGTTTCAAAGAAGATTACTATCGCTAAACTGGAAAAAAACTTAAGGAGGTCAATGATACACTGGCTTTGCTGAAGTACATCAGAAGCCTTTATTAAGGGGTTCGCGAAAATTAATTGCTTTATTGCGTATGGTGAGGTGGGAGGAAAGAGTATCGTGCTGTGGTTTAAAAAAAAATTTATGAAAATGAGAGTGCTTTACGCGGTTGTTGCGTTGCTTTTTTGTGTCCTTATAGATGTGAGTGCCTTGGATAATGGTTTGGCCTTGACGCCGCCTATGGGATGGATGCACTGGCAACGGTTTCGGTGCATCACGGACTGCAAAAAATACCCGGATGAATGCATCAGGTGATACCACATTTCTTAAGTAAATCGACAAATTACGAAAATAACGCAACACGTTAGCGAGAATTTATTCAAGAGAACTGCAGACCTAATGGTGTCGGAAGGATATGCGGCCGCTGGCTATGAGTATGTCACCATAGACGATTGCTGGATGGAAATGAAGAGGGACAAAAGCGAAAGACTTGTGCCCGACCGAGAACGTTTCCCCAATGGAATGAAAGCTGTTGCAGACCATGTAGGTTTCCAACTGTATAATGCGCTTCCGCACATAGAGTAACATAATTTTTTGTACATGCTGCAGATTCATTCGAAAGGACTAAAGTTCGGACTGTACGAGGATTATGGCACGCACACATGTGCTGGATATCCAGGAGTTATTGATCATATGGAAATTGATGCACAATCATTCGCGGATTGGGAAGTCGATTATGTGAAACTCGACGGATGTTATGCGGATATCAACGACATGGACAAAGGATACCCCGAGTTTGGAAGACTGTTGAATAAAACTGGACGACCAATGGTGTATTCATGCAGCTGGCCTGTCTATCAGGAGTGGCAAGGAAAAATGGTATTTATTTAAGATAATATAAAGACTTTATTATACATACTACACTTCTCTCAATTAGCCAAATTACGCAGCTCTTAAGGAGCATTGCAATTTGTGGCGCAACTGGGGAGATATTGACGATTCTTGGGAGTCGATAAAATCAATTACCGATTATTTCGCTAAGAATCAAGACCGCATTCAACCACATGGCGGTCCTGGGCACTGGAATGATCCTGATATGGTAAAAGGTTTCACTCACTTTCCAACAGGAATTTTTAAATTCACAGAACTTATTTAGCTTATTCTTGGGAACTTTGGATTAAGTTTTGATCAAAGTCAAGCTCAAATGGCAATATGGGCAGTGCTGGCTGCACCACTTTTAATGTCCGCCGATTTAGCAACTATTCGACCGGAAATCAAAGGAATTCTTCAAAATAGGTAATTTATAAAGTTTTTTTACTGGCGAGCTTAGAGTAGCAATATATTTTGCAGAGATGTGATTGCTGTAAATCAAGATCGCCTGGGCATTCAAGGAAGACGTGTGCACTACAAAGATGACATTGAGGTAAGTGATTAAGACCATTGTTTTTCATGTGACATAACAGACACGGGTTGCGAATTTGTACGTGCGATTAGTCATTATCCTGGTTTTGTCAATGGAGGAATCGATACTTTAGGTTCAGTAAGCATGTTCCATTTTTAATTTGTTTACACGGTTAGTCCTCAATCTCGTTTTATAGATAAACAAATATCGATGTTTTCTATTTGATGAAAGGTCATAGTTTAAAATCTTATTAATACACCTCATACACATCATGTCGAAATTCATAAAATTGATAAACACCTTGCTTATTCGGCGTTCATCACGATCACATTAACTATAAAGTTTTAAACGCATTTATTTCCCAAATAACGTTTTTACGGGGCATGATATGTTAAGTAGGTGTAAAACTACTGAATCGATTTTAAAGCAAAGCAAACATCTTGTTATAGCATGAAGAACAATAGGCGTGACATGCTATGTATTTTTTTTCTCCAAGTCCAAGCCCAAAATCTATATTTTTAATTAACATAGTGAATACTTTCTGGAAAACAAATTCATTCCGCTTCAGAAACCTGATAGGCAGATGCTTGAGTAAACTTTTGGACCAATGGACCGCAGTTCTCTGTATGCACGAACAGCAGGGCTTTTCTAAAGATAGAAAACGTACAGTGTGTAACCCATGCCTTATTTTCTTCATTAACGTCCTATTCTCTTCAGTGGCTGGGATATGCTGTTTCCGTTTAACAACCTTTAATATAGGTACATGCATAAGCGGCAAAAATTCATCCAAAATATCGTCCGGGGGGGGACAAATGAAAGTTTAAAGCCTATACCGTGTGGATCTTTTGCATTTCGTAATAACGGACATACTAACAAAGTGTCAGGCAAATTGTCGTTTTTTTCGCGGTTTTCGTGGTTTTCGCTTGTAATGATTCTTGATTCCCCGCTTTGGGGAAGATCTCAATAAATTGCAAAACAATCTCTGAGCATTTGCTCCATACATTGTTTTTACCTAACTTTAGTAGTTTTAGCGAAAACCATATTGGAACGACAATTTTCCTGACACTTTGAGTCCGTCATTGCAAATTCCAAAAAGAGGCACACAGCAATCGAACATATGTAGAGGCTATAAGCTTTCATTTGCTCCTCCAATGGCAATGACGATTTATGGCACAATCGATAATATGAAGCTTTCGTGTTCAAAATTTCCAGATTGCAATATTTCTAACTACGCTTCGCAATTTGGTACCCGATCCACTGTTTTGCGACGCCGAGCACAGTACCTATAATATGATTTTGTTTTACCTATTAAACAAATTTTAAGAACAAAATGGCGTCTAAAAAACGTGGAGAATAAATTATATTATACAATTTTCATTGTGTAGAACGGGTGAATTCATAAAGTACTAACTGGTCTATATCCGGCGTTGCCCGGGCGCAATTATTAGTCTAAAGAAACCAAAGCCTTAATAAATGTATGACCTAACTAAAAAGTAAAAAATTTTCTAATAAGAACATAACTAATAGAAAGTCTTCTCCTTAATTCTTCAAATCAATGAAAAACATGTGAGCTTAGAAAAGGCAGCTGTTTCGAAACCACAGGCGCTAAGAACCTAATTTAATGAAAATTCTTTTACGTTGGCAACTTTCAGCCACCATCGAAGTGCGAATTTTCCATATTAGTCCTTTGAAGTTGAAGATATTCGGTCAGCCGTCATGTAGAATCCGTCATATTTAAGTTAATTAATTTCCATGGTAAATTCAAGATCAGCGACTCCGAAAATTGTCTAGTGTTGGTTTTCATGAAAATCTCTTGAAGTTAACCTTTTTCGGTAGCCATGAGACCTTAGCTCTTAGCACCACCTATTCTTACGACCTTCCGCTCTTTGGAATACACTTCTTGTGAAAATTTCAGCTGCTCAATCGGTTGAGTAGTTTCAAAGTTTATCGCGGTGACACAGCCACAAACACAGACGTTAAATATTTATACGATATTTATATAATATATAATACTTACAGGGTGTTTTATGTAATGTAGTAAAAAATTAGTGGATCTAGATATAGATCTCACATAGCCAAACAAAAAATTGTGTAGCAGGGGGCGCACAGTAATCTCAGCCGTGTTTGACTTACAGGGTGATTCATAATTCGGTATGTAGGTCTACCACCATATCGAGGGGGTGGTAAAAGAATAGGTAATCCACCATTTTGTATTGGTCGCCATATTGACTTTAAAGTGACTTGTTATTGTATTCTACTCGTCATACCATTTCATTTGATACTCATGTCTGGGGTGGGGGGGTTATAAAGCAAAAGGTGATCTGCCATTTTGTTGAGGTCGCCATATTGGTACCATAAAATTGAATCTACTATATCGTATTGCCATGCAGACTGAATACGTATGCAAAGTTTCACCGGAATCGGTTGAGTAGAAGTTGTATATGTAAAAACATATACAGGGTGAAGCTAACTGAAACCGTTTAATAATCGTCTCTTTCTCACTAATGGGTAATTTTCTTGCTTTATTTGTCTGAAAAATCGCGTGGTGGGGATAATTACGCCTTAAAACGAGAGTGAACATTCTTTGTGAAGCATTTCTACATTCTTTGATGGTGGTTTGGTGCTACATGGCAACGCCACAAATCAAAAACAAAAATTAATCTCCGCTTAACCTTGTTCGGAGATTATACATACAGTATAACTAGGAGAATGAAGCAAAGGGCGGGAATATAAGATACATATATCAGAAATTGAGACCTGCCAATAGCTGTGAAACTCTAACTGTTAAATTGTCATAGAAACAGTAATAAATTTATGGAAAAATCATCAAATAGACATGACTTACTGTTATGCAAATCATGAATGTTTTCAGAATAATATTTTGGCTTTTATGTTGTACGTAGATATGCCAAAGCAATTTTTGGAGATTTGTTCAGTATTTTCCAAAGGTGAAGTGTTACGAGATTAATTGCTCCAGGCAAATTAGCATTTCAGTACCCAATAATTAGAAACACCGTTATGGTTGATTCCGGGGTTTACGGGGTCGGAGATCATCGGAGATCTGAAGTGACCTTCAGGGTAATTTTCAAGGTTAGAGGGTGAAATTTTCAAAAGTAGTTTGATGTCCTCCAAATTCCCTGAAATTTGTTATCAGGGGTTTTTTAGGTAGCTGATTACGACTTAAAGGTTCCTTTTTTCATAAACAAAATGGCGACCGGAAACTGTGCAACGTGTTATAATTGCCACGAAACTTAACCTGCACTGACTGAAGACTCTTATTTTTATTATTATTATTTATCAGTTTTTCCGATTGCACAAAAAAACTGGCGCATATAAAAATCATCATTCCTTAAGCCCTTCCGAAGACTTTAAAAAAAACCAGCGGCCCTCTATGAAACATCCAACAAAACACAACAAATAGTCACTTTTAAAATACTATTGAAAATGAAACATGCACCACTGATATTTTTTATAAGTATTGGGCGCTACAAATTTGTTAAAATAATTTTTTTTTTTCAATTCAATCAGGCAGTTATTATTATTTTTTATATGTAAACATTTAATCTGCTACAAATTTCACGAGGCACCATATTCATACATAGTTCCTTCCAGTTTCCACGTTACTTATTGCGCAACATTTGGGTGAACATTATTTCCGACTGAAAATGTTTTATGTAAACATCAAGATGTACATCAGCACTTTTCACTTACTCAACTTGCATTTTTTTATTTAGATTTGGTCTCGACCTATAACACCGGTCATAAACAACTCACATTCTTACGCTATTGCTTTCGTTAGCCGCCGAACGGACGGAGCGCCATATACAATTGAAAAGCCTCTGAAAGAAATTGGTCTAACAAGCAAAAGGGGTTACGAGGTCAAGGTAAGTTTACCGCAATTATTTTGATCAAATCTCACAAAGTTGAGTGATTGCAGGAATTGTTCGGCACATCACCATCCACCTGGAAGGTTAAGGCAAACACCACATTCTGGACTCGAATAAACCCCACAGGTCTAACAAGACTTTGCTTGCCCTTGATCACTTTAATTATTTTTGTTTACTTATAGGTGTAAGATTCTACAAATTCACAGCTGTGTAGGAAGCTACTTTTACATATGTACAAGTTTTGTGCCAAATAAACAAATTTATTAAAATAAACATGACTGCTTTTCTTGGTTCGGTTTCTTCAGGCTTTTTCTTGGATCGTTTTATTTAACATCAATAACAACTGTTTGACGGCATACATCACGTGACTTTCTTTTTTTGTTACACAAATGCTAAATCCTGAATCTTGCTCTTGGCATGGGTACCCGAAGATTGCTTATAATTTTCAAGTATTACTCATAGTTTTTACATGTACTGTTTAGATACATTTAATTCAGCACGCGGAAGTATTTATAATCATTTATTGTTTTCAACTAATTTTTTGCTAATTTAAAGTTGAATGACGAATTACTGTGTATCTTTCCTTTGAATTTTTATTATTATCTTCAAGATCTCTGGGATTTATGTAAAACGAATACACACAATACCTATTGGGAATTGGTGGATTACATATAATTTAAGGAACGTTTCCTCTTATGTTCCTGCTAAAGATATCCATCACTTCTTCAGCATTCATCGTTGACATAATAGGGGTTTTCACGTCATGTTGTAAAATTAGTAGGGCAGGGATACTAAATGTTGGGTCTCGTAAACAAGATGGCGTGAATGCACTTTTCAGCAATTCTCGTAAGCTCTTCGCGAACGCGCACCTTCGGAACTTTAACTGTGAATTTTTGACATTCATGTTTTGTATGGATTCAAATTACAGAGGTTATGTCAAAGAAAAGCGAAAAAGGAAAACTGGATGATTTTTTACTTATTAGGCCACAGATGAGTAATACAAATGCCCAGTCGAATAGGCAAGAAAAATGCATAGTTGCCGAATTGCCTCTTACTTAGGCACATGTATATAAGGTACAATTTGGTCGAAATCCGCAGCTGAAAATATTTAAACAGTATAAATCTTGCCTGGGGCCTCTGTACTTGGCCACGAGAGCAGCGAAGAGTTTGTAGGGACGGACCTAAACGAAGGTGCGGCGTGAGGGAATTTAAATGTTTCAATCGGCACCAATTGTTCAGTTTTCTGTTAAATGATTTGCGTACACCTATTTGAATTGAATTTCATTAAGGTACGTACTTTAATGAATTTGTTGGGTTTCAAAGCAAACACGCGTGGTACCGCATTTAATAGAAAACAATTACGAGAATATCAGCCAACATTATTGAAAATAGCAGTATGATTGAAATTACACAATAAATATGAATGCAAGATTAGGGTTATAGCCCAGTAAAAAAAGACGAAAAGGTCAAAATTACGAAAAAAGGCCGACCAAGCTGAATTTTTTGGAGAGTACCTTTATTTGCATGTCCTTTTAGCTATCGTGTAAAGTACGCTTAGTTTGAGCCATTGGATTTAGAGGTGAATTCTAGTTTTTTTTGCAAATATCTCGTGAATTAGAAAATACTCTAAGAATATAGTTGTGAGAAAAATTGTAGTTTATAAAATTCTGCACAAAACAGTCTATTTTTTTTTACCGTAGAATCAGTACAAACTCTTTTCCACACCGCAGAGGTAGAGTTTTGGGCGCGTCTTTTATATGTTATCCGCAATAGACCTAATCGTCTTTGAAATACAATAACAAAAATTAAATAAATTAGTCAGTTTTATCATCTTCACCTGTTGATTCTATCATTTATTGAGCCATTAGTCCTATTTCTTGCATTACCATATATTTCTTTATTTTTGGCGTTTAAACATAATTGCCCCAGTCTTCGGGATTCAAATCATTATTAAGCTACTTTTAGACTTTGAGATAGACTCTAAATAAATACTGTTGCGATGCACTGAATGTACATAGGTGGTAGTTTGGATAATTTGGATGGAAAAGAGTTTGTACTGATTCGACGGAAAAAAGAAAAGGGACTGTTTGCTATTTGTATTTAATATGAACCAACGGAATGTGGATGGCAATTAAATGAATCCAGTAAACTCGAACCATTGTGCTACATTGGCCCATCGGCACCGTTAAAAGTTGAAGAAATTCTAAGTTGCCAACAAAATGAAGAAGAAGAGGGTGAAGAATCAGAAGAAGAAAGAAATTATAATTTTGATGATAATGATTTAGATGATTATTAATAAATAAACTTGAATAAAACATAAACTTTGTACCAACCTTAATTTATTATAAGATCAACTCAAATTAAAATTTCCCTACATTTCCTTTTTCCTATATTAATCTATATAAAACTCAAAATTTAAGGAAGAAACCAGAGGTAGAAAAAAATATGTAAATATATAAATTACTCCGAAAGAAATGTCTTTAACGAAGTACAATGTATGATAGTATAATGTTAAACTATAAATAAAAACTGGTGTGCGCGATACTTCCGGCTGTGTGTTTCTAAGCACGCATAACAAGATATTTTTGAAATTGACATTAAAACACGTAAAATAAAAAAAAAAGGATTTCGTGATAATAGAGACATTTTTTCCCCCTATCACATCATTTAAAAAGGTTTGCGGGACCTTTCTGGCTAAAAAACATGGGTGGCCGGATTTTTTTTGAATAAGTATGAATTTTTGCACAAAATTACCTATAGAAGAAAGATCAATCCACGATGACAGAGAAACATTAAAGACATCCAATAATATATAATATAATTTATTTAAAACATTTTCGGCTAATAAAATCCACGCCGACCAAGCGCATCTTATTCGTCTATAAGTGTAAACTTTCAATCTTCATTAAAAATTTTATTATCCTTAAACACGGAGCTTTCAGGTGGTCGCTCATGTACAGGGTTTATACACAATACAGCCGTTCCGTGCTTAGTTTATATTTCTATGATAGTCCCATCGCACTATAATCTTGTGGAAGACATTGTATCGATCTCTGAGCTCCTTCATAGTTATTGCGCTCGAAGTAGACAATAAACAAGTGCAGCACTCTATTGCAGTTGTTTGTTTTGAATGTGAAGGGTTTCACATCAAGACATTTCAGGCCGGAGGCACGAAGTGCATTGAGCAGTGCATCAGGCTGCATTTTGTCGAGACCTGATAGTGTGGCTTTAAACGGGAGCTCACACTTCTCACTATGGGTGTAGTATTGACAATTAGAGTCAGTTAGTAACTTGCATATGGATGATAGCACCTCTATAGAGCTTGGCAAAATTTTAATGCCAATAGATATTCGTTTCATAGCATAATCTTATATTCCTACTTTCTCTAGCATATGTTGCATTTTATCAGTCGTGCATTGAATAACGTAGATAGGTGGGAATTTAGCCTTACTTGGCGGATTGGTAGTTGTGGGGGATTCACTCTCGTCGGCATCTCGCCCAGTGCAATACAGTTTTCGTGCAAGCTCGAAAACGGGCGCTTTTCTTAAATAACGGCCAATATACTACACTTCAATATTTCCGAAAACTACACGCGACTTACATAGTGGTGGACTTTGAATGCGACACTATAGAATGCAAAATCGATACGTTCAGACAAAAGTCTACTCGAAGATTGATTACGATACTGTCCCGAAAAATTATACGAATTATTTTATAATTATAGTGATCTTAGAACTAGTGTTGCAGTTCTACAAGAGTACTCACAACTTATTTAGAGTGTCAGACGACTACATATTTTTTAGAGTCGCGAGACGGCTAATTGTTTAACATGAAATGTTTTGATGGGTACAGTTTACAAAAAGGAGACAAATTAACTGATTTACTTATTTGCTGCGAGCTTTGTTTTATTTTTAGAGTATGACCTTCTATTACTACGAATTATATCAGATTTTTGGCTTGGCAAGAAGGGAGGGGTATAGTATATTTCGCATATATTTGGATATAAGTCAAACTTTAATGCGGCTTAAAATTAAAAAAAAATATTTTTTTGATTCAAGCCCTTTCAGGGTAAGAATCGATTTCCCAAACTTATCATGAATGCAGTATCGACACGTGAAAATACATCTTATTTAACTTTAAAAAAAGTGGTGAAAGGGCTTATTTTTATTTTACATACTTAATTGAAATTCGCTAGACGGTTCGCCAGTATAGAGATTTTCTGTAACTGAACACAATGTCTCCTTGCAACTTTAATGCAAATTATCTGAAGTCCAAAGTGCTAAAACGTGTAATATTTAGACGGTCATATCAATCAAATCATTCGGAAAATTCTAGAAAAGAATTCCCCCTAGCGTACTCAGTGACGTTCGTTTAAACTTGAAATGCTCTAGGTAAACATTCAGATACGGATCAGCACATTTAGGTTGCTAGCAATCAAATAAATATATTTTTCATTTTTCCTTTTTGTTTTTCCATTAAATTCCAAACTTCTAACAAATGGAAACAAATAAAATCTCTGATGAGTTTAGTAAGCAAGAAAAAATACGTCTTCAAGCAAAGTTTGTTTATCCAAAAAAAGCTATTTTTAAACCCGCCAAAATAATTAACTCGCACCTTGAATTGCAAGACTTCTTGGGCTTGCCCATTTTATAACGAACTTATCATTACTTCGCAAGTCATTAATTGACTAGTTGACATTTCCAAAGTCTTAATTATTACCACTACTAAATTAAAAACTTTCAGCGTCATACTCTCTTCCAGACACAAATATTTCACAAATTTTCGGGTCTGCTTTACGTATAAACTGCTTAAACGGGTTTTGTGCGAACTTAATAAGAATTTCATTTTATAAAACATGTTTGATCTTGCATAATGTTTTATTCGGTCTGTTTAACATTAATATATTCATTGCTATAGAACGTACACCTTGGACCAATAAACAGAATAAATAATCTTTAAGATAAAAACACTTGGGGTACGTTCAATATCTCACTCGAGTCGACTTGAGTTAAATTGACGCGGAGTTAAACTATTTAAATGTGTGCGTAAATGTTAAAGGCAGATCAGATAATGGATAACATGGATAAGAAAGCGATAATTTCAAATAGTTTAACTCTTTGTAGAAATTATGTTGTTCCATTGTACCTGCCACTATTATCCAAACAAGATCACGCGTTATTTTATCCGACTTAAAATTGTTTTCAAATTTTTTATAAATAGGTTAAAGCGAGTCGACTCGAATCGAGATATTGAACGTACCCTTGATGGTACCTACTACGTGAAGAAAAATGTACCGATTCTGGAATGGACTGTTGTTGTTCAGAAATTTTATTTAGTCATTTAACACAACCTTTTTGAACAACTTCGCTTTTCTGATTTTAAAACCTATGTAGAGTATTATTGTGAAAGTGAGGCTAACGTCACATTCCTTTAAAATTTTCTTTATTTTACTTCCTGTATCTCTTGGGGCTTTCGGCAGCACGTTCTCAGTGAGACGAGTGAAACAACATTTTGAGCATCCTTCTCAGTTGTCTCAATTGGCTTGGGTAATTGAGATAATCAGCTGATTGCACCTGCGATGTCAAGCAGATATCGTTGATGCAAAGTGACGCACATTTTTTTAAATAATTCGAAGAGAGATAGTAGGCCTTTTTCTGGTGGATAGTAAGCAGTTTTCTGGCAGGCATTTCGACACAACATGACTAGTCAAGACACATTTTCAGAGCTAAAATCCTAAGTATCATCCCTAATTAAGTGGGCAAGTTGAACGGTATGTCCAAACCGTAAAACAAGGACTTTGAGCAATGATGGTTAAAGTGGTTATTTTATGGATAAATTATATCGACTTTTAATGCGTTTCCGGAAAGTACCGAATTTTTCAACTAGGTTAAGTACATCTGAATTAATGTTAAACAGAAGTATAAGAACAGAAAAGTGTGCATGTCAGTTCTGACGCGCGACTAGAGTTTAGTCCTTAAGAACGATTTGAATATATACAAGAGGCATGAGAAGAGAGTTCTAACAACTTTGTCCAACTTATCACGTACGTTGATGGTCATAGTATAGCCGTGGTCGCATACCGTACTAATAGCGTATTTGTGTAAGTAGGGCAAAGCGGCATGCGACCACGGCTAAATATATAATATAGTCTAACAATTAGATGATTGAATAGGAAGTCAATCGGTCAAGTGGTAGAAAAGTTAGATTATAGCGCCACCTATGGTCTGCACACCTAACTATAAACCATTCTCGCAATCTAACTAGCACATGATGTGAATAAGGAGTTCAGTATAGATGCGCGAAGAAGTTGCGCAGAGAAAATCGTTATTATATTAATTGACAAAGTCAAACATGCTCAGCATATCGATCAATTAAGACCGACCAAAAGTGACCTGACCCTAAACTTTAAAAAACTCAGACAACATTATATTTCCGGCTATGGTCAAACAAGTACTTTACAAGAAAAACAGACGCGCAATCCTCAAGTTTCAGTTCTCGAAGAAAGCAGCGATGATATTTCATCTCAAACGCCGCAAGCCGCTAAACCCATTAGTTATAACACTGAAAAGCGCCTTACGTCACGAGTGACCAAGGGCAGAAAGCAGACGCAATCATGTCATCAGCAGAAGCTGGCCTCTGGACCAACTCTGGTCTAACAGCACTTTATTCCAAGCCCTGAACAAGACGGCCTGAGCGGGCGAGTTATTTTCTATGTATAATTTATTCTGAATTAAAATTAATGCTAACATATACGTATTAAGCACAAATCGGATATATTTCAATTATATACCTTTCGGTAGGCATAACAGGTGGGCACACGAAATACATACATATAAACGGTCCGACCTATTTATCAATAAAATCTTTAAGTATAGTCAAATTTGCATACATATATATGTATTTTATTTTCCCTCTTCAAACAATACAAAATATATGCCGAAATCACTTAGCTACTGTATATATTAAAAGTTAAAATAAAACGATTAATGATTGCTTTTTTTTTATTCTTATAATAACCGGTTACTTGTGACGTCTTCCTTAAAAGTTATATAAGTTTAGTTCGATGTTGTCACTACGCACGCAACTGAAAAAATGATATGCTATGGTTTGTGCGCACACCAGACTACACACGACCGAACCAGGTTCTAATACTCCTGGCCACAAAAAATCAAACTCTTGATTTTCGCGCGCACCAAATTTGGCGCGCCGCTCATCATCTTCAGCTGGATACACATCTAAAGCCAAGTCGGGTCAAAAGAGCGCACGAGGCACAGGTCCGCATGCCTTGTACGCACGAGTTACATACATATTATATTCCAGTCCGGGGGTGGAAAAGCTTTCGTAAATATCTCAATTTCTAGATCACCAAATCCTTTACAAATTTTGTTATATCAACTTTGTTCGTAAAGTTAATACGTACTTTCAGAGTTAAAGCGTGAAAAATGTTAAAAAAGTAGAACAACAATTGCTTTTTCGCATTTATGTATCTCGTTTTGGGTGACTCGTAACAAAAACATGTCCATACAAAAGCTGTATAGCACAACATTTTCCATAGTTTTCATATACATAACATTTTTCCCTGTGACAAAATGTCAGGCGTCTCAGCGCCGCAAGTTTTCAAAATCGGCGCAAATAGTGGTCAATAATGCTTCCGATTACAGCCCACATAGGCGAAGTGGCTACTGCAAAAAATGGAATGCATCGAGTTGGAGGATAAAATTGTCAGTAATTCGAAATACTTGGAAATAGAAGTCTAAGAATATTCAACCAACTCCATCCATCAGACAAAGATCGAGGTGTAAAGATAGAAAAGAATAGAGGTGGAAAAATAGAAATAAAAAACAGCGAGAAGGACCATCGATAATTGGAAAAAAAAACCAAAGATCCAGCCCAGATAGAATTTGGAATCAGTTTTGTTGCTTATTACTTCACTTTTGAATCTTGAAGAAAACTGATGTATGGTAAACTACCACTGTTGGGAATCAGTTTAAAATAAGTTTGAAACAAATTCCTTTTTGATTCTAGGAACTGAGACGGAACACGAACGTTGCTTTTATTACGATTTTGAAATATCTAGCTGAGTTGTACTTATACTGAAATATAAAACTTCTCTAACTCCCTAGAGTGCTTAAAAAAAGACGACTTTGGGTGGAAGGAGTACGAGGCCCAAGTGAACCCTGTTTCGGCAACAGGAACCGGAACAGGGTTTGCCATGCTAGTTAAAGTTCGAAGCACATTTTTGCCTCAATCGTTCATTGCACGTAAAAACTGGAAAACTCTTTTTTTTGGAATTTTAGTATTTTTCATTTTCATGATAACCTTAATCGGCCTCGACCGAGCCATAGAAAGCCCGCTATTCGCAAAAAACCTTGAATATGGTTCTCGATATTTAATATTTTATTGAAAATAATAAAATAAGCCGATAAAAAATAAAGGATCTCCTTTATTATATCAGAAAAGTCTAATTTCACTCGACTAATATGGGAGGCTTTCGTCGAACCGGCATCTTCCGCTTGGCCTGATTCAGATGTCAGTTTGACCCCAGCCTGGGCCACCTTTCGCAATTATCGATCTAATTACTTAATAATACATTTTTTAACTCTTTTGAATATTTCTTTTAATCTCACATTGAGAAATGTGCTAAATAATTCAACATAAAAGTATTGGTAAGTGAGAAATTCAATATAACTCGAAATATTGAAAGTTAAGGAATATTCCTGAAACTATACATCGAGTAATAAAAACAAAAAATCACAATTAAAAGTTATTAATTATTATAAATATGACACTATCCTCCAAGGTTTTGAGGGACCCTTAAGAGAACATATAATACTTTTTACTGTTTTTAGCATGTAAACAAAATATCATAAATTAAATATTAGTTTAAGTATTACAAAATTAGAAAATTGTTCTTATTCGTTTGAAAATTTTCAAGCATGTGGACCATGCAGGTATTCTGAACAGCGGGGCTCGGGGGCGTGGCCTAAAGTTAGGAAGCAGAGGAGATTATTATTTTAAGGGGGGTAAGGTTAATTCGGTGAAATATGTTGAAAATTGAACGAGTGACAGTGAATCTCTGGAGGTGCCTGGAAAAACGTTGTTTTGCGGTATACATCATAACTCGCAACAGAATCATATGAAACAAACAAATCAAAATGCGTTTGTTCAAGGATACGTTTCTCGAGGTCACCCTGGAAGGATTTTTTTTCGATTTTTCAATTTTTCGTAGCACTTGGAAGCCAAAAACTGGCTAATTTGTTATTGTACAATTAATAATAATTAAAAAAACAACAAGACTCCCTGGGATACCTGGTGAATTATGTGAAGAAATACTGTGCAAAATTTCAAAACGATTGGTCTACTAGATCTTGAATTATGGCGCACACGGACTACAAAAATAACAAGTTTCAGAAAAACGCTAAAAAGCAAACACAAATGTTTAAATACCTTACCTACCCCTTAAAGGGGTTAAAGGCTTAAGAAGAGGAAAGGTATAATACTTAATAAAAAACAAAAAACCAAGTCCTCTAGAAACTTTAAATTGTAAGAAACAAAAAATACCCTGCGGAAAGTTATAAAGGACGGAATGCGATGGAGAAACTTATAATACAAATATTTAAAATACAAGATTTGAAGAGCTCATTGTGCTCAAAGTGCTCATTTCACTTTCGCGCATTTTAATTTCAACCAATCAGATAGATATTTCCGATGTGCTGCTGTTATTTCCCATTGTTGTTGTTGTAAATAGCATGTCATTTGAGCAGAACGTGGTTGCGTGCAATTATTCTCAGTTTGATTGAACATATTAGGGTTGCCTAGTGTTTACTTAAAATTTCATATTGATTGATCAATCATCGTTCTTATGAGAGCGTTCATTGAGAACACTTTGTCTACAACGCAAGTTCAATGCGAAAGAACCTTTTCCAAATTAAAAATCGTGAAGACTAGGTTCAGGAGTACCTACCATAAAACAAGACAATCTGGAGTCATTAATATTGATGAATGTTGAAAAGGAGATTCTAGCTAAAGCGACATTGCAAGACATTATAATGGAAATATGCAATAAGGCTCCCGGTATTAAAAGTTATTTAAATGGGTGATTACGATCACAACTTAGGCAAAACCATTTATATATTTATTGTAAACTTGAATAAATATAAAATATTAAGTTTCACTAGATGTCCAATAGTTATTTACTTTGGGGCCGTGATCGCCATCATGCATGCCAGGGCCGGTTTCTTAAGTGAATCCGCCCTGCCCGGGGCTATAGCCCACAAAGTCTCCCCTTACGCTAATCTAATCTTTCAATAGAGTATAATATACTAGTCCACTGGGAGCAAATGTTATACGAATAATATATATATTATACCATACTATATATGTACATATGTATATATGATAGCAATTCAGTTCAGCAGCAACTCGTAGATCGGTATGCCATTATGCCTCGTTTATGACGTAAGACTTTTTTTATCTCTAGATCAATTAAGTCGCTTTTTACTGTTTACCCATCACAGTTTCTGTTTAAAATTTGAAAAAAAAAACTAGTTGTATGGCATTTTTTTCATAATTTTTCCCATTCCCTGAACACGATTTCTTACCTTCGGTATAGGCCCTCATGTTTTATTAAATTTTCTTGAAATTATCTACTCACTCTCGGGAAATTTTAACCATTGACCAAACCTCAATGTGACAAGGTTAAAATAAAACAATATGTAGTTCTTCTGTTGGAATGTCTTGCACAACAACACTACGTCAGTACGTAGATAGTTTACAAGAGTAAATAAGGAATCATGTTTCCAATATCTGACAACAGAGCACACAAAAAAGCGGTCAAAGTACACAGTGCTCTCCTGCGAAGTTATTTGTTCACCCACAAGAACTTTCGCTGCATAAAATTATAGACAGATTATAAATCACTTCCAATACGTGTATAAAAAATACAATTAAATCCGACCTGTTTGCACGAATTAAACGAGCCGAAGAGTAATAATTGAATAACTAAAGGCTTTGATATTAATAAAAGAAAAACCCAAATTTTTAAAGACAAATTGTTATGCCTTAAGGACATCGTCGACTCTCCCTTCGTGCCACCCGTCTTATTTCGCCGTGGTGAATTCCACTGTGTGCGCACACTACGGCGGCGGCGGCGGCGGGAACACAAGGACCGGAGACAGAAAGTTCCGCAGGACGGCGATGTAACTATTCCACTACCTATCCTATTAGTCCAGTCAAATCAGACAAAATGAAGGAAATAAATCGCGCAGTTTTGAATATTGGCACCGTTGTACCTTGTTATCTCAGGATCAAGTCCTGCGGGTATGGGGTACGGAAATTTTGGGGGGAGGCCCTTAAAGATGACTTGGTTCAGTTGTTAGGTGCATCGTAACGAAAATCTTACCGAGAGACAAATTAAAGAGCTTGAATTTCTGCGTCAATTAAAAAAAAATCCGAAATTGGTCCAACAGTCCATTTTTTTTACAGACGATCTAAAAACATCCATGTGCTTCAATTTGTCCAAAAGTGAGAATACACCTCTTTTCAAAGTGTTGTACCTCTAAAACGAGTACTCCGATCGATACCCCCCGATTCAAGAGTTCAAAGGGATGTGAAAATCAGACTAATGTTAGTGATTTTAATTTACAAATTATGAAATTTTAATTTTTGATACTACAATTAATTTAAGGGGGGACATCACAGTAGCACACAAAAAAATAGGCATATTTTCGGGAATTAATTTTGGCTGAATAAAAGTATCAATCGAAAAACTGTAAAGTAGGTTTTATAGCAATACTAAAAAAGTACAAAATGTAATTTTTTCAATAAAAAATATTTAAAAATGGCGGCTGCGCAGCATATGCCCCAAGGCGCCTATTTTTGAAACCGTGTCGATGGCCGAAGACGTAGACTCCTTAATTTTTGACCTGGAAGAAAAAACCAAAACTTTTTGGTTTCCACATAACAACAGCTAGCGAGCTACGTAGGATTTTTTCGATATATTGATTTTTCACAAAATGGTGCATGTTTGAAAAAAAAATTTGATTTTTAACAAAAAAAACGCCATAAAATCGTCGATAAAAAAAAAAGTAAGCCATATAAAATAAAAATCCTACGTAGCTCCGTGGAGAAAGATATTTTGAAGCTACTGTCAACATTTCAAGTCGATCGGTAAAGATTTGCTCGAGTTATGTCTTCGGCCAGCTCAAAAAAAGTGGTTTCGAGAAAAACGCGTTTAAAGTTTTAAGTACTGAGAAACCGTATGAAAATTTCATATACCTCTAACCGCAGAATGAAAAATTTGGGCACTCGGACACTTTTGCCGTATTCCATCATTTGGTATATTATTTTTAAGACCCTAAAGCACCTTTTAAGCGAAAAAAAATTTTTTCGAAACATTGAAAATTTTACTGTGATGTCCCCCCTTAAATATCCAAAAAAAACTACTGTTATTTCATAGTTTTCAGTTTCACTTCTATCGGCAGTCCTCAGCACTGCATATACATATGTATGTACATAGAGCCTTTCGACCAGCACGTTCTCAGTAAGCCAACTGAGATATTAGGGCCTTTCGGCAAGCACGTTCTCAGTGAGACCACTGAGATATTCTCAGTTGGCTCACTGAGACGGCGTGTTCTCGCACATCGTCTAACTTTCACATTGAGCAACAAAAATGAACACAGCCTTTGAGCAACTAAGCCATCTGAGATGGTTTTTCTGTGTCTCATTTGTCTCAGTTATATGTTGTTTGTTGTGATAGCCCTTGAGTAGTCCCCAGAATAAACTTTTACTTTATTTTAATTGTTTTCGATTTTAACTCTGAAAATGTGTCTTGGCTAGTCCTGTATCGTCGAAACGCCCTCCAGAAAAATGCCTACTATCACCAGAAGAGGCCTATTATCTTTCTCTGAATTATTAAAAAAATGTTTCAAAAATGCTTCAATTTGCATCAACGATCTCTGCGGTGGTAAAATCATCTGGTGAACCCAATTACCCAACCCAACTGATACGGTTGCTCAAAATGCTGCCCTCATATAGGTTATGTATATACTTGCGTGATATGCGTATAAAGAAAGGCTGGATTCAAAAATGTCAATTTTTTTACGCAAGAAACCAAAGAAGCGATAAAACAAAATTTCAAGGAGCATTTCATAAGTATGCCGATGTATTGACCACAAGATTTTATGCGTTTTTGAATCCATATTACACATGCAATACCAGGGCTTGTCAGCTGCTGAGATTATCATCTGCGCGAACGGGTAGAAAACTTAAAGGGCTTAATAAATAAATAAAACTTATTGCATTTAATGGTAGTACGTTACAAAAGTGTAACTTGGATCAAATTTTTTTGAACAGATATTCCAAAATTCCGCAAAAAATGTCTACGTCAATATACCATATGTAAATTTGTATATCCTTTTTTAATGAATTGAAGCAATTAGAAGGTCTGACCTTTAATTTGGGGTCGATTGACCTTACCGTGGAAAATAAAAATACTTAAATTATTATTAATATATTCTTTTGAGCCGAATAGCTAAGGCTTTTATTCGCTGAACAGATAATTGCGAGCCCTTAGCTCCTAAATAGAACATATACTTTAGCTCCCTGACAATCCTGGCCAAAGTATATTATTCTGCAGCACGTACTGTAAAGAGATAGACGAAATGTAAAAAAATGCAAGTATAACTTTGTTTTGCCGTTTGCAAACGAATTTATTAAACTTTTACAGAAGCAACACTAAAAATTAACAAAGCTACACCTTTCCTCTTTTTAACCAATAAGTAAATTGCCCCATCATGCATTGACACCCTTGTTCACCAAGTGCCGCGAGTGTATATGTACTTTACAATTATAATTCCTGAATAACCCTAGATCGCTCTCGCTTAGCTGTTTCCCTAAAAGTAAGAATGTATTTGATACTGGTTTCCTTTCTATTTGGCATTGCTTTTCAATTGTACCCTTAATCATCGTGTGAAGTAGACATGTTGCAGGTTGGGGTCGCTTATACAAATGCTAACTAAATCTTAAGTAGTAGCGACTAGTGTTGATCGCTGTTGTCCACAGGCACTCGTTCGTATGTTCTTCGGTGCATTTGGTCTACAGATTTGAGATAGTACGTACCGGGGAAGAGTACGTCGATACTACCTGAGGGTTCATAGGGTGCTGAATGATTGTTTTTCTCTCGGATATCCATCAAGTGGGAGAATTCTTTTGGTGACACCTCCAACCGCTTGCCTAAGAGAGGCTTCACATGTGCTAGACTACCGACGAGTTTTTCTACTTTGTTGATTTCTCGTGCTACTGAAATTGAGTACATGGACGCTGCCAAGCCAGAGCCATAGGAGAAAAGAGCTATCCGTTTCCCGACAAGATTTGAAATATCCTCATTGACTAGGAGGGATACCAGCCCGGAGTACACCGACGGAGTGTACATATTACCCACTTGGTTCGCAAGGAAGAGAGACCTTTTTGTCTTTTGTTCGAAGACGCTGTTAAAAGTTGTCATAAAAGCCTTTTCCACGTCTCTGTCAAAGTATGTATCCTCCAGTTTCAAGTTGTTGAACCGCTCCAGACCGGGATACCGGATGGCACGCTTTTCCTCACTAGCGAGCAGGAAGTCGTTTAAACCTAATCTAGCCAGCGATTTCTGAACGAGCTTACAGAATGGTGTGTGAAAAACAATTGCGTCCAGGGCATCTAAGCCGACCTTAGAACTATCGGGATGCTTACTTTCAAATTTCTTCCTATACAGCTGATAGCAGTGATCTAGTGCGCTAAGATAGCACTGAATAGATAGCTTGCCGTCCACAGTGGGGTACTCGGAGCTTAAATTCGGTTTATAGAAGTCATATGCATGCTTCATGTAAGTTGACCTTAAACCTCGGTCAAGAACAAGTGCGGCATTGGGCCCAACCAGCATTGCTACAGCTCCTGCCCCCCCAGTAGGCCTAGCTGTTCCTTTTGCATAAACAGCAATATCTCCACAAACCACAAGGGCATAACGCCCATCCCAACTGGATGACTCAACCCAGTTCACAGCGTTGAATAGAGCAGCAGTGCCGCCATAACACGCATTTGTCGTATCAATGCCCTCAAGATCGGTAACTCCTTCCGGTTCAAACAACTGCATCAGCACACTTTTCACGCTTTTCGACTTGTCGATTATTGTCTCGGTGCCAACTTCCAGACGTCCAATCTGGCTGGGTTTGATCTGGTGGCGCTCCATCAATCTGCTGACAACTGTCAGGCACAAGGAATTGATGTCCTCCCTATCGGAACAGAATCCCATTCTTCCCTGTCCCAGGCCCACTGTATACTTTCCTTCCGAAACTCCATCAAATTTTTCTAGCTCCGTCTGATCGACAAACTGCGAGGGGAATATCAACTCTATAGCCAGTATACCTACATTGTCAGGCCACATTGTTCTCATTAAAATTCTTTTAGAGCGCACACTGACTGCTTTTGAAATTCAAATTGGCTGGACGCCTATTTAGTTATTAGGTAACAATCTCACACAGCAGAGGCTCCTTCTCGCCGATAATTGGACCGCACTTTCTCCCGTAAAAAACGCTAAATTCACGAAGCGGCGCGAGGGCTATCAGCCACTAAGTAAATATGCAGCCAGACTTTCTCCTTTCCAAACTTTCTTTTCGGCCTTGAAGCTTCTTCTCCAGGTTAAACTCCAATCGTGGGGAACTTTGTTCTGAAGATACTACAGCCCGCTGCTAATTTGCACCTCGGTCTCAAAAATGAATAACACAATTCTGTTTGGCGACTTTGTCTTGCGATCCTCGCGGCTCTTGCTGCTGTTATATCACGATTCACGACCAGACCTCTTTATGTGCTCGACTCGCACCCGACCACCTGAACGGACGTTTAATTAATTAGGGACTGTCGAAAACGAATGTTGAATTCCACTTCCTGCCTGGTCTAACTAAACGAACTTCCCCCCACTACCGTGGCGCTCCACGCCGCCGACTAGTAATGCTAACTTCTTGGAGCGCACCCACTTCGCTTAAGATGCCCCTAGCCCCACGAAAACATATGACTGGACTGGAAGTGGGGCCACGTTTGGATAATTAAAAAGCCTTTGACGTTTCGTTTCATCATAGTTTCAATGTGTGTATACCCCACTGTGTACCCATTGCCAACCAACCCAACGACACAGCCGCTGCATTTTACCTGCAGGAGGTAAAGTACTCAACATTGTGCCTACGACTCCCAATCTGTTTAATGTTGCAAAAAGCAAGAAAGCACCCAGATAACATTTCGCATCGATACTCAAGCATCAATAAATCCTTCCTATATTATTTCGCTAAGGGTAGAGATCGGTGTGGTACCAAAAATAAGGACACATCACACAGAAATATCGGGGAGATGCTTATATCCTTGGCCCATATTTTTGGGAACGGGGTTCGAAACATTTTGCTGTGCTAATTAATTAATGGAAAAATAATGAAAAAATTCTAACTCGACCCGTTTTCGAGATATAGGACTATTCGCAAGCCACCTAACGTTCGTAACTTTTAGGAAAATTCTATTATATTATTATAATTTCCCTTTTACAAACTGCCGGTGGAGTTAATTTTCCTTTTACAAACTACCGGTGGAGTTAATTAGCACAGCAAAATGTTTCGAACCCCGTTCCCAAAAATTGGGGCCAAGGATATAAGAATCGGGCTTAAGTTCCCTTTCGCCGAAATATCATATTTGGCACGGTTTTGGAATCCTCCGTTCTTCACCGAAACGTACAGAACTCACAGCACAGCACGGCGGAATCGGGTATACGTCGCATAAAAGATTGCTAGTGTAAATGGAGTCTTAAATGTCCATTTGATGTCACTGGGGAGAAGCTCCGATTTAATACGTGTAAACGGTTATATTCCTTTAAGGTAGTGACACAACCAACGCGTTCGTCGCGGCATTGCGTGCGTTGACATCTATGACGCGACGCACGCGACGCTAGGTAAGTTACAACAGAATATTGAACGCGGCAACTGACAAGCAAGTGACACAGGCAATTTCAGTTATATTATGAATTATATAATTAAATTCCCATATAACTTCATGCATTTGTAATAAATAAACTCGCGTTTGCGCACTTCTTCTATTAGTCGCTCATCGAATTCCATTTTGCCACACGAGTGATACTTAAAAGTAAGGTTAAGTTGAATGCGCCGCGTTAAAATTTAGAAATTTGCGCAAAGTATGCGACGCGTCGCATAGCGGCGCGTCGGATGCGAATTCGATGTAACTCGAAGTACAGGACTGCCTAAGCGCTTTAAAACCTGTCAACGCACGCATCGCTCGCGACGCGTTTAAAATTTGGTTGTGTCACTAGCTTTAGAATACATGAAGAAGAGCCGCGAACTTCAGTTGTCATTTTCCAAGTTTGTGCAGTTTGTTTTTGATGCATGCGGCCGAAGCTATATTTTTCATTAATTAACCTGAACTAACTAGGTTTTCTCATCGTAAAAGTGAAAAGTGAAAATCTTTCAATGTCAGGGCAATTTCCTAGTGGGTACAGTAGTCCCGTCGGTGGGCACCGGAGCAATTTCGGTAATCAATTGGTGAACATGAACATGGTTCAAAACCAAATGGGAATGCTTGGGTATAACCAGGGTGGTATGCTTACTCAACAGCAGGCACAAATGCAAAATCCTGGCCTTGGTATGACCGGGCAAAATATGGGCCATGGAGGAGGTGGCATACAAAGTCCCTCGCACGTTCAGCAATCTCCTAATCAGCAGACCTTGGCACAGCAGCAAATCCAGCAACAACAATTGCAACAACAGCAGCAGCAACTTCAACAACAGCAGTTACAACAACAACAACAGTTGCAACAGCAACAGATGCAGCAACAAGCTCCCCAGTTGACCCTGCAGACACCATCAACTCCAACACCGAACAATCCAATGATGTCCCAGCAAGTATTGCCGCAACAGCAACAGCCTCCCGGCATGATGTCCACCACTCAGCAAATTCCTCAAGCGCAAAAAGAAATTAATACTGTGAGCCTGACACGTTTGGGACAGGAAACTGTGCAGGATATAACATCCCGCTTTCAAGAGATCTTTTTATCTCTAAAGACAATTCAACCCACCACCGGGAACAGGGAAAACAACACAGAGAAGAAAGTCCAGGAACATTTCCGAACTATTCGCCTCCTGTTCAAAAGACTGAGAATTATATATGAGAAAAGCAGCGATGGATGCTCTCAAGGTAATTATAAAAAATACTCGGCTGATACTAAGCATGTTTTATGAAGACTTTATTCAAGGAATGGAATTTACACATGTAGAGAGCTTGATTCCGTACAAGGACGAGCCTGACCACCGCTCCGAGTCTGCCCAAACTGAAGAGTATAAAAAAGCTCTGCAGGAAAATAGGGATCTCATCGATACAGTAATGCTAAAGAATAAACAGCTCAGGGAGATTATTGATCGCACCAGGATCATTATTTGGGAGATAAACACTATGCTAAGCATGAGGAGGTCCTAAGAACGTAACAATCAACAAACCGTCTTGCATAAATTATTTTACGAAGAAAGCTATGTATTTTTCGGACGTGATTGCTGAAAATAAAATTAGAGTTTTCTCTCGTCATAGGTATTCTATTTTTGGATATTTCCTATATACTTGGCGTACTTTGCTGAGTACAAGCAGTTAAATTAAGCCAGTAATTCCAAGAGGCAGAATGTGACGTATGTTGGATATAATATAATTGTACGTGTCTGACCACTCCTGGTAGGGTTATCTAGATCAGTTTTGGAGACAGGGAATGTAGCATCACTGAAGAATAAACAAATCAACTTTGCCTAATGTTTTACTTCCAGACACCATATATATGTACCTCAAAATGAGCGATCGACAGAAGTCACAGCGTATGGCTATAGTTTAATAAACAAGCGACACTAACTCAGGTTACTATAAAGCTTATTAAAATCTTCCACCATTTTACTCGTAAGTTATAATGCAAGGGCAGCCGTTTTTCATTGGGCCTTATTCACGAATTCGAGTTGATTTAAACCTAATCGTAAAATGAGTACTGAGAGAAAAGGCAAGAACGTAAAACTTCTGAAGTGTACTGAAGATCAAATCTACATAGGTGAGAACTGAAACGGTACGAACCATAAAAGATTGTCGAAAGGAAGAGTTCTTTCTGTGCATACTTTTGTTGTCCCTTTGAAATACTAACGGAGCAGGCAAAGGCTGCAACCTTATTAGATAAAACGTAAACTTTGCCCTTATTGGAAATCACAGACTGTTCGATGAAATGGAAACGAACAAAATTGAATTTTTAATTCAAAAATTAAATTCAGTCCTACTTGTACTTGGCTGGCACAGGTACTTACTCTTAGTCATACAAAATAAAATAAATTAGTCTGCTTGTTAACTTGTAAAAACAAGCAATATCAGAAAAATTCAAATTCCATAGAGCATAAACAGACCGGATAGCATTCACTACTCAGAATGTTTTTCTGAAGGTGGGGTACACACTGAGCATTGCGACACATTTGCGTTAATGTATACGCCATTTGGACATTTTGATGGCAGATTCGATATCAGCGACCCTGAAAAACTCCTAGTGCGGATTTTCCAGACAATCTCTTGAATTTTAACTAATTTAATAACATAAATAACCGATAGTCATCTTGGAGCCGCCATTTTGAAACCTTGCACTTGATTATAATAACAAATAACCTGTATGTTAAGTTGGACTATGTACTACCTTGTGTCAAATGAAGTCTACCGAAGCAACCTTTTCGGTGTGATTGAGTAACAAACAAACAACCAGGGGCGCAACTAGACATTTGGGGCCCGGGGCAAAAAATTTTGGGGGGGCCCTTCTAAAATTTTTTTTTTTATTATTATTATATAAATTTATATTCCAACTTTTACATTTTAAATTTACATTTGCCTCCTCGCTTTGATGGCACTGAAATCCTTTATAATTCTTCTCTTATAATCCTTCCCGCTGCCTTTGGTCCTTTTCACCTTCCCACTAACTTAAAGTTTTAACTCTTTGTCTGTTTTCTTTTTTCCACTATCACTGTAGTTTTGTCCACTGACGCTACCTACTCACTAAATGTTAACCTTATTAATTTCCTATAAACTTCACTTGATCAATATCTCTCTACTTTCACTTTTTCTCTAACATGCTTTCGACATTCCCGCCTTACATGGAATGAACTTCCTCAGTCTTCCTTAAACTGTCTACCCTTTATTCCTAATTTACTCAACAAACGATAACGTACCTACCTACTTTTCCCCAAATTACGTAATGACTCATCTCTGCTAATTTACCTACATAATCATTCCCACATGTGCGCCACCGCGGATATCTTTCCCTTTTTCCTAATTTCATTTCCTTTGTTTCATTTTTCTAAATCGAGGAAGCCTGCGCTCCTCGCTGAAATTTACCTGCTATGAGCCCGAACCCCCTGCTAAACATTCATATGCACAGATCTTGCTTGTGCACGATTCCTTTCCCATATTGCACAAATGTGGCTTACTCAACTTATCTCTACTGAAAAAAATGCGTTTAGATTTTCAGCCGGTTTTTCCCTCGCATGAAACGTAATGGGTATTCTATCGTAACGATATCATGGGAAAATTTTTCTTTCCCAAAAATCAAAAATTTTTCGTTTCCATCATTGTCACTCATTTCGAGAGCTTTTCATATTTTACAAATTTTGTTTTCTCTGTATCGAAAATCTTTTTTTATTTGTTACTTTCAACAGAAGCTGAAAATTTGCTCCTAAATTAACATTATAAATTAGCAAAAATTCGAAGTATGAACTATTAAATATTTTGAATATTGCTAGAGCTATTTTTTATTTGAGTGAGTAAAGTCAAATGAAACAATCGACAACCACGACAAAAACTCTGATGATTCGACCACTCATCAAAGTCCGTTTTCGAAGTGTAAAATTCAAACAAATGTATAGTAACTTTTCAAGTTCAAGGAACTCCAAGCAGGATGTTTTAGCATTTTCGATTATTTTTTCGCGATCCGCGCGGGGCCCCCTTGAACCCGGGGCCCGGGGCAGATTGCCCCGGTTGCGCTCCTGCAAACAACCAAACACAAACACACTTCCATTTCCTTCCGACTTGATTTATAAATATTAATATTTCTAACTGAAAACATATATAAAAAAATAAATTGTTTTTTTTCATTACACACCCCTTTCCTTCTGCACGCCTATATTCCCTATATCTCTCAACGTTGTTCGGGTGGTTTCATTAACTCAAGAATACATTCATACGCAATATTCTCATACATCACTTTCATACTCTTATATATTTTTTTAAATTTTTATAATTTATTTATTTTTATAATTTTATAGTACTTCAACTTTATACTATTTGATCCGTTCACCACCTACACCTCATACTACACTCAATGTTTAAACTCTCATTACTTTTAGTAGGAAAATGAACAAGTCTTCACAAGTTCTGGCGTAGACTGGCGACGTACTAGTTTTAAATAAAACTGAATTGGATGAGAACTCATAGTTAATCTTTAACCAGTTAACTGTTTAGGATGAAAATATTCATCATGAAAAAATTGTAAAATTAACCGCCAATGGTCACTATTGAACTTCTCGCAGTTTAGGAATATATTTTAGTATTAACTAAAATTGCAAAATTAACAGCCAATGGTCACTATTGAAGACGCATGACGAAGATATTCGTAATAACACAAAATTTTACAATTTTTTTCATGACGAATATCTTCGTCATAAACAGTTAACTGGTTAATTTACCGCTACACTATTTTTCTTCACCATATGCAGTTGAACAATTCACACTCTTGTGAATTTTCCAACTTAATTTACTTAGCGCTTAGCGCTTCCATTTTGAAACCAGGTTTTCTTTACAGCATTTCGGTGATTCCATTTAGGGAATCAGTGGTCCACTGTGGCATTTTGATGATTCCATCGAGGAATCAATTATTCAATCTTTAACAGAGACTATATGCAGAATAGAAAGTATCCCATTGAAAAACAGTCTTCCTGGAACCCTTCCTGAGGCGCAAATTTTTGAGAATAATTTTCATAAACATTAGTTTTCTAATATATCGTTATTTATCAATATTGGAACCAATATCTTTAACACAAGATTTAGTTTACCGGTTTAAACATGATCTCCAAATTTAGGAAACTTTAAAAATTGCACATTTATTACTATTTCTTCTTTCCACTAATTTAATGTCTAATTAACATTAGGGACCTTGAACAGGAATATGCCCACACCTTGTGACTTTCCACTCAATTCCAGTTGCTGATAAAAAAGAAAAACAACACAGCATATTACAAATTGAAACAATATTACTAGTGCCAATTTACAACAAATTAAATTTGGATTTGATGGCCAGAATATCCTCCTCACTATCTTTCCTCTCTTTCATATACTCAAGCAGTTTGGTTAATGCTGAAAATCATCAAAAGCGAGTTAGATAGGAAAGACACTGCAAATTTTGTTTACCTAATTTATCCTCTGGAGAAAGCAACAGCGACAATATTCCGATTTCTTCGTGCGTACTTAGCTCATTTAGGATTTTGTGAACTTCCAGTTGATTTTTGACATAAAATTCGCTCAAAGTAGAGATGACGGCCGATATAGTCTCAGAGTCTAGACCTGCCCCCAAAATTTTGTTAATTCCAGCCGGCTCAATGCTCTGAAAATGCAAATATGTATATTTCTGTAAGCATATGAAGTCTTCATATTAAGCCGGGTACAGAACTGAGCACGAACGCCTACGAAGTAAGTTCAGACAAAGCGTATGCCTCGTCTCTAAATTTGTGAAGTCAGCTGAAGTAAGGAGACAGTGGTTATTTATTTTTCAATTCTTTCGAAGGCATTCAAACTGCCTCAACCCGAATGGGAGCTGCAAGCTCATACCCGTTAGTGCTCAGCTGTCCACTCGGATTTACCCTTAAATAAAGATATCTGCTTTCTTGCGAAAGTTCCTTCCAGGTTGCGTAGAATTGTCCTGTTGTCTGTGGTGGCGCAGGCACAGGTTTCTGCTAAAATAATATAATTTAATGGCATTCTCCGTTGTAGCGTTATATGGTTAAACCTTTTCTTCTACAGATATTTTATTTTCTTTGGAGGGTTCCTTTTTTTCTGTATCTGGAGCTTTCTTTTTAAAGACTTGTTTATAATTGGCGTATTCATTGCTGTTGAAAAGCTTGTCAATGATTTCATCTGATATTGGGGCATTGGTTCCAAAAGCGATAGTGGAGTTTTCATAATTTTTACTCTCCTTATCATTGTCCGAAAATGTTTCTTCTATAGGTATTCTTTTCAATGCTTTCTACGAGATACATGTGAAATTAGAGGTTTGTTTTTAGTTTACCTCTACTACCTTCGAACGTAAATGAGCAGGTTTATTTACTGGAGTAATTATTTTCATGTTATTTTTCAACTGACTGAATGTGGGCTGCTTATTAAGAGAGTGATTGTTTTCCTTCACTGTTTTTTCTAAAATAATGTTTATATAAATTACATCCTACATCAAAAGATACCATACCTCTCTCTTTAATCCTCTTCTGAATTCTTTCGAAGCTTCTCTTTGCTTCTAAATTGTTTGGCTCAATATTTAAGACGCTCTGGCAATCTTCCAGTGCTTTCTTGCTCTCACCCATGCTCTCGTAAGCCTGCATTCGTCTATAGAAGGCCTTCACTACATTTGCGCTGATTCGGAGCGCTCTATTGCAATCTTGAATGCAATCTGCATATCTATGTAGTAGATTAGTTAATTAGATATAACTGAAACCTAACTAACATTAAATGACATACTTCTCTAATTTCAAATAACATAGTGCGCGATTAGTGTAGTAGACTGGATCTGTGTTAAGAATATTTATGGCATCCGTGTACAGATGTAATGCACTTTCATATGCTCCTGATTTTACGTAAAAGTTTCCTTTCTCCTTGCATTCATCTGCTCTTTTCTTAAGATTCACATTTTCATCAATTTTAACCTTTTTAGTTGTCTTTTCAGATGTTGATAAACCTAAGATTTAAAGAACACATCAGTACACTAAAGCATAGAGAAAGGAACCTATTAGTGTATTAGATGACACTTTGCCGTAATTATGCACATAGTTAGTTAGGTACTATGAAATAGAATTGTTAAATGTGAAACCAACAGATGCTAATTTATAAATTTAAGCTGATTTAATTGTGATGTGTTTTTTCCCAATATCCATTATATGGTATACTCCATTGACTTAGGATTCCCGCTATAGGTTGTGGTCTCTGTTTGTTTATATTACATATATTTTAAATAGATAGGCGAGAATATTGGATAAGCTCCAGTCACGTGAAAAAAATCACATTTGAGGCTTTTAATTAATAATATATTTCATATTTAAATATCTTCCCGAAATTTCTTTAATTAGTCATTGCAAAATGCAACTAAATTCTCGAAATATTACAAAAAATTCGTCGACTTCAACGCAACGCTTTGTTTCAATAGCCTGCAGTCTGCAGACAATATGTTGATCGGAAGATCGTTGCTCGGCAATCCTGGCGGGAAATATGTGTCTTTTTTTGAGTTGATTTGAAACTATGTACTTAAAATGGTTGATTTCATCTTTAGGAATTTTACACGTAATTCAGGTAGTATATAACTATACTGCACTGTAAGTGAACATGTAAATTTAGACTGAAGCAGTGCAGAAATACGTCATTTTTAATTATTTTGAAAACTCTAGTGACAAATGAGACTCCGATTAGAGTTCAGATTGTACCGTTCTTAGTTTAAGTGGAACTAGTGGATGTCCTCCAACGAGTCATGAGTTGAAAGAATTCAGTAATAACTGTAGAACTGTAGGAAGGAGTGACTTAGGATAGTTCTAGTTAATCATTAGAGCCAGTCAGTTAAAATTAGATAATAAAGTGAGGGGCATTGATTGCCTTGGGAAGGATGGCCCCTAAGTTAAGAACTGAATACTAAATACAATGTAGTATGACATACCAAGAACTCAAGAAGAGTTAACGAAAAATCATACAAATTATGGACCCTGTAAACAAAATGCTCAAATATGTCAATTAGTTCGTCTCACGTCCTCACACGATCGACGGCATAAAGGTGGCATACACCAGGTTCAAGATTATGACAAAGATTTTGTATATTAACATGCTTGTCCTCATGAATAGACCGTGGCGATGGGAAATGTCTGTTTGTAAAAGCCTCGATATGTACAGAGGACTTGTGAAGACAATAATCCAAATAAGAAAGGAGTTAGGAGTTTAAGGAGAATGTGAATTGAGAATTTCCCATTGGCATAAATGTAGAATGCAACGTACTGGGAAGAAACGCCCGTATACTATGCAGTATAAAATTGTTTCCCAAGAGGCACAGTGAGCTGTGAGAGATTTATAGGGAGGAAATTCTCTGTAAATGATTGTGTAAGAATGTTAAAAGCAACAGTATTGTACAATCCGCTCAGATATAAAGTAAGTTGAACATAAAAAGCCGAAAACTCTTTGTAAATAGGCCAGTGTATATATGCGACGCTATTTAATGTTCTTTCTAAGCCTTTGTCAGAGTCCCGTCCCAGAAAGATCGGAGAAAGTTGACGTTCAATCGCACTTACCCTGTAGCTTCCATTCAACCTTTTCTTTCTTGCCTCCTTCCCTAAAAGAGCCTCGGACTGGTGGTATCTTCTAGAAAACGAAAAGAATCAGTGAATTGATTTCATTGTTGAGACTTCCTTCTAACCTCATTGTTCGCTTCGGTCAGCCCCTTTTCTTGCTCCTTCATCTCCTTTTCCCATTTGTAAATATCACTAAAGGCATTTCGTAATTCCTCGCAGTTGTCTCGAATATCTTTCTGTAATTTAATTGCTTCCATGTTAACTCGCTAAAAGAAAAACACGGCTATGATATTTTCAACTTCTAAACAAATCAATGAGCAGTGCTTCCACATCTTATGAATAAAAATAAAATGTCAAAAGAAATAGGAATATTTTCAGAAATTGTAGTATCACTGTTTAACTATAATAAACGCAGCCAAATATTTTAAAGCTTAAATGAGTTTATGAAATTTATTGGTTTCTTTTTAAAAAAAAACCCAAACTTAAATAAATAATTGTAAAATTACGGAAAAGGTTCTCAGTCCCTGAAATTGTTAACGAAAAAAGTTCAGTGTAGGATGCAAAGATGGCGGATCAAAACATTGTGATTAGTGCTCCGCAAGATTGTAATATAGAAATTGTGAAATGGCGAGTGCGAGAAGGATTCCCGGTTAGTAACTCACAAGTGATTCTTCTTTATATAGCAGCTGATAATGGAGATAAAGAAGTGAAACGCTTAAAATGCACGAAGAGCGGTGTTGTCAAAAAGCGTCTATATAAAGATGGCGCCACTGTTAAAAAAGGGTTTGTTTACATCTTGTAGTGGGAAGTACAAATTTTCTTTAAAATTTGAATTTTAGGGCGGCCTTACTGGAGCTTTCAGAATGTATCCATGGAACAGTAATTAAAGATATGTGTGCTGATTGTGGAGCTGATTTGCGACAGAACGAAAATGTAAATCTGCAAATACCCAATTTATAACTGTTTTGTTTGACAGGAATACTTTCAGGGAACACCTTCAGAAGCATCGGTGCCCATGGTCCATTCGGTTCCCGAACTTAAAGTAACCCAGAAACTAGCACAACAATTAGGCCAAGAGGACACAAAACGCCTGCTAGAAGATCGCAAACTAGTGCTTCTCGTAGATTTAGATCAGACCTTGATCCATACAACAAACGACAATGTGCCTAATAACATCAAAGGCATTTATCATTTTCAGTTGTATGGGGCGCACTCACCTTGGTATCACACAAGGCTTAGACCCGGCACGATTAATTTTCTGAACCTTATGTCGCAATACTATGAGCTCCATATATGCACGTTTGGAGCACGTAATTACGCCCATATGATAGCACAATTCTTGGACCCTGATGGTAAATTCTTCTCGCATAGAATTCTTTCCCGCGATGAATGTTTCAACGTGACCAGCAAAACCGACAATTTGAAGTATGTATTTTTTAGATAAGAAATAAATGTTTTAATATTATTATATTGCAGAGCACTGTTTCCTTGTGGAGACGCAATGGTTTGCATAATAGACGACAGAGAAGATGTTTGGAATATGGCTTCTAATTTGATTCAGGTGAAGCCATATCACTTCTTTCAGCATACAGGCGATATAAATGCTCCTCCCGAGCTGTCGAAGCATGAATTGGACGGCAAGGGTGTTGATTTCAAAGGTACGTATTCTGATTGATTTCATAAGCCTTGAAATTATTTATTAACTAGTTTATAATCAGTTGAAAAATAAAATTATAGTTTAAAAAAACTATAAAAACACACTTTTGTAGCAATGTGAACTAAGTACAAAATAATTTTTAAATATAAAGATTATTTTATCATTTTATTCTCATTTTAAGCTTATGTAAAAAAAAAATAATTATATCGTGGTGGGGGAATTTCCTTTATATTTAAAAATTAGTTATTACTTTTTAGTTCACATTGCTACAAAAGCGTGTTTTTTTTTTGGTTTTTTTTAACCATTTTATCTTTCAATTCTTAAGCTGGTGACACAACCAAATTTTGAACGCGTCGCTAGCGATGCGTGCGTTGACAGGTTTTAAAGCGCTTAGGCAGTCCTGTACTTCGAGTTACAACGAATTCGCATCCGACGCGTCGCATCCTTTGCGCAAATTTCTAAATTTTAACGCGGCGCATTCAACTTAACCTTACTTTTAAGTATCACTCGTGTGGCAGAATGGGATTCGATGAGCGACTCATAGAAGAAGTGCGCAAACGCGAGTTTATTTATTACAAATGCATGAAGTTATATAGGAATTTAATTGTATATATCATAATATAACTGAAATTGCCTGTGTCACTTGCTTGTCAGTTGCCGCGTTCAATATTCTGTTGTAACTTACCTAGCGTCGTGTGCGTCGCGTCATAGATGTCAACGCACGCAATGCCGCGACGAACGCGTTGGTTGTGTCACTACCTTTAATCTTAAAAAAACTCAAGTGTGAAAGTAGTGTTTCATCTAGAGATATTTCAGTTTTTCACCTCAATTTCGAAAAAAAATCCATGCTATTGCCTTACTTCATTTTCACGGGTAAACTATTTTTTTCGAAACGTTTTCCTATTTTCGTTTTTCACATATTTTTCAACAGTATTAGCAAATTTATTTTGCTTCATTTTACACCCCTCCGAACATTCTGTTACATAAATACATGTTCAGGTCAAAAGCTAAATAAAAGCGTTTAAATGAAGTATGCATAAACTCAATATTGGCAGAAAGTATGCCGCCACTTTATAGTAAGGGCTAGTGTAGCTTTATAGGTCTAAAAGTTTTCGATATATTTGGTCGGTTATAAAAATAACTCTTCATTGGTCTTAAAGATTTTATACGATTTAAGCACTAATATTTGACGGTTTCTATTTAACCTAATTCTCCACTCGAATGTATGAAACGTTTAAGCATACAAACAACGGTATAAGTAGAACAACAAAACTCCAAAAAGAGCTTATATATTTTATAACAATAGGCAGTAGTTGAGGACTGCCGACAGAAGTGAAAACTTAGAACTATGAACTACCAATTTTTTTTTTATATTTAAATTAATTGTAGTATCAAAAATCAAAATTTCATAATTTTTAAATTAAAATCATTAACATTAGTTTGGTTTTCACATCTATCGGCACTCCAAGTAATAATTATATACATTTTTGTGGTTTATTTATTAATCAAAACATATGATGGGTTGCGAAATTACAAACATGGCTTACACTAAGGCCCTTACGGGATAAACAGTGAGAAAAGAGTGGTTAAATATTTTTTGCTTTTTAGTGCAGTACTTATAAAAGCGTGTTCTTTTTAGTTTTTTAAACTATTATTTAATTTTTTTTACTTTTCAGTTGTAATTTGAGTTTTGATTTTAATGACGTCATATAGCTAACTGGTTGTAACCTTTCATTTGATACCCATATTAAGGGAGTTGTTAAGAAAACCGTAATCCGCCGTATTGAGTATTTAATCACGTCACGTAGCTTATCGTATACTACTCGTCGAAAGCTTTCATTTGATACCTATATCAAGGGAATTGTTAAAAAAAGGTAATTCACCATCTTGCGGCGTCCGCCATATTGGATTTAGAAGGATACTGAATATACTATATTGCATTGTCACCGGTCTTATACACGTGTGCAAAATTTCAAAGCTCTAGCTTTATCAGAAATAGTCGAAACGTGCCTATAGAAATTTGCGTGGCGTGACGGTGACGCAAACTCGTAAGATTTTACCTATCCAAAAATCGCCTTACGCCTAATCACTTCAAAAAAATAAGCGTCATATTTCCACTAGAGGTTGAAGAAAAGATTAACCGTAAAATAAGCTGTCTTTTTGCCAATAAATTAAATAGGTACATATATTCTTTTGCAGATTTCCAGAGCTCCTCGGAGGAAAATAAACTTCCAGAAGATAAATCATCGAGTCACGAAGTGATAGCAGATAAAATCGAAGAGGTAGAGAGTGCCACGATAGATAAAGTTAATGAGGCAGATAAAGTTAATAAGGAGGAATGTCCCACAGAGGACAAAGATAAGTGTGATCCCCCGAAAAAGGAGGAAACAGAGAGCAAAACAGATAGTGAAGAATTTGCAATTAAGCCAGAACCCAAAGAGAAAATTGACGAGAACGGCATGATAGAAATAGAAGACATAGATGACTACCTCCTCTACTTAGAGACTATTCTCAAAGCAATTCACAGTTCTTTCTATGAGATGTATGATGAAACAAAGGAGATTCCCGACTTGAAGGTACTTATACCGAAGATAAGGTCAGAAGTACTTCGGGGTTGCAACCTTGTATTCTCAGGCTTAGTACCAACCCAAATGAAATTGGACCAGAGTAGAGCTTATCTAATAGCACGAAGTTTGGGAGCGAACGTGAGCCAACACATTTCTGACGATACAACTCACTTGGTAGCAGCCACTGCCGGCACTTTTAAAGTTAACGCAGCGAGGAAGAAGAAAGATATTAATATAGTCACTCCTGATTGGTTGTGGTGCTGTGCGGAGAGATGGGAGCAAGTGAGCGAACAACTATTCCCACTAGATCCAAATAAGCCAAGCAAAATGCGCCAACCTCCACCTCACTGCCACAGTCCAGAGCATGTTGTTAATTACAACGACAAACCAGACACTGTACCATCTAAGCCGGAGCCAAAGTTCGTGGATACGATAAATCCGTTGCTCAGTTTCTCAAATGCAGACTTGGATGAAATGAACGAAGAGTTCGAACAATTCTTCGAATCTGACTCTTCCAGTGAAGAGGAGCATATTAATATCGGTAAAGCTTCAAAAATGTGTTACCCCTAGCCCCATATAAAACGTTTATTTTTTAGAAAATCCACCCATAGAAAAAAGTCTACGGAAAAGAAAGCGTCAAGAGGAGAAAGAGGAACGACAAAGACAGTTCTTTTCTAAAGGTTCAGCGCAGGAACCATTTAAGGTGGAAGAAGAAAGTCAGGAAAAGGAAGAAAACGGGGAAGAAGAGGATGATGACGACATACCCAGTGCTAAATTCAGAAGAGGTTTAATTCACTTGTGGAATTTATCGTTAATTATAAAATAAATGTTTAGGAGAAGATTTGCCCTCAGATTTAGATATGGGATCTGGATCCGAAGGAAGTGCGGATCCAATTGACGAAGAAGATGACGGCGACTGGAACATGATGGGAGCGGCACTCGAGAGAGAGTTCCTCGGCTTAGATTAATAATCGAAAGCGTAATTTGATTGTAAATGAGCTGTAAATTTCACTTACCTACACGTAACTACTTTAAGCGGAGAGTGATATACACAAGTGCGTTGCAATTATATTATTGTTTTAGCCATAATTGTCCAATACTTTTGTATACAGCAAACGCCGTGGATTTTAAAATAAAACGTTCTAAAACAGTTAACCTACTATCTCTATTCATCAAATTGTACATATATTACACACCAAAGGGTTGATCAGAGCCATCTTCATGGTATTTGACGTATGTTTCACCGTGGGAGAAATCTCTGGTTCCCTCTAGTCTTCCTCTTGGAGATGCTTTTGTGTAGTCAAATGCATTCTTCGACTTGCCGAACATTCGGTTAGCTTCTTCAATTTCGTCTCTGTATTTGCCGACGACAACCTTTTTTCCTGTTATAGGATCAGTAACGTCACCCAACGGATATACAATCTCTTCCACCGAATGAGTTATTAATCTAGTCAAACGCTGTGGGAGCTCCTTTACAAGAACGATATCACCGGTTTTGCATTTTTTATCTGGGTCATGAGCAAAAACAAACACGTCTTTTTTGAAATACTAAAGGAAAAAATAAGCAGATTAATTATTAAGGTAATGTAATGGCATCTTTATAAGAAGAAAAGAGGAAACGTCACCAAGCTAAGAAAAATAGACACAAAAATTAGAAAAAAAAGTTGTAAACCACAGAAAAAACCGGTCAAGTACGAGTCGGACTCACACACGAGGGGTTCCGTACCATCGTACAGGATATAACACTATGTACTTTTTAAATACTTTTGTAAAAGAAACAAGAGAGGCGCTATAACATAACCGATTTTTTTTTTTTTTTAATTTGCATGGCGACCATTTTGAAATTCCCCATCTTGGTTTTTATTTGTTGTTATAGCGGCAATAGAAATACACACTCTGTGAAAATTTCAACTCTCTACCTATTACGGTTCATGAGATACAGCCCGCTGACAGATAGCCGGACAGCGGAGGCTTAGCAATAGGGTCCCGTAGGGCACCCTTCGGGTACGGAACACTAAAAGCATTCATTCGGCGCACTGCGTTCGAGTTATCAGCAAATTAAATGCATACATGACAAACTTCACTTCTTGTATTTTCATCATTATTAATTCTTTGCCGTATAAAACTTCAATTCAGCTTGCCTTCCTTTGCCTTTTTGCTCATCATTCATAATTTACTGTACGGTTTTGTTTTAAAGTTGCCTTCATTCTTCGCCAATCAGTGTATATTTTCTCTGCTCGGAAAGTCTAATGTGCTTACATAATAAAATTAACCAATTAATTTGACGAACAAAAAAAACAAGTAGGGCTTTTGAGAAGAATTAACTGAAACTGTCTTTTACAAATGCAATAAGACTATATAATTAAATACTAAGACCTAACGTTCAAAATATTGCTCCTAGTGTTTTAGCTTTTCGTAATCGGGAAAAAAAAACAAATATCAATATAAAGCAATGTGATGTACTTTCAAGTGCGATAGCTATATGAGTATTAAGCAAACGTCATTTAATAAATGAACTTAGTAGTACATATTCAATTTAACTTGGTAAGCTTTACTACCGATTTCCAAACATTCTTTAATTTGTAAAGGCTTAAAAGAATTTAATAAATTCCAATATATATTAGGGATTTCAGAAATATAGTTTCAAAGTTCGTTTAAAGGTAAATTTAAACAAATGAATTTTATAATTTTTAAATTACGTTTGTTTATCTAATGCCTAATGAAGCTAAATAAGCCCATTTATTTATTATAATCAAAAGTTTCTAGTAACACATTTACTTATGCAACATATAGAGCCCTTTCCGCCAATTTATCGTTTTGCGAATTATTTAACCACTTCTACCGTAACTTTAAATCTGTATTGGATTCACTTTCGACTCTATCCTTTAATCAAAAGTAATAAAACACGCGGATCGAAAACTCAATCCAATCTCGATTCGGTCACTCAATCCGTTATTTATAATATATGTACGTTAGTACTTTATAGCTTATCTTCTTGTGGTGAATATTGATATTATCGCTTTTAACTGCCATACCTTTAATACACTACACAGCTGGTGAATGTAAAAGAAATAGAGGTTGTTGCAGCTATCCTATACTGCTACAGTTATTGTTTTCACCAAACTTTTAATCACTTATAATAAAATTGGTCAACATATTTTTCAATGTCCGGTTTTCCTAGTTTATCGAAATTTTCCTCTATTCCAAAATAGGTATCCCAGGGCTTTACCATTAGTAAATTCGTGTCCAACTCCATTTTCCTTACACGGATCTTCGATGCATTATGTTTCACACAAGGCACGCATTGGCCTAAAAGAATTGCCCCTTTAGCTAGAGCTCTAGCCATTTTAATTCTCCTTAGAAGTGAGTCCCAATTCCTTATTTCACGACTTTAATGGGAAAAATTGGGTTATGTTTTGAAAAAGTTTAACACTTCCTTCTTCTTCTTTTGGATAATCAGTATTTGCTGAATTCAAAAAGCCTAATAGTAAAATGCCAATACCCTTTTATTTATACAAGTAAAAGATCAAAAACTATTTTATTTAAATTTGATGGAAGTTATTCCTTGGAGTTAACATATTTACGAATATTTTGCATTGTATTTTTCCTAGAGGTTGGATTGTTACAAGAATTAAAATAGTTATCTGCTAAGGAGAGGGGAAGTTCAGAAGAAGTGGCGATAAGCTATTGGTGTCAGTTGGCAATTTCTATCGTTTCGTTGTTTTCTAGTGGTATAATTCCTGAGTTTTAAAGTTGCCGGTTTAAATCAAAGAACATCCATTTCAGTTATAAGAACAATACCAAAAGTGATAAACTTCTGAATACAGTTTGTAGTGCCCGAACAATATCACAAAGTTATTTTTATAAGTGAAATAGTCGTCTAATTCCGCAACTCTTCGTTGGCATTTTCCGGTCGTCCATTTTGCGCGTGGGATTTTTCTGTTTTATTTTGCCCAAAGCACCGACGCGGAAAAATCTTGAAGGGGAACAATGGCAGATGAAGAAATTACTTTGAACGAAGATCAGCTTTTGGATAACTTCGACGCTAATGGCGAGTCGGAGCTTTTAAACGAAGTAAGTGTTCAATTTTCATCAAATTTCTCGAAAAATTGGGAAAATTAAGTGAAATTTCTGATTTCAGGACGAGGCCAACATGCAGATAGATCCAGAACTGGAAGCTATTAAGGCCCGAGTCAAAGAAATGGAAGAGGAAGCCGAAAAAATCAAGCAAATGCAAACTGAGGTGGACAAACAAATGACTCTTGGTACTACAGCCGGCATAACGCCTATTCCGCTTTCGCTCGAAGAAAAGCAAGAAATCGATAGCCGTTCTGTCTACGTCGGCAATGTGGATTACGGGGCGTCGGCAGAAGAGCTCGAAGCTCACTTCCATGGCTGCGGAACAATCAATAGAGTAACAATATTGTGTAACAAAGCTGATGGACATCCCAAAGGATTTGCTTATATCGAATTCGGGTCAAAGGAATTTGTAGATACAGCGTTGGCGATGAATGAGACTCTGTTTAAAGGTCGTCAAATAAAGGTGCGTTTTGGCAAAAATGTATTTAAGATTTTTTTAACTGAGTATTGGCACTTAAGGTGATGGCTAAAAGAACCAATCGGCCGGGCATCTCAACCACGAATCGATTCCCTCGCGGTTATAGAGGAAGAGTAGCAAGAATATCGCGGGCGTGCTGTCACACAAGTTACCGAGGCAGCCGCAGGCCAATGTGAGTATGAAATTATGCTCCCTCATTTGTTAGTTTATAGATAAATTTTTGCTGCGTTTAGGTAGAGCACCAGTGCGACTCCTTTGTTTAAAATGTAATATCTATCCAAGTGTTAGCTTATTGCAAGGTTTACATTAAAACATTTTCGCTCAAAACCGAATTTCAATTAAAAAGGCGTATCTTTTCATTTTCAGCCGGGGTTACCGCGGAAGAGCAAATTATTACGCACCATACTGATACGTATTTATAAATTTACGTTAAGGTAAGATGATCGCATGAATTTAATCTCCATCCCCATACAATTCATATATTTGGCTCTGATAATATCGGATTCTTCCATTTCTGCGATTATCAGAGCACAAATACAAGAATTAGCACTTGCTATGTCGCGGGAAATTATGTAAAACTAGTTGAAAGGTTTTTTGACACCTTGTTGACTTTAGTCTTGGTTTAAAACTGTTATTGGGGGCATCACTTTGTATTTCCTGGGACACAAAAACCTAGCTAGATCTTAGAGGATTCTTTTGAGTTTCTAGTCGTCGTTTGTAACTTATTCATCGTTTTCCGAATAAGGTGCGAGAGCCAAAGCATATTAACCATCTTGAGGTTGTAGGAACTACGTTCAACCATTTAACATCTTTACGGTGCCAACGTTTTGAGACTTCTAAAATTTATTTTATTTATGTTTCAACTTTAATTCATTTTCACAACTAATCGGTCGCTAGAAACTTAGAAGAGTTATCAGTGTTTCAACGGAAGATGTCTCATTTGGAGGAAGTTTTAGTTTGATCGCTGTGTGCTGACAGCTCATCAGCTAATTTTTCCTTTTCGAGAAATTTCATTAACTAAATGAAAGAAAGCGAGTACAGTGAGTAGATAATAAATCAGTCCTGTATAATTAAGTCTACAATGAAAATAAATCTGCATTCTTCAAATTTTGTGGAAAGCCTATAAATAAATACAACTTAGTATAACTTTCGGGTTCTTTGCAGCCGTTTTCAACAAAACATAGAAGGGCGCATTAATTCCCTACGGGAAAATTGGGAAAAAAAAGAGTTGCAGTATCTATTCCTATAATTAGTAGAGATGATGTCTTGTTCAGACGACTGTTTGTCGACTATATATTGTGTTGTCGTCTACCCCGTGAACCAACCATAGACAGACTTGCAGGTTTCCATTTTTATGTGACATGACACAAAAAGGCTAAAGCAGGGATACGAACAGACTGAAGCAGCATCAGAAGAAGAAAAAAAGTTATGACAACAAAATTTTACTAGGAAGAACAGATATAGGCTGAAGCAGCGACAGAGGCAGAAAAAAAATTATGACAACAAAATCTTACTAGGAAGAACAGATAAAGGTTGAAGCAGTGATCTAAAAAGGTTGAAGCAACGATAGAAGCAGAATAAAAGTTATGACTACAAAATCTTGATGGGAAGAATAGAAACCAATGTTATGCAAGTGGCTAAGGCCTTCTTTCCTCTCCACTCTCACTATCACTATTCATTCATATTCCTGAATTTCTTAGTAAAGGCTTGGCGTTTCTTCGCAGTCATCCAGAGGCTGGTATTAATGAAGAGCTGAAGTTTTTTTAACCTATTTTTTTTTACCAACAATGCCTTTTCTAACAGACTAAATACTGCGATTAGTGCAACTTTTTTCCACCTTAAGTATCTTCTTGCATAGTTGTTATTGAATACCGGTATGCCTGTACTCTCGACCCCATTTAATTTTCTCTCTGTTCGAGCAGTCGATAAACGAAGAGGCTGACAAATCCTAGTGTTATAAGTGCGGACTATTTTATTTTATTTTAACTTGATGTTTAATCAAGTTGTGCCTCATTGAATAAATCATTTCGGCTTTTTCTTCAAATATTAATTTGCGTATATTGCAGATTTGTTTTCAAATAAAAAATATTATTTGTGGTTAGTTTTGAAAGTGTGAACTGATTTTATCGCTCTATATTTTAAACATTGTATATTTTCTATTATATTGACAATTGTTTACTATATAATATGATATAATATATAGGAGGGATGTAAAATTAATGCGCAGTTTATTAGATTCCTCGTATGTGAGCTATAGTACTGTCATACGTTAATCCTCATTGTTCTAATAAGCGGGCTAATTTTCTTTCTACGACTAGTGTGTTCGTTCCTTGTAAGTTTTTGGTCCAAGATAATTCCTAAATATTTCATAGAGTTAGTTCTGATAGAAGTCTTCTGGAGGTAAATCTATTTCCAGAGGACCCCACACATTTTGTATGGAAAAGTCTCTAGGCTAAATTAGCTGAAATATTGTTGTCAATTTTTTGAAGCTGATCAAAAGTCTCCATGGGCACAACCTCCCAAATGGCCAACATTTGTCTCTACGCCGTCGTGATGAAAATCAAAAACAGTGCAAAATGGCAGAATCTGCAGAAGTTACAACCGATTTGCATAGTTTTACACCCACAGATATGTATGTATGTATGTGTGTATGTGTACATGTACAGGGTGAGTTTTTTAACCTGAAACTTTCAAAGATCTCGAAAAATTAGCACCTTAAGAAAAATGTGCATAATCAAAAGTTAATCATTCCGCAAGGGAAGTACATTAGTGCTGAAATAAGTCCCGTCGTTGTATGGTGGGCGCGGGGTAACTTTGAAGTTTTAAATATGAACCTCTATTTTTTTATTGCAGATTCGGGTTCTAGGGCTAAAAGTAACATAGGATTTATTTGGAAATTTGTTTCCCGATTCACGATAGATGGTGCTGTAGTTGTAATGTAATTTTAGCCTGAAAATTTCAAATAAAAGAAAAATAAGCACTACGAAAAAAATTTCCGTAATCAAATGTTAAACCTTCCGCGGGGGAAGTACATTATTGTTAAATTAGTCACCCTCCCCCCTCTTTGTCGGGGGGACGGGGGATAACCGACATTTTCAATAAGAACCCTTATTTTTTATTGCTGATTCGGATTCTACGGCTAAAATATAAAGGATTTGTCTGAAATATTTTTTCCATTCATGAAAGATGGTGCTGTAATTGGCGAAATTAAATTTTTTTCAAATTCTGCGACTGAGAACCTATGAATACGATTTTGCAATACGTAGGGCAGGTCCGGTAAACTGGCTTGCTAGATCACCAGATCTTACTTCGATTTATACGTATTGCAGAATCGTATACATAGGTTCTCAGTACGAGAAATTTAAACAAATTTAATTTCGTCGATTATAACGCCATCTATCATAAATCGAAATAAATGTTTCAGACAAATCCTATGCATTTTATACAACCCGAATCTGCAATAAAAAATAGGGGTTCATATTTAAAATTTCAAAGTTACCCCCGCTCCACCTACAAGGAGTGCGAGGGGCTTATTTTAGCACTAATGTACATGTCGCGGAATGATTAGCTTTTTATTATGGACATTTTTCTCGAAGAGTGCTTATTTTTCAAGATTTTGAGAATTTCAGGTTAATGATGATTTTTTTATATCTCCCTCTTTTTGTCTCGATATTTTTTGGTTTTATTTTAAAAATATCTTATAAGGAATATTCACGCAGTTCGGTTTTAATAAATAGCATTAAATAATTCGTCGAAGCCGGGGTGATAGGTTTCATCTAGCCAACAAAAAAAAGGGGAGGGGGAGGAGATTTTATTTAAGATTCCGCAAAACGTCTGCGTAGAAGAATTCGTATATCCATTATCTACCTGGACGTGTTGCAACTCTTTGGAAAGGCAATAATATGAACAATTTCATAAAAGAAGAGGTGAATTAATTACATGAATTTCGGAGAAAATATGGGGGAAACCTGAATTTAAGGAAATGTCAAAATATTTTTTCACTCGCAAGTTACTGTACCTGCAGTAGTAGAGGTAGATGAACATTGGTGGCATTTGATAGTAGTTGCTTGGCGTGAGTTTGATGTTCGTTGATCAGTAGATGAAAAAATTAAAATGAAAAAATGTGCATACCGAATTTATGAATCACCCAATTCACCATTTGGGAGTTACTGATTGAGATTGCCCCCTTCCATACAATTTTTTGTTTCGCTAGGTGAGATCTAAGACGCCATTAATTTTGACAGAGGTTATGACAAATATCCTGTATAACTACGACCAATGAAATGTGTACCACATCCTCATCGCAAAACAGCGTTTCGAAATTGATGCTAATTTCAGCTTAAAGTAAGAGAGCAAATTTGGCAACAGCAGTCTCTTAACTTTCCGGAAGGAATCTTAGGATCTGGTTTGTGTTTTCTATTAAGATTGTTGGATATAAAAGGGAGTTTTACTTATTCGAAGTCATCGCACAATTTCCCTCTATCGCTTACCATTGATTTGATATAATTAATATAACTTGCATGCTCTTTAAAATGGAAATACATTTTTTAATCAAGCAATTATTGTTTCAGATTTGATTATAAATTAAGAATTTCAAAAAACATTATTTGTCTTCTTAGAAAAAGAAAAAGAAAAGAAAAAAAATAATGAATGAAAAAAGTCTTAAAAACAAAAGAGAAAAAGCAAATAAAACTATAAAACAGTACGAAGAGATGGAAATGTAACAGCAACAACACAAAATCAATAATGTTTTTTGAACAGCCAGTAGGATGAAAAAAGTAAACAAAAGAAAAAAGACAATACAAAAGAAGTTAAAAGAAAAGGAAAAGGAAAAAGAACAAAAGAAAATTTGAAAAGAAGACAAAGTTTTTTGAAAAAGAACATTTTAAAAAATATACAAAAAAGAAAAACATATAGATATATGTGAGAAGAAAAAAGAATATAAAGAAATATAAGCAAAAATTAACAAAAGCAACATGGAGAAAAGATCATTGAGAAAATAAATATCGTATAATGAAGAAACTGTCTTTTATTACCCTTCTATTTTTGCTTTTTAGTTTTATTATTATTGAGTCATTTTACTTTTCTTTAGTTTTAGATAGCTCCATATTCATCTACTTGCATAATTGTCATTAAAATTTCCAATACCTATTACATACATTGTTGATAAGCTTTGATAAAAATTTTTAACTATTTTTCAATATCGAGAGTTATCGAGTTTAAAGTAAAAAATTGTACAATAATATGTAAAACTTTAATAAACTACTCATTTTTAAAGTAACCTTTTTTCATTCATGTTATTCACATCTAATTATATTCATTTGGGAAGAGCTGGTAAGTGTGTGCATAATTTGACCAGCTGGAGAGGCATATTTTACTTATCTGGACTACAAAGGTGTAAACTTGCAGGAACTCGAGGCTGACTGTCCTGGAGTGAGGTTTATTCTATATGTCTAGACATCAGCCGCCTTAATGACGATGTGCAGAGAATATTTAATTAGTCCGTCCAAAATGGTCTGTTACTTAATCCTTCCAAATCCAAATGCTTAGCCGTATACAAGGATGATCTCGCACTGGATTAGCTACCACCGATTACGCTTAATAACTAGACGCTTACATATTTGTGTTCTGTAAAGAGCGTGGATATTGAGCAGAACTCCAAATTACCTTGTTGCTCTTACATTTCGGGCACCATAAGAAAAATATATTCATGCTTGAGACAATAAGGACGCTTGACTTTTAAATGTAAATAAATCAACTTGTGTATGAGATATCACTACATTTTTATTACAATTGAAAGAATATTTTATGGCTTTAAGTATGGAATATAACGTCGTTCCAATGTCCGCCGCGGCTTTGCTTAGTGGCACATATTCAAAGTGTTCCAATTTTCGATGACTTTGCCGCATAAATCTGACTGATTTTGCTCAATGGCGGTCATTATGTTGACTTTGAGGGCATCAATTATTTGCGGTTATTCGCATAGACCTGTGATTTGAGATAACCCCAAAGGAAGAAGTCTAAAGGCGTTAAATCTCATGATATTGGTGGCCAGTTCACGTCGCCACCGCGTGAGATTACCATGCCCTCAAATCGCTTGTGCAGAATGTCCATCGTGGCACGTAGCGTAGTCTTATTGGAACCACATATTGTCGGTATCTATTTCATCGAGTTCAGGCTACAAGAAGTTGCTTATCATCGATCTGTAGCGCTCACCGTTGACGGTTATGGCAATGCCCCTTTCGTTTTGAAAGAAGTACGGACCAATAATTTCGCCAGATGAAAATCCGCACGAAACAGTGACTTTCTCGGAATGTATTTGTTGCTGGTGTATGTCGTGTGGATAAGAATCGCCCCAAATCCGACAATTTTGCTTGCTGACATATCTATTCATCCAAAAATGAGCTACGTCGCTAAAGATGAATTTATTGGCGAAATTTGGGTCAACTGCTCCAGAGCCCAATCAGCGAACACACGGCGTTGTATATGGTCGTTTACCTTGAGTGCCTGGGTAAGTTGGATTTTATAGAGGGGCAGACCCAAGTCCCGACACAAAATTCGCCAAGTTGAAGTGGCAGAAAGACCAAGTTCGTGTAAACGCCGAGAAATTGACTGGCTTTCGAGCGTCCATATTGATCCTTACAATGTTATCAGAATTGATTACAAATTTTGGGCCGATTTTTCAACTCAAGTCTTTGAAATATTAAAATCAAAACAAAAAAAGTTGCTGTTAAACAAACGGAGAGAGAAATCTACGCTGGACCGCCGCGACACGATTAATATGCACCGAATAAAATAGCACCCAAACAGATCTAGCATACAAGCTTGATAATGCAGGGATCGTCAAACTCTTTGGACCATCTCTGTATACCATAAAACCCAAGGAGAAATCGGCTTTGCTTATGACTGCATTAATATGGTCCTTAAATAAAAGTACACAATTCAGGATAACGCCTAGGGTTTTGGTCTTGTCAAGTCTGGTTAATTAGCTTCTATCCACACAATACCTAAAATTAGGGACGACTTTTTCCTAGAGAATGACAACTGTACATTTATCCACATTTAATGGAAGACGATTGGAGATGTATCACATGAAAAATGGTTAAGTCTTATTAGGCCACCACACACGGGACAGTTTTATGCGTTAAAGCAACCGTGCAAACATAAAATTGACCGTGTGTGGGCATCTTGGCGTATAATCATAAGATTATCACAAAACCGTCCCAAATATCCTCTTTGTTTGATATTTCTGTCGGTTTTGCGTCAGAAATCAAATAAATCGCTCTGACGCAAAAATTTAGTAGGGAATTGTTCCTGGATTTTATATCCAAATATAGGAATAATCCGAGCATGTAGAGATTGAAATCTCGCGATTATTTTTGCAGAAACTTGAAGAATTAAGCATCTGACTACGTCAAAATTTTGTTCGCAAATGAAAACCGACGCCGTGTGTGGGCATCGTGTCGTACAAACATTTGATTGTCCCAAGATTGTCAGAAAGTTTGTACGCATAAAACCGTCGCCGTGTGTGGCGGCCTATTAGAAACTACATGAAATAACTTTGCATCGTCAGCATAACAGAGTATTCTATACGATGAAAGAAGCGAGGAAACGTCGTTGATGTCCATGATAAATAGGAATGAGCCGAGAATACTACCCTGAGGCACACAAGAAGAGTTAAGAATTTCCGATGAAGGAGCTCCGCGGAACTCTGCGTACGACCAGATAAATAAGAGCACTGTCAATCAACAAAAAGAGGTGGGAGAAGTCTATGATCAATTCGGTCTAAAGCCTTACTGAAATCTGTAAAAATACAGTCAACTTGATGCCCCGATTCAATTGTGAGAATTCCAGCAAATTAGTTGTAGTCAACTTCCTTTGGTAAATCCGTGTTGGAATGAGCCTAAATTTTAACTACAAGAAAACGTAACACATTGTTGATGATAAATTGCCAGCAGGTCGATAGTTTGAAATATCGGATTTGTTGCTCTTTTTATGTAGAGGAAAAATTAAAGATTATTTCCATATCTTTGGGAAACCACCACTGGATAAAGATTAATTGATTAAATAACATAGGAGGGCCACCAGCGAGAACTGAATTTCTTCAGGAAATAGGGTGGAATACCGTCAGGACCGCTTGAGAGGCTGTTTGGTAGCTCGGTCAAATGTTCCAGAATTGTGGATCCCTCAAACACGAGGTCCTTAGTTTCTAAAGAAATAGAAGGAAGCTTTGTCAAATGACTAAAATCCTTAAAACTAATATCACAGTCTGGATCACAGAACATAGCACCAAAGGATTCGGCGATAGATTGGCAATGATAGTAAGATCACCACTGTTAACATTACCAAGCGTCAAGTATGCAGAACACCCTTCGGATTTTCGCTTGGAGTTCACAAATCTCCAGAACTCTGAAGACTAGAGGGCACGTCAGAAAAATAGTTATCGTATTGTAGGGTATTTCTCACCACATAATTATATTAAAACGAAATAGTCTCAGAACTCAACAATATTTATTCACTTTAAGTTTGTTAACAATTTTTATAATTTCTGTCGCCAGCCTTAATTTAGCGTCCTGCTTCCTAAGCTATCCTTGCTGAAGAGAGAGATACCAACCACAGTATTAAATAGTAGAAAAGAATGTGTCGGTAATGCGGTTTCTGTCATCTGCTGTTCTTCGTGCAGATGGCGTTGATCTGACGTTCGAATTGGTGTTTCCACACTACTCCCCCCTGATGAAGTAAACAATGGCGATGCTTTTCAAATGTTATACATCCTGTTTTTGCTAAGGTCGATTGTGGTCTTCTTCTTGTTATAGGTTCGGGAATCTGCAGGTTCGTCTTCAGGGTTGTTGGGCTGTTGTGAAGTTAAAAGTTTTTTCGGATATTGGGTATTAGAAGAATAAGTTGATACTGGAAAACTTGATGATGGGTCCAAAACTTCCGTGCTGGCTATATGAGCTGGCTTTAAGCGCTCGATGTTAATGTTCACTTCCCTTCCGTTCAGGTCAACAACAAAAATGCGGTCGTCGATCCTTCTTATTACTTTGTGAGGTCCTGTGTACGGCTGATCTAGTGAGCGTTTTCCGCCGTCACGTCTGAGGAACACATGTGTGCAAGTGTAAAGGTCCTTGTAACAGAAGGTTTTATGTTTGGAATGGTGTGAAGCGGGAACTGGTTTCACCTCTCTCATGTGGAGTCTAAAATCTTCGAGGAAACCGTGCGGGTCCTCCGGAGGGTCCTCGTGAGTGAAGAATTCTCCAGGAATGCGGAGTGTTGTTCCGTACAGGAATTCGGCTGGCGATGCTTTGAGGTCCTCTTTATAGCATGTTCTAAGGCCCAGCAATACCGTGGGTAGAATTTGAGTCCACTTGCTGGATTGATGGCACATGATGGCGGCTTTTAAGGTGCGGTGCCACCTTTCGACCAAGCCGTTGGCTGCGGGGTGATAGGCTGTAGTTCGTATCCGCTTGCCTCCAATTAAGCGAGTAAGTGCGGTGAATAATGCACTTTCAAATTGGGATCCTTGATCCGTGGTGATTATTTTGGGTGCTCCAAACCTAGCAATCCAGTTGTTATAAAATGCGTTGGCCACAGTTTCCGCCGTGATGTCTTTGATTGGAATAGCTTCTGGCCATCTGGTGAATCGATCGACCATCGTTAAACAGTATTTGAATTGTTGCGATTCCGGTAAAGGGCCAATTAAATCGATATGAATATGGTCGAATCTCTGATCAGGGCTCAGAAAAGTTGCAGGAGATAAATGTACGTGACGTCCTGTCTTGGAGCGCTGGCATGGCAAACAGTTGCGTGCCCATTGCATGACGTCTCGATTCATGCAAGGCCATACGTAGCGTTGTGAAATTATTTTGCTGGTAATCCGGCCAGCGGGATGAGCCAAGTTGTGGAATTTGTCGAATATTTGACGACGCATGTTTGCTGGTACTATGGGTCTGATGTTGTGACTTGATACATCGCAATAGATTCCCTGTTGATCTGGACCGAATAACAATTTCTGAATTTTTAAAGATGTGTCATTACTTTGTAATAAATTTTTCAGGTCCTCATCAGATTGTTGAGCTTGTGCTAGTAAAGTTAAGTCCACCGAAGACGGTAGTGTAATGGCATCTAATCGTGAAAATGCGTCAGCGACGTCGTTCTCACTTCCAGCTATATACTGCAACCTAGTAGTAAATTGGCTTATAAAACCAAGTTGCCGGATTTGCCGTGGTGAAGCTTTATCGGAACGTTGTTGGAAAGCAAACGTCAATGGCTTATGATCCGTTCTGATGCAGAATTCTCTTCCCTCCAGCCAGGGTTGAAAAAATTTTATGGCTTCGTAAACAGCTGTTAGCTCCCTGTCATAGGTGCTGTAGTTTTTTTGTGCGGAAGAGAGCTTCCTGGAGAAGAATCCGAGAGGCATCCAAAAGTTATCAATATTCCTCTGCTCAAGCACTGCCCCGATTGCCGAACTAGATGCGTCTGTTGTGAGGCGCAAGTCTGCTGAAATCGTTGGGTGAGCTAAGAGGGTAGCGCCAGCAATCTGTTCTTTTGTTCGAACAAAAGCTGTTTCTGTATCTTTTGTCCAAGGTACTGGACGTTGGTCGTTTTTTTTGGAATCTTTCAAGAGCTCATTTAGTGGACTTTGAGCTGAGGCTGCGTCCTTAATATGCCGTCTGTAAAAATTTATGGCTCCGATATAACGTCTTAGTTCCAAAATTGTTTGTGGCTTTGGATATTCGCGAAGAGCCTTGACGCGGTCTGGGAGTGGAGCAGAGCCTTTAGATGATATGCGGTATCCCAGAAAATTTACGCTCTCTGCGCCGAAAACACATTTTTCTTCATTGATGCAAAGTCCATATTGTTTTAGGCGTTCAAAAATGGTGCGGAGGTGTATCTCATGTTCCTCCGGTGAAACAGACGCAATCAGCAGATCATCTATGTATACATAGACAAAATCAAGATCGGCTAGGACCTCATGAATAAATCGTTGGAACGATTGGGCTGCATTTCGGAGGCCAAATGGCATACTGACAAATTCAAATAGTCCAAATGGGGTAGTGACTGCCGTCTTTGGAATATCCTCCTCAGCTACAGGAATATGGTGAAAGGCACGGCGGAGGTCAATAACTGAAAATATTGTTTTTCCAGTCAGGATTGTAGAGTAATCTTGGAGGAGAGCAATCGGATAGCGATCTGGGACTGTCTGCGCGTTTAGCTTGCGGTAATCCCCGCAGGGACGCCAATCTCCAGTCTTCTTCTTGGCCATATGTAATGGGCTGGCCCAAGGGCTGGTAGAAGGTCTAGCATGACCAAGTTGCACCATCAGTCGGAATTCCTGCTGAGCTATTTTGAGGCGCTCGGGACACAAACGTCTTACTCGTTCGACGGTTGGTGGTCCCTGCGTAGTGATGTAATGTTTAATTGAATGTTTAGCAGCAGTGCGGTTCGAAGGGCTTCCGAGCAGTTCAGGAAAACCTTTGAGGATCGAGGTGTATTTAGAATTGTTGCTGACTGTGGTGATTGAGCAAATAGGAGCTGGTGCGAATAAACCTGTGCTTCGGCATCCTGTGATAGGGTCAGTTATGAGCCCACGCTTCAGGTCTATGATTAAGCCGTATTTATGCAGTAGATCTGCGCCAATTATGGAGTAAGGGACGTCAGCGATGCAGAAGGACCATTGAATAGGACGCCGAAGTCCTATGTTTAGCGTTAGAGCACGTTCGCCAAATGTTCGAATTTGACTGCTATTCGCAGCATATAGCTGGAATTTTGAATTTACCGTCTTATCATCTCGCGCAGCTGGAGTGACAGAAATATCCGCGCCTGTGTCGACGAGGAATTTTGCACCAGTGGTACGGTCAAAGACGAAAAGTCGGCGAGGGGTTTTGTCACCGCCCACCGTTGCCGAGACTATGGGCGGCTCTAAAAGTTTCCCTGGGTCTTAACCCAAAGGCATGGAGTCGTGCATTTGCTCGCTTTCGTACCAAATCTACGGTGGTAGTAACAAATCGACTCACCTGATGAAACAGGGCCAGTGTTTGTTCCGTTACTATCGACGGGGCGGGGCGTTTTGCTGCGCTGGCGACTGCGACTGCTGTTTGAGAAACCACGAGGAAGTGCCTTCTCTAACCTCTCCAGCCTTTTGTTGATAGTCTCCAGTTGTCCGATTAAACCATCCAAGCGACTCTCTAAGTTGTGGGAATTTGATTGCGAAATCGGCATTACACGTACACCCGATGCAGATCGCTGGATGTCTATGACTCTATCGGCAAGTTGGGCCAATGCGTCGGCGGCAAGACCGTCTGCTGCAGCGAGGGCGACCTGGACATGCTCTGGTAGCCGGTCCAACCAAATGGCGCGGGTAAAGGAGCTGTCCAAAGAGTTACCACCCAGTCGGTGCATCTCCATTAATAATTCGGAAGGTCGTCTGTCCCCCAATTCGAGTCCGGAAACCAATTTCTTGAAACGGCGTTCCTGGGAATCGGAAAAGTGATTAAGCAAAGTTTCCTTTACCTTACCGTATTTGTCCTTATCAGGTGGTTTAGCGACAATATGCTCTATAACCGAGAGTGTCTCCTGGTCAAGGCGAGCTACGACGGCGATGTACTTGGTAGTGTCCGAGGTTATTTTCCTGGACTGGAATTGTGCTTCGATTGACAAAAACCAAAGTTGTACTTTCTGGTTCCAGAAAGGTGGAAGGTCACAGCGTTCTATTCGGTCAATCTGCAAAGGAGTAGTCTGCGTCAGCGGAAAGCCCTGTTCAGGGTCGGCGCGTCGAGTTGGCTGTGATGGTAACAAACCACTGGGCTGCTCGGCAGGCTGTTCTGCGACCTCTTCATTGTTTGAACCTATTGATGGGCTCATATTCACAAAATAGCGCACCAATAATTGTCTTAAGAAAGGTATGGCGTCGTAGCACAATGGCGTCGCAGAACTTAAAGTTTTTAGTTGTTCGAGTTTTCGCGTATTCTTAAGTCCGGGGTCACCAATTTATGTAGGGTATTTCTCACCACATAATTATATTAAAACGAAATAGTCTCAGAACTCAACAATATTTATTCACTTTAAGTTTGTTAACAATTTTTATAATTTCTGTCGCCAGCCTTAATTTAGCGTCCTGCTTCCTAAGCTATCCTTGCTGAAGAGAGAGATACCAACCACAGTATTAAATAGTAGAAAAGAATGTGTCGGTAATGCGGTTTCTGTCATCTGCTGTTCTTCGTGCAGATGGCGTTGATCTGACGTTCGAATTGGTGTTTCCACAGTATGTCCACAGGGGAGCCCTCTGTGTCCATTTCTTTGTAATACATATACAGCCCCACTTCATGGGTGTATTACGTTACCAATTTGCTGACGATTATTCCCCCTATGGTCGTCGAGGCTTTTCTCCAGAAGGTTTCAGACTTTTATAAAGTTGGCAATGATTGCTTGTGAAAGCAGCTCTGTGAGGTGCTGTTAACTTAATAGACATTTAAGGTTACAACCGTCTGATATCCTTTTAACCAGAATACGAAAATTTGTTTATTTAAGTCTCCAAGCAAGTTAGCAGATCAGCTGTAGTTAGTAGCTGTCAGTTCTGCTATGCAGAATAGTAATTTCTGCTGAGTAGATAGCAGGTTAGAAGCTGTTAACTTTTACCTAGAATAGGGCCCACAGGAAAAATAACCTTATCATACATAAAACCTGCAGAGCTTTAAAAGACTCCACGCGACCCGAACATATCAAAAATAAGCGCAACAGACAATTTGAAAGTCTTGCTGTTCCGTAAGTTTTGCTGCGTACGAAAGCGTGGTGTTTCAATTTGCTCGCTGCTCAGCAATTCCAATCTGTTTTATACCTCATGACAGCATTGAATGCTAGCAGCAATTTCTGCTGGCAGCAGCGCTGCTCATTTCGCTGCTGTCAATTAGTGTAGCATAGTTTTCGCTGCTTAGCTCTTGTTCATATATTTACGAGACTTTCGTAGTTAACCATAATGGAGGAGAAGTTAGTTGGGCTTAAGTTCTCGACCGGCGCTGTTTTTAGGTACCCTAAAACCTTATGGAAATGTTCCGTTTATGGTCGGAACTAGTGTATTAGGGAAGTATTATTTATGGCAAGAAATAATTTTCCCAAAATTATTTTGTTTTAATGCAAAAAATTGAAAAACAATTTTTTGCAAAAGCACTACCTCGTTCCGACCATTAATGGAACATTTCCATGGTTTTACGCCTAAATTACTCACTCACAATCCCCCGCAGGTTCACACGACTGCTGCTGCTGCTTCTGCTGCTTTTCCGCTGCTTTTATTTACCTAAAAATATATAAATTATAAAAATTTTTCAGACAACTTACCTTTTTTTGCAGTTCACAGAAACTTCCCATGAGAACTGTCACTTCAGATGTTCTTCGTCTTCTCCATGCAAAATTTCCCATTTTGGGATATTTGTCGCCGTGCCTGCGTTCGTTAAGAGAACATCCATTCTGCTCAATTAAAATTTGCGTTCCTTTGAAAAATATCTACTGACTGAGTATTTAATTTTTACAAAAGGTCTATTACAACTTGCGTTATTCTAAAAAATATCTACTGACTGAGTATTTACCTTTTACAAAAGGTCTATTACAACTTGCGTTCTTCTGAAAAATATCTACTGACTGAGTATTTACCTTTTACAAAAGGTCTATTACAACTTGCGTTATTCTAAAAAATATCTACTGACTGAGTATTTACCTTTTACAAAAGGTCTATTACAACTTGCGTTCTTCTAAAAAATATCTACTGACTGAGTATTTACCTTTTACAAAAGGTCTATTACAACTTGCGTTATTCTAAAAAATATCTACTGACTGAGTATTTACCTTTTACAAAAGGTCTATTACAACTTGCGTTCTTCTGAAAAATATCTACTGACTGAGTATTTACCTTTTACAAAAGGTCTATTACAACTTGCGTTATTCTAAAAAATATCTACTGACTGAGTATTTACCTTTTACAAAAGGTCTATTACAACTTGCGTTCTTCTGAAAAATATCTACTGACTGAGTATTTACCTTTTACAAAAGGTCTATTACAACTTGCGTTATTCTAAAAAATATCTACTGACTGAGTATTTACCTTTTACAAAAGGTCTATTACAACTTGCGTTCTTCTAAAAAATATCTACTGACTGAGTATTTACCTTTTACAAAAGGTCTATTACAACTTGCGTTCTTCTGAAAAATATCTACTGACTGAGTATTTACCTTTTACAAAAGGTCTATTACAACTTGCGTTATTCTAAAAAATATCTACTTTTTGTAAAAGGTAAATACTCAGTCAGTAGATATTTTACAGAATAACGCAAGTTGTAATAGACCTTTTGTAAAAATTAAATACTCAGTCAGTAGATATTTTTCAAAAGAACGCAAATTTTAATTGAGCAGAATGGATGTTCTCTTAACGAACGCAGGCACGGCGACAAATATCCCAAAATGGGAAATTTTGCATGGAGAAGACGAAGAACATCTGAAGTGACAGTTCTCATGGGAAGTTTCTGTGAACTGCAAAAAAAGGTAAGTTGTCTGAAAAATTTTTATAATTTATATATTTTTAGGTAAATAAAAGCAGCGGAAAAGCAGCAGAAGCAGCAGCAGCAGTCGTGTGAACCTGCGGGGGATTGTGAGTGAGTAATTTAGGCGTAAAACCATGGAAATGTTCCATTAATGGTCGGAACGAGGTAGTGCTTTTGCAAAAAATTGTTTTTCAATTTTTTGCATTAAAACAAAATAATTTTGGGAAAATTATTTCTTGCCATAAATAATACTCCCCTAATACACTAGTTCCGACCATAAACGGAACATTTCCATAAGGTTTTAGGGTACCTAAAAACAGCGCCGGTCGAGAACAAGTTCCGTTAGTTGAATTGGTTAAAAATAATCCACTGCTTTACGACAAATCACACAAATTTGCGAAAAGGAACGATTTAAGGGAGAAGGCGTGGATACGAATAGCTGCAGAACTCGGTTTGACAAGTAATATTTCAGTGAATTCTCACCTATACACATGAATCTGATCTTTGTTGCCACAGGGGTAGAAGTACAACATAGATGGAAAACCCTGCGCGACCGATTTCATCGGGAGCGAAGAGCTATGTGTACACCTTCCGAAGGGAAGGCAACATCCACGAAAAAGAAGTATAAATATTATGATATAATGCTGTTTCTGCTCGATATTCCCACAGCGGGGAATAGCGCGCCGATCGAAGTAAAAGAGTCGGCGGCTTCTTTTTTGAAAGAATTCTCTACCAAATTGGAAGTCGATAATGAGGGAAATTTGTCGTTTGAAGAAAGAGTAGATTACAGTCCAGATAATGAATCCCACATAACCAGTGATGTGCCCGGGCCTTCAACTACCACAACTCCTGCTTCTGAAACCAGGAAAAGAAAAAGACGGCCGGTCCGAAACGATATGTTACTTGATAAAACGCATGAGCAAATGAACAAGTTGTTGCAATCAGCAAATAAGCTAATTGATGGAGTAACGCCAGTAACCGCCTTTTTTAACAGTATGGCACTTCTAGTAGAAGCCAACAATTTGAACTTTGAGCATTTTAGTTCTTTGCAAATTAAGGTGACAAACGCCGTTCATGAGGAAATACGAAAGCAACAGGAAGAGAATGTTGTAATACAAGGAATATAATCTAATAAATTTGTGTCTGTAGATATTTCAAGTTTTATTGCTCAAGTAGTCTTTTAAAACATCTCTTTGAGCAAATGCATTTTGAGGTGCGTTAAATCGAGTGAACAGTTTACTTTGGGGAAATTTGTCACTCTCATTTCGCCACAATCCTTCCACTAGCGCATCTCCTTCGAAGTGGTCCACATAGTTGTGGGGACAGTAAGCTCTATCATGCATTTTAGCAAAATTGTGAAGGACAATCACAGCTCTTACGATTGTCTCAGCATTCTTGGGGAAGCAGTTAAGTGAATTCAAAAGCACCTTCCACCTTGATCTCATAATTCCAAAAGTGTTCTCGATGTAACTGCGCACATCTAATAGTTTTCTGTTGAAATTTTCTTTATCTGTTGAGAGCATTCGTCCAGGATATGGGCGCATTATATTATTTCGCAGTGGGTACGTACTATCTCCGACAAAATAGTAAGGAAATTCGACGTTAGAATTTGGGAGCTTCTCGCTTTCCGGCAGTTTAATGTTGCCACTGAGAATTCCGCTTTCGAATTTGTTAATATCCAACGTCTCAGCAAATGCTGCGATATCCACTGTAGTAAAACGATAGTCGGAATCGCAAGTGGCGAGGACTACTATGTTGTGACAATTCCTATAATTGTGGTATGAAGAGCTAGAATTGGGAGGACATTTAATTTTGATGTATTTCCCCTCAATAGGGCCAACGCAATGGGGCATGCCTGTTGTGTTTTCAAAATCAACAGAAATTCTCTTCCACTCTTCTGTATCAAACTTTGTTAAGTACACTGTATGTAATTCCTCCCATATGACCTGGCAGGTCTCCAAAATTATTTCTCGGACTGTAGAGACTCCCATTCGAAAAGCCCATGCTAGCGTTCGCCACGATTGACCTTGCGAGAGATATCTGCAAACGGCAGGAAATAATTACTTTCCAAACATATTTGGCTTTAACTTGTCTTACACTAAAGTAAGTAGAAGGCGACATTCAGTTTCGATTGGCTTCCTTGGCGAATTCTTTGCTAATCTTGATTTCAGTAAGTTAAGAAGAAATTTAAAATGCTGGGTGCCTATTCGTGCTGCTTTGCGGAACTGTTCGTTATCCTGGTCTCTTATAATTCGGTACATTTTTGTATAAAAACCGTGCATCTCTCTTTCATTTTCGTCAAACAATTGAGGTGTCCTTAATCCTTGCCGGTGTATACTGCATAATCGTACAAATTGGCAGTACACCAAATATACGTTTATTACTAATAGCAGTTTATCCATAAATTGATATTGGACTAGCATTTCTGCTTTCTTTCAGTTCAACCAGTTCAAATTTTTCAGCACAGCTGGCCAACAGCAGTCAGCAACCGTTGCTTGACTCTATTGACAATTGCGGCACTTCCACTTGTCAACATAGAACTATAAACTATAGGTTCGTACGAGTGGCTAAAATTGCAGTTTAAGGCCTAAAGGAAAAACAGAATGCCGTTTAATTAATGTGTTGTCGCTGCGCTGCCGGCTGTTCTGTTTCTGGGGTCTCTTTGCTTGGACCTACCGGGCACTATCTAAAATGACTCGAGTAAACTTAAGTGACTTGAGTGAGATATTGAACGCAAAAATAGAGTTATAATCTCATGCATACAAACTGATCTCAGGCAATGACTACGTATATACGATGACCAAAGTTATGCCTTTCGCCAAGAAAACTAGAATATAAAGAGACCGAACACGCGTGTCGCGTGTGGGACCAAATATTGGCGCCGCTTCGTGGTACTGCGAGTGCACCATTGACCTGCGCAACGCACTACTGCGCAGGGGATGTACCGGGAATCACTGAAACATAACAAAATGGACCTCTCAAGTACATGATTTTCTATAGAAGCGGACGGCGCGGTTTTTATTCCCTTTCATTTGGTCTCAAGCAGTGACAGCACTTGAAATGTCGTAAAATTAACGTTCTATAATGTCAGACATATGCCAGCGAGCTAGATTACAGATATTCTCTATAGAACAATTTATTGAAATTTCAGTGCGACACAGCGCGTTTATTTATTAATTAATGAATATATAGTACTCATGACTTTCAGGGAAGTTTCATTATTAATACTGAAATGAGCTCCGGAGTTGATTTGCCTTCCAACCACGACAAAGAGTCACTCACTGGAAGTGAGTCGCCCATGTTGAGAGGTCAGAATCCCAGCAGGAATGACAGTCGTCGTATCACCAGCGTTTGTTTACGTTTTTTGCGAGTCGGTGTTTTTCATTATTGAAGCAAGTGCAGTGTAATTTTAATTACAATCTTCATCGGCATCATCCAGGTTGTGCTCTGACCACTTTGAGGCCTCATGTTTTAAAATTGGAGCAGCATGTAAATGGCTTAAGGAATCTGCTGTTTCAGGAATTTTTGGGGACAGAAAATATGCAATGATTTATCGAAACCCTGCGCTCACCGCAATACACACACGTATGCACCATTGCTAATATTGCATTACATTAAAGAATGTAATTAAAATTAGACTGCACTTGCTTCAATAATGAAAAACACCGACTCGCAAAAAACGTAAACAAACGCCGCTGATATGACGACTGTCATTCCTGCTGGAATTCTGCCCTCTGTAACATGGCGACTGTGCGCGCACGCACAGCAATTCAAGCCCATTCGCTATGCAGTTATAGTATAGATCAGGGGTTTCAGAGCTGCCAATATCAATTTATTGTTTATTTTGGCGCTTAGTTTGAATAAATTGTAGCCTACGGATCTGGAAAACCCGCCGATTCAGCGCAAATAAGCAAAATCCAAGTTAAATTGTATAACTCCTCTTATTAACTTTCGCTGAACTGTCAAATGAAGGCAGTTGTCAATCGAGCTTCCGCTGCCAGCTTACGGAGTAGATTACTTTGCAGTCTTTTGGAGTAAAAGGAAATCAGTAAACAAACACAGTTAGAGTTAAATTAGCTCGAGCCGTCAGAGTCAAATTTACCCAAATCGAGATAATGAACGTACCCTTAGTACTAACTAGTAAGTTCCCTCCCGTTCCGTTCAGCGCAGAAAACATTCGTCAAATTTTCGATGCATCGTCTAGTACATTCTAACGTCACTCATACGCCATATGTTTACGCGCGCTTCCGAATGAATTCCTATGGTCGGGGAACTGTGATAACTTTTGTAATTCAGTGTTTCAAAGTCTGAAACTAGAGATATTCTATCATTCTGGTCAAGAAGAGTAAAGTTAGAGTCTTCCTCTGTGTATCCGATACATAATTTGGTAAGTTTTCATTGAATTGGGTGCATAAATATGCTAATTAAAATTACCAACGGTTGCTGGAAGCTTAGAACTAGAACTCAGCTGGTAGATTGATGACGTCCCTTAAGATTTTTTTGTATGATGTCTTGTCTGGTTATTAGCTAAGTACTAGCAGTTCGTTTTTTAAAAAGAGTGTTTCAAATGCTTTTCTTAAAATTTAACTCTATTATGAATTAAACTTATATTTAAACTACGAACTAGAGTTGGGTAAAATTATGCCTGAATAAGTAAAAGGAATTAAAACTGCACACTGCATTTATAAAAATAATTTGTTTAGCATAAATAATTTAACACGCACCTCTGTTTAAATTTCCCTCAATTACTTAAGCAGGAACAAAGGGCCAAATAATAGTGTAAGTATATTAAGAAAATTGATCTTAAAGTGCTTTAAATAAGTCTTAAAATAAGTCATACGTGGAATTTCTAATCATACTCAGTGTCCTCAGTTGCAATTCGACTTTATTTTCCTTCGATTACAGTGTTTTTGTTAGAAACAGCTTAACTTAATATTAGACATAATTAAAACCTCTAGTATTTACTTTGGTGGCGGATTGTGGAATAGCTCCTTTTTTGTATGATTAGCTACTTCCGTAATTGTACCCGGTTTCTGCAGAAAGGATTGCATACATCTCATATTTTTGGGGAGCGGAAAAATATGAGCTGTATTCAATTCCTTTCGCGCGCGGGATCATGACCTTATTAAAAAAAAGTTCATTGATGGTACAAAATGAGCACGCATGATCTATCGATCTAATCTCCTTTAACAGTTAGCTCATATGGCATTGAAATAAAATTTATTGTTTCTAAATTCACTCGTAGAAATAAAGACGTGAGTTTCCTAGACTCGACCTCACTTATACTGATCAGAGACTGAGCCCAGGCATTAAAAACTGTCCCGTGTCCCAGATAATGTTATATGTGATATCCCAGCAAACCAAAAATGAAGAAATCTATCGGAATTGTCAAAGTAACTCTGACAAATTGTGTAGACGGTACAATTCTTGCCGAATTCGAAGAGGTTTTCATATGGACTGCTTGACACGAATACGTCAAGATGTGCTGGTCGGAATACTCAGATTTTTCCATATAAAATTCCCAAAGCTTTTTTTTACGTTATTTCAAATATTTCTTCCGTCAAAGTAAAGTTTTTACCTATCCTCTCAGTACACATAAGTCTGTTCGCGTACTTTTGGCTAAACAATTTTTCTGGTAAAAACTTTATACAGAGTGAGGGTAAATGTGCCAAAAGTAAACGAACGTGGATATATAATTAATTTTTCCTAATTTGCATACTTCTTTTTAAAGATTGACACATATTACTGACTGAGAATTAAAAATACCCCTTGCAGAACATCTACTGTAATGTTTTATTCTATATATAGAATTAAAAATTCTGTTATAGTCGGCAATTTGTTGCATTTGACAGCACAACTTTACCCACAGAAAATTTGCTGGGTAACACTTAATGAATCTCCGATTGATTTCGTCTTGCAAAATGTCTCTGATTCTGTTAAGCTCGCCTTCTGGAATCTCTAGTTTTGACAGAGTTTCTTTAAGATACTTTTTACAAAGTTTTCTTTGAATTAGTAGAACCAATTTCAAATAGTATCGCGATGTGTGGACTGTCATTGAAAGATAGATCAGTGGTTCCCCATTTCATTTTGGTTTTAATAAACATTTACGAATGTGATGTCAGACACACCTTTCGTAGGATGTTTTTTTTTCCAGCGATACAAGTAATCGAGTCATCATTTAAAAATCTAAACCCATAGTCGGAGGTAATCTGCATTAGAAGAAAGAAGACCTTTACCGTTCGAGTAGGTATCACCCCATGAAAGGTTCTTCGAATTGAAGTCGTCTGCTACGATATCATTTTCACTTTTGGCGGCTTGAGAGAACATTTTTTCGACAGATTCTAAACGTGGATAGCCTAATGTTGGGTGTAACATATGTCGACAACATGCCTATTTCCTTGCGTCCCTGAAGGACACTGACCTGGGATGAATTAGGGGAAATAATATACTGAAAAAGTGTTCCTAAGTGTACCACCTAAAAATATTTATCCGTCATTTCGAATTTATTCAACACTAGCTGCGTTACTCGGCTTCGCACTCCTGCACGAAATGAAAAACAACTCGAATGCCATTTTGGATCCGCCATTTTAAATTTGCTATTTCTGCTATAAAAATTCAAGATCTGCACCCTAACAAACCATAAGTAATATTTTTCGTGATATTCCTTTGCATTTTAAAATTTTGGGTTACAATTATGGGTCCGCCATCTTGAGTTTTGAAATTTTGGTAGATTGGAAATCAGTGGTCTTAAAGTTTTTTTTGAATTAATTTTCATTCAAATTCCTTGAAGTTGGATTACCAAGACCCCCTAGCTTTGAATTTCTTGGCAATCCGTTGGGGTTTAAGAACTTTGGTAGTCATTATGGGTAGGCTATCTTAAAATTTAGGAAGTTTGAAATTTTTATCCCCTTACTCTATTTTATAATCATTTTCATTAACATTGCTTAAAGTGGAGAAGTTTCGGTAGCCATATTGGGTCCGTCATTTTGAATTTGGAAATTTCGATGGCAGGTTTGAAACCAACAACCCTGAGGACCCCCTAGTGCGCAGAAGTTTAACTTTTTCGGTACCCATTTTGGTAAAATTGAATTCTGTGACACAAAAGATGTCTACATTTTAAACAAATTTTCATTTTTATATATATCATAGATTTAATTTCTCTCAAAGTGCAAATCCATTCGCCTGAGAACAACCGCCAGTAATCACATCGGTGTATTATTTCAAGAAGCAGAATATCGATGTTTGTAAGATACTAGCTTGCCCGGGCCCAGCGTTGCTCGGGTTGCTATTAAATGTTTATTTACATATATAGATTGTACACAACCTCCCTTCTGGGGATGGTCTCATTAAAACAACCGTTAATTCATTCAGAACCCCCCATACATCGCTTTCACCTATTCTTAATACGATTTACTAAAAATAAATCAATTTTTTAATTTATTTCCAATCGCTAGGGGCAAATAATTTCCCAACTCTCAAAAATTCCCACTTTGAATACAGTTTATACATTTATTAATATGTCCATCCCGCAGCAGCACACACCTTTCTCCACATGTTTTCTAATATTATTTTCACACCCTTACACCTCTGCACGTCTTTTCGCAAAAAAGAAACAATTAACTCCTACTTCCATTACACTTTATTCCATTTTACCCTTTAGTGCGGATTTTCAGGGAAATCCCTTACAGGTTAACTTTTTCGGTCGCCATATTGAATTCGTCATTTTGAATTTGCTAGTGTGGACTTCCAGGAAAGTCCTAGTGCCCTTTTTCATAAAAATTCATTGCAGTTGGAAAATTCGCCGCCATATTGGAACCGCCATCTTGAATTCCAGAAAAATGGAGTAAAAAGTATATAAAAATACAACATTGTGTAAAAATTTCAAGTCAATCAGTCGACTTTTCGAATTTTGCGGACACAAACATACGAAAGCTGATTTTTTATATCTAAGATTCATAATCCTGCGACTGTGGCAGTGGAAATTTGAAGCAGCGCACACAAGCAAAGAATCCAATTCATTGTTTACGCGTCGCTCGAGTTTGCACCGATTTACGGCCGATGATGAGTGAGAACCCAGCGGTCGTAAGTATATCACGCAAAGTTTTCTTGCACATCCCTGCGTCTTAAGGCCCGTGCCCATAGCATCCGTCAACTTCGAAGTATATAATTGACAGCCCTAACTTTTGAGTACTTTAACGGAGACGGGTGGCCCAATGAATCCGTCAATTGGTTTTGTCGGCTATGGGCCACGTCCCATTTAAAAGGACGCTTTTCAATCGTGCCGTCAGTTAAAAACTTCGAAGTTCGACAGCCGACGGATTCTATTGGCGTGGGCCTTACAATTTCCCCTCTGTTCAAGCGCGCTCCATAAACTCTGGTACGGATTTTGTTCGAGGTTTGTACCTCTATGTGTTCCAGTACTCTGACAAGATCCGAGTATACAGATTTTAAATGTTTCAGAGTACGCTGAGAACAAATGTTGCTTTAACAGCAGTTATGTATACATTTGGTCGACACCCTCAACATGGCAGATGCGAGCAAATGTGTATTGATCGACGTATTCGCTGCTATTTGGATGTGTCTATTATCATTTCTCTTTTCATATTCCTGTTCCAGAGAAAAAAACACTAATAAAATTCAAAACAAAAAATCAAAACGGCGACCGAAAAGTTCAACTACAAAGAACTGTTATGTTTTTTTATGTTGTTGTTGTTTGAGGTCGCTGATCTCGAATTTACTGTCGAAATTTGGAAATTCAAGATGGGGGATCATCCAATATGGTGATTTCAAAGTATTTCTATGAAAACGGATCCATTTATATTTTCGAAGTCGCTGATTTCGAATCTCTTATCGACATGAAAATGGGAAGATATGGCCATTGAAAATTCTCGATTTCGTTAAAAATCGCACAAATCACACTTGTTTACAAAATAACCGCGTCACGTCAAAGCACGAATGAAAAAATGGTTTTAACCCCTTCGAATTATTTGGAGAGGAAAATGCCCCACTCACGCACACGGATTTTACACGTAATGTCCCATCCTGTCTTTCTATAATCTAAGATCTGGGGTGTTATTACATATTCGATTCGATTGAACTAGCATCGTAAATGCAGTATATTCCATTTTGGATGCCAGTAAAATCACTGACTTCTAGATTCATGGTTTTTAGTCGAGGTTGAGTCAATTGAGAATTTACTGTCTTTACAATTCTAGTTCAATCGAATCGAATTCGGGTATAAGCCCCCTGTACTTTAATTGATCGACGTATTAAAAACTCATACTTTGAATATACATAGAAAAACAATTTATTTAGCGATCTTTATATTTATATAATTTTTTTCAATTTTTCATAGGAGAACAGAAGCGCGTGGATAATTTTGGGATTTCACGCTATCTCAATTTAAAACATAAATTTGTGCATCTGCTGCAAATTGAAAGTGGCGTCCGCTAAGTATGAAAGGGAAAGAAACGAAAATCAACAACAGTTACGAATCCGATAGATCTTCCAGCAGCGGGGTAAGCAATTCACGTTCCATTTGTATTTATTTTACTAATATGTGGATGGAACTCAATAATAGCTGTCTTCTGTCGAAGAGAACGTATGTGACTATAGAAGTTTTAATGAAGCTTTTCCAAAGCTGCAAGAAATGTTAAAACCACGACTGGGCGCTGTGGAGGGCAGTATTGTACATGATAAAGGAAAAATATATAAAGAGAAGCCTATCGTTGACCGTGAAATTACACAAAGACAAAAGTATTTCCGTGGATTGAGTGCGGATAAGGAAAACATATTTAGTTCTGAAGAAGGAAATAGTAATTTAATTCAGAAAAATAAGGTTGTTACTTCAAGCCAAGAATCAGATTTTATTGGTTTTACTGCGGACGAAATTCGTAAGGGTAAGATAAAAATTAATGATTATACTGTTGCGTCGAGTCAGGAATCGGATTTTGTCGGATTCTCTAATGATAGTCCTGAAGCTGATAATAGGACATTTCCAACAACACTAGCATTAGAAGCTGAGACAATGTGCGCACCTGAACAAGTAGAAGGGCCATTGGAAAAGATAGAATTACCTTCATCGAAGAAGTTGTTCGATAAAGTCGTTGAAGACAGCACGGTCATTTTTGAGATAAATACAGAAAATAGCTGCAATGCTGTTGATATGAAAATGTCTAACAAAATAGTAGAAAGTGATACGTTAGGTAGAGTTTCATTCAACGGTACATTAGGCACTGTTACAACGCAAACTCCCATTAAACAAATGGGTATCAGTTCAGAGAGTAAACCGAAAATTGGATTATTTAATTTTGAAGAAGCCCAGAACACCAACATATGCAAGTACGTTAACGAACGCTCTCCTGACTTGTTTGACGATGATGACGAAGATACTTCGACCACAGTTGAACCAGCGACCACCTTCATTCAGGAGCACTTGAATGAGTCAATTGATGAGTCCATACCCATTTGCGATTCGCTGAGGAAAGATAGGGAATTATTGAGACGAATACAATGTTCTCTTGCCGGAATACCGCCTCCACCATCTGTAACAATTATGCAGATCGATATGTTCAAGTCAGTTATGAATAATAAAGAAAATATTTTAAAGTTTTATGATGATTTGAATGAGAAGTCGACTGATTCAACAAGTGAATCAAAGGGGCTCTTCAGAGCGTCGCATTCGCTCCAAGAGGTGCAACATATGAAATGGCCCAACATTTTGAATGCTCGTCATCACGGATTGTGGTAAAATCTTGGTTTTTTTTTAAATTAAATTATTTAATTGTGTTTTATTTTGTCTCAGCTACAATTCTTCAACATATACGGAAAAAATCGAATTGCTGTGTCTTTCGGTTGTAGAGAGGTATGTGGGCGCGGAAACAAGCTCTTCGTTTCAGTGTTCACCCTCGAGCGCTAAAAAACGGAATGCGCGGATTAAGTGAGGTTTACATTGAGTAAAAATATAATATTAATGAATATTATTATTTTAGGATGCTTACTCAATCTCCGGGCAATCGACTGAGTCATTTAGCTCGAAGGAGAGCGATCTTTTCATCTGCAAATTTGCAATGTAATTCGCAAAAAGTTACCCAGACTAGAGTCGGAAGCAAACAAATTTTGTTAGATAATAAGTAAGGAATTACTGTTTTGAGAATACAACATACTTATTGTTAAGAATTTCCCCCCACTAGGAAATCAGAAAATAGGAGAAAACAGAAGATCATTACACCTAAAAGACGAACTCCTGGGAAACGGAAACTGAGTAAGTTGATTTGTTTAGGAACCTACTTTTTATAGGAAATAAGTGCTCATATTAAGTTGCGTGCGTACAGAACCTCAGTTGGCTAGTATCTTTCTGTAACTTAAAGAACTGGTCTTTATAAAGGCACCTTATATGACAACTGTAAATTGAATTGGATGTTGATTGGAAAAATGAATTAGGCCGAGTTTTTCACTCACTATGTTCAGGCGACATATTTATAATTGGTTGTTAGGTCAGTGGCCCCAGTTTTTTTTAATTCAATGATACAGAGGGCAGAATTTTCATTTCAATTATTTAGCAAAAGTTTATATCTCCCTAAAGAAAAAGGTCCATTGCCACTGACATTTCTAGCGTTGTTAAAGGGATAAATTAATTTATCGGACATGTAAAAATAAATGATCCATATTTTTTATCGCGGCACGTCAGTTTCCATGTTTGTTCAAGGCAATGCTATGTAATGTGGGAAAAATATAATAATAACTGACATTTTCGCTTCGCCGCGGTTCTGATGGGAGGAAACTTCAAATTTTCTGACAAGAATCAAGAAAGTTATTGCTATTCATATACATTGACATAAATATAAGATTCTTAATACTAAGTAACACTAGGCTTATAACGGCATGTGATTGACTGACACTTATGCATGGTACGTATTTTTAGAATTACTTTTACATGTGTTTTTTGCGGATATGAAATACATACATATATAAATTGCAATGCAATAGCCTTTGTGCTTTTTCGTTGAGGTTAATGGGTAAATTTTCTGACAGTTGGGAAATATTGTCATCACGGCACGTTAATTTCTCATGTAAAATATGAACTGACAATTTGGCCATTGTCTGCGAAAAAAGGGCTCGACAAAGTTACAGCGGCACGGATGAAACTATCATCAAATGATTCCTTCGGCTCTCAACCCTCCATTAAAACTGATAACTGACATTTTCAGCCCTGCAGGTGGCATATTGGTTGTAATTGTTAAGGTTAACTATAGTGTAAGCATATTATTAAAATTAAATTAACAACCTAAAAATTGGTGAAGGTATTCTTTGGATAGCCTGGAACAAAATACCAAAAGTCCCAAAAGATCCCCCTTGGGGAACACGTCACCATCTTCGACTAAAAGTGTAAAATTACCGTTTTTCGCGGATAATTTTTCATATTTAATTTTACCGAAAAAACTGCTTACGCCTATCGAAAGTAGAGGATATTTTACGTAAATAATGTGAGCAAATTTTTTGTCAAATCCCTTGCAAATTTGAATTTGTTAATAAAGGTCTAATATACGAGTATGACTGAAGAGTAAGTGCGCATGAGTAAAAAATGAGGCGTCTCCGTACAAAAATGGCTATATCTTTTGATTGCTAATAAAGCAAAAGCAAAAACACAAAGTGCTTATTGAAGGAAAATGCTTCATTTACTCGATCCATGTATTTAAATGATCAAAAACATTTAAATAATTAATTAAGCGTACAATCACTTATTTTAGTAAATGTTTTTAAAAAAAATATTTTAAATTTAAAGTGTGCATTGTTCTGAAATGGTCGTTATTAAGATGTATGTATTGAAAAAAATTAACAAAAAATCAAAATCAAAAAATAAAAATTTTTGTGATTTATTTATGAAATACTATGTATGTATACTGTGCTTTTTTAGATTTTTTAGATAATCTGTTAATTAGTATAATTATCTATACATATATATAAATGAGGAAGGCTTTTCCCCTTACCTTATATCTCATAAACTACTGAATGGATTTAAATGGGATTTTCACTGTTGGATAGCTTGTTTCTTTGGCAAGGTAAGGGCTATATGTAATTGTAGGGTTTGAATATAGTGGATCCTATATGGCGATCGAAAAAGTTCAACTTGACAGGATTGCGTTGCGTTGCCATTTTGGATCCGCCATTTTGAATTTAAAGCGTCACATTCATAATCAGCGACCTCGAATACCTTTTACTAGCATTTTGCCGGTTTCATTCTTTTAAATTTTGCACGCAATATCAATATATAACATTTGTTTCATCATTCTGCCATCCGCCGTGTACAATCTATATAAATAAAGATGTAATAGCATCCCGGCCAACGCTGGGCCCGGGAAAGCTAGTAAATTAATATTACTAGATATTTTCAATCTCTTGATTTTTGTTAAATAAAATATATTTTTAATAAGCTCTATATTATCCTTATATTATATAAACGCATATAAAATTTTTACAGGTCGAAATACACCAACGTCTTCCGCAAAGAAACGATTATTGTTTCGACCTTTACATGCAAATCCCGCGCCGTCTCGAGAAACATCAAAGCGAGCTCTTTTCCAAAGTCCTCAGAAAACAGCAAAAGTAATTAGTAGACCGGTTATAAAACCTGAAATTGCAAATCGTGTTGAGAAGTCAAAACGAGCTCTGTTTTCGCCAGAAAAGCCAAGTACTTCTCAACAATCGGAATCACCCTCAAATTTAACAGGTAATGCTAGTAAAAGGCGACGACTTGACAATGACATCGGAGAGAATGGCAACAAGATTCTGCGGTTGAATTCCATATCCACTTACGAAGGTCTTACCCCGCGATCTTTAAAACTTAAAAGCCAGAGCTTCTGTGTTGGGTCCAGTGCAAACATTGCCACGGATACAATAACGGGAAAATCGCTGTTTCGGAATAGTTCTGATACATTTTGTTCTAGTCAGCTGTCAGAAAGTCACAAGAAGGTACTCTATGCTAATAAGATGTAGACTTACTAATTCGAAATAATTTACAGAAATTACTATGGGCCGTTTCTCAGGCTTTACAAGGCAAACAGATTGGCGTGAAACATTCGAGCTTCAAACAATATGCATCAGTTCTTGCTCGCGTTGTGAAACGATTGTTCCTAGAAAATTTCAATAAATCTGGCAGCGCGAGTGATATTTTGTTAAGGTAAGAATTATGGTGCGATTTGGCCTTGAGCACACCGTCGAATTTGTGTTCGCCGACGTTTTGTCGCCTTGGCGAATTCGACTACGTTATATGGGCGTGCGTTCACTACGGTGACACAAGGAGTCGGACATAAAGTTCCACAGGGCGACGACGAAACTTGTCCACTATCTATGAGCAAAGAATATCTGGAGTGGAAGCTGTGCAAGTTTTATTTGATAAATGTAAATGAGCACATTGGTGAATTAAAAGGAAGTGTACGAAACCTGGATTTTGATATTGCACTAAAACTTTGTGGAAATGTTTCATTTATGGTCGGAACGAGTGAATTAGGAAAGTATTGTTGTCGGAAAACAATACTTTCCCAAAAATTAGCTTGTCTTAACACCAAAAATTGAAAAAATCAATCTCGTCTCGCTTTCGAGATATAAAATAATTCAGAGTGGCTATTTGCATCGTCCTTGCTTTGTACAATCGAAATTTGCGTTCATGTACATGGTAAATAATTTTTAAAATAATTCGTACATCGGCACAAAATAATTCGTAAGGAAAATTTGCCTTTCTTAAAAAATATCTTCTGACTGAATATTTTTTTTTACAAAATTTTCAATTATTGTTGTTAAAACAAGCTAATTTTTGGGAAAGTGTTGTTTTCCGACAACAATACTTTCCTAATTCACTCGTTCCGACCATAAATGGAACATTTCCACAAAGTTTTAGTGCAATATCAAAATCCAGGTTTCGTACATTTGTTCCAAAAGAAAAGGAAGAACATTGTTGTGTTATATTCTGTTTATTTTTTCTACGAAATCTATTAAGAAATATGTGACGGCACATTTCGCAGTGTGCCTATGTACAAGTGAATTGCGCAACAAAAAGTCCCCAGTCTGCTTATCCAAGGAGACAAAACGTCGGCGAAAAGAAAGTCGATGGTGTGCTTAAGGCTTTACAATGCCGACTGATCAGTCAAGCTTTCCACCAACGGTAAGCAGTGATATTTGTTACAGTCGGAGCTTCGGCTGTTCAGTCAAACTGAACTTTCGACTTTTTCAAATCTGAGAGTCGCATTCCGTCGGCATTGTTTTTCGGCCTTAATTATTTATTATTTATTGTTTGCTTATCCAACGTCTTTATTTTCAGACTGGCAAAGAAGTATGTTTTTTGGGTGATACAGGGAAAATCTGCTGATGATATTTATTTGCAAGAAAGAGCAAAATTGGAGCAAGACAAGATGTGCCTTAAGTTCGAAGGATATATTGCGCCTGAAGATTATGAGAATCGTAAAGCAGCATTAGTACGCAAGTGTTCTCACAGTACACTTTTCTCAGAGAACTCAATGGATTCATTTAGTCTTAGTCAATCTTTCGGCTGTGCTAATATAACTCAAAATTCGCAAAGTATAGAGTTCCTAAGTCAGGTGTCCCAGGAGAGCAAAACTGGAAGTGCAATTAAATTGACGGTTCCTAGTTTGCAAAGCAGCTCATCTAAGAGTAATTTGCAGGGCATTGCACTACGGGAGAATATTGATGGTGAATTACGTCGCTCTGCCCAGAAGAATTTTACTGGAAAAGACCAGAGCAATCTGAGTCCTTATTCCGATAAGGTTAGCTCTAGTGCAAAGAAATATGTTTCCAGTATTTATGATATGAACTCTATGAAAGTAAAGCGACAAATTTCTTTTGATAGTTAGTTGAGCAAGCTTTTTAAGAGATGTTAAATAGGTTGCTTTTGTGTTTATTGCTGTTTTAGTTATTTATCATGAATTTAAAAAAAAAATACACATATTCTTACTTTATGACAATTTTGACTGTTAATTCTTTTTGTACTTAGGATTGTGTGAAATAAAATCTGAGTTCATTTATTTAATAAAATTGTCTGTGATTTTTAAAAGATTAGTCTACAGTTCTGTTGGTCACATTTTTTCCCGTATAGAGAGTTCTAAAACTAAAAATGTTGCAAACAATATAAAATTGAGTTTCACGTAAGATTAAATAATATAAGCCAATAAAGTAAATATTCAATCATTGATAAAGTTTATATTTGATAAAGATGCATACATGGAGCACTGAAGATATACAAAAAGAGGAGCTTAATCCTAATATGTCGCATCCATAACAATGAAGGCAGTGTCCGATACAGACTCAGAATTTCTCAGGAATCTGAACTATGTGTAATTATGCGTACAAAATCTTTATTAACAAGTTCAAAATACGGCCAGATGAAATATACCAAAAAACTTTATAAAGGAGTAATCCAAACAGACCGTGCTACAATACATAAATTGGAAGCTGATAGATGTATAAAAAGAAAACGTTGCAAGTAGGTGCCTAATGGTAAAAAGAAATAAAAAAAATACCCATGAAATCCAAACATTGGTGAAAAGTTAGCGATATATCCATAGAAATAAGCAAAACGGAACGGCTGTATCGTGTAAAAACCCTGCACAGAACTTATATATCTATGATATATATTAAAAAGAAAGTGTGTTTGTTTGTTACTCACTTGTCACTGATTTAGAATCAGCCGTTAAAATTTCCAAATTCAAAATGGCGGATCCAATATGACTACCGAAACTTCTCCAATTAAAGTAATGTTGAAAATGAATATAAAGAAGACTAAGGTGGTATGGATTTCAAACTTACTAAAGTTTAAGATAGCGAACCCATAATGTCTACCAAAGTTCTTAAGCTTCAACAGATTGCCAAAAATTCAAAGCTAGGGGGTTTTGATGATTCAACTGCGAAGAAATTTACGAAAATTTATACTTAAGGGATCGTCACAGTGTGACCCTCCGAAAAATCACTGATTTTCGCGATTTTTTTTTTAAATGTTGAAATCAACTAATCGGTCCGGTTTTTTTTTTATAAATAAATACATTCATGACGAATACAAAATGATTTTTTTTATGTTTATTTATTATGTGTATAATAGTTGAATAAATTGTTGAAATGACACGTAAAAAAAGGTCCTGTACGGTTTCCACGATTGCGGCCGCAATTTTGATCCGAAACGAAAATTTCAAAAAGATTATTAATCTGTAGGGAAGTCGCTATGGAGGGTTTTTTTTTTTTAATTTGACAAAATGGCGGCGGTTTGAACAAAAAGTATCGAATTTGGCCCTCTTTTTCGACAGTTTTTCGTAAAAAAAATAGGAAGATTTCAAAAAAAAAAAAAAGCTTCCATAGCGCCATAAAGAATGACGTTCCATAAAGAATGTTCTCTCCAAATTGGAACTAGATATCTTCAAAACTCGTCCTTTGAGAGTGGGAACCGTTTTGAAAAACACCATTCTGAGAAAAACGCGTTTAAAGATTGAAGCGCCCGTACATCTCTCTAACAAATCGTCGGTGGTCAAATCTTCGTAGATTGGCTTCAAAACCTCTTGGATATCGTCATCGAGCGCTGGTGGATGAGAATATTTTTCCTGAAATCCATTGGCCTCAGCTTTGCGCCATTCGCACCACGAATTTCCTCCCGAAGGACAATACTGATGCTGGGGATTCTCACCAGTTCGCTCCGTTCCCTTTCTACAAGCAACGCTGTAGCGACCGTAATAATTTGAATTTCGATTTGAAAATTTGAGAGAATGTTTATTACAGTGTATCCGATAATGCAACAAAAAAAAATCGATTTTTCGAAAATTTCACACTGAGACGATCCCTTAAGGCTTCTTAGGGTGCAGATCTCTAATTGTTATAGCAGAAATAGCTAATTTATAATGGCGGATTTAAAATTGCAATCGAGTTTTTTTAATTTCAAAAGTTCACCGTTTTCACATCTGCTATTTGTAATTTAATAGATTTTCATTAAATAAAAGAAATGGGTGCATTCACTATTTCTGAATATGGTATGAAAATCTAGAAGAGCGAGCGAAACTTTTCGGTTTCAATGAAAAATAACATACAATATGGATGTTTATAAATTTCTTTAATAGCTGATATTGAATATTCTGTTGGAAAGAATTTGAAATTTACTAATTCAATAAAGCATCTAGAATTTCTTAGCTTATATTAATAAGAAAGATTGAGGAGATACGAATAAAACAATATTTTCCGGTTAATAAGTAACATACACAAACCACAAAACATTTGTACTAATAATGGATTGCAAAAAAATTAAATGTTTGAATAGGATCATTGTGATGTCAAGCTCAGTACAATCACGCGTCGCTGTGCGCAGCCGGGTAACTCAGCTATTAGTATATATGTAGCTTATGCAGAGATAACTATCAAGTAGATGTGAATTCGCAATGTAAAACAGCACGAATGAAACTTTTGTTAATAACGAGCTGATGGCCCCCTAGAAAGCTCTTTTTCAGCAACATTGCTAGAAGCGCTGATACACATTCACTTTGCGCTTAGCTTCATAAATTTGTTTATAGTCCAAGAGCTGGCTGCAAAAAGTCTGGCCTATCGGGCAACAGGATGAAATATACTTTAGATGTTAGTACCTTGTTAATACTCAGAGCTATCGTCAGAAAAATCATTTTGTGCCTGGGCAGAACTGAGGCCCGTTACAAAACTGTGGCCTTTTACAAAATAATAACGTCCGTATTTCCGTTTATACGGACTTACGGAGGTGGCAAATAAGTACTGCCTTAATGTGTCTACTCGTAATGTGTTTTTTTCCTAAAAACAGTCCTAATTTTGGGGACCCCAAATTCTTGATTTGTTTTTTATATTTAAAAAAAACCGCTCGAAGTAGAAGCATGAAATTGAAGCTGAAATCCTCTACTTTCAGCCATTATACATCTGTGCTCGTAACATGGCATGGGCTTTAATTGTCAAGCCAAAGTGGAGTCCTTAGTTTGTAGTAGTCTACTCTATACTGTTTTTTAAAATATTTGCTTTCAAGCTATTCTTAAAGAAACACTCTTCAAATACTTCAAGTTTTAAAGAATTCTTCAGGGGGTGTACAGTCAAAGTCATCACTTTGCTTATGATTTTGAAATAAAAGGCTGCCACACACGTCGACGGTTGATGCGTACAAACTTTCTGACAATCTTGGAACAATCAATTGTTTGTACGCCACGATGCCCACACATGGCGTCGGTTTTTATTTGCGAACAAAATGTTGACGTGGTCAGATGCTTCATGCTGGTTGAACAGGTTCTGTTAAAATAATCGCGAGATTTGAATGATTATTCCCATATTTCGATATAAAATCCAGGAAAAATTCCCTACTAAATTTCTTATGTCTGAGCGATATACTTGATGTCTGATGCAAAACCGACAGAAATATAAAACAAAGAAGATATTTGGGACAGTTTTGTGACAATCTTATGATTGTACGCAAAGTTGTCCACACACGGTCAATCTTATGTTTGAACGCGTGCTTATACGCATAAAATCGTCCCGTGTATACACTGAGAGCAATGATAACATTAGAATTTATACAGGCTTGTTTACAATCAATACAATGATTTAATATTTGCCTTTTAAATGCCTTCTGCTAAATATAGCCAGTGAAATACCTTGTAGTATTATCGGATACTTCTGCGAAAATTTTCAACTCAGAAAATTGCATTGTGATAAATATATCATCATCTTTCTCCTTTTCAATAGCAATTTCAGATTCTAATTCAGAATTTGTACTAGGAACTTTTTCATAAGCTTGTTATGAGCTGAATTAATGTTGCGACCTGGAAGAGAATTTAGTTAATAAATAATTTAAAAAAAAAAAAAGAAAGTTGAACTTGAATGAAGAACTTACCTTACCGTTCGTTGTCGATGGTGGTTCCAGAATTTTACTAGAATTAATGCTCCAAAAATTTGTATTTCATTTTAAGATAGGATATTATTTTAGAATATTATGGGATATTTACCAGAGGGCAGAGATTAAGTCCCATCTAGATGGTCGTCCTGAATGAAATAGAGATGATTGGACCCACTGGTAGAGGAACGATTCTACAATATAAATAGTATTAACATAAATTTTTTGTTAAATATTCCATAGCACCGAACTAACTGAAACTAAATTGGATTATACTTACATTAATTATTATGTAACGCGCTAGCTTCGCGGTAGTGTAGGAGGGGATCTTCCGAAGCCGCATTTAGCCTCGGAGACGAACTGCTCACAATCCGAAATCTCGCGCAGAAAGGAATAAAAAAAGGTATAGGGAAATGTTGAGGTAGGACGGAACCCCTGTACCTGTCGGTGACTAGCTCTCCGAACGGGGAATCCCGATGGAAAGGATCCCCCATGACCTAGCCCCAACCGCCCAATGAACTTCCGTTGGGCCAATTTTTTGTGAGGTCCTTAAAAAAAATTCGATTAAACGAAAACCCAAAGTTGAGGAAGCTGAAAGTAAGAAGGGTGGAGTTAGAGAGCAATTAAAACTTTAGTTTATCACATCGTGAACTCTTTATTTCCCGTTTTCTCTTCCTTTAATTCTCTTCTACTATAATGCATTTTCTTATTGTAATATCTTGGCCCTGTATACTTATAGCACAGATAAGTAATACAGATGCCCAGCAGCTGTGCTAAAATCCGACCAAATGCAACATTTCCGCTAGCCAAGTTTTCGGCTCTCTAGCCAAGTGATGTTGCGGACCAATTGAATCTTGAAAATCTTTTCTGGAGCCTTTGCACTTGGCCACTTGGTAGAGGATCAGGCAGAGAGCAGAGGAACACATAGAGGTACAAACCTCGAACAAAATCCGTGCCAGAGTTTGTGGAGCGCGCTTAAGGAGGCTGGATCGAAAACTAAAAACACGGGAGAATTAAATCAAATTTTGCTAGATGATAGTTTAGCATCATATAAACAAATTACAAAAAAAAAATTCAGGTCACCGACAAAATAGAAGAGAAAAATTTAAATAAAATTTATTAAGGGGTTATTACCAGCTTAATTTTTTTTTTAAATAAATTTTATAAGTTTGATAATACATTTGATTAAGTACTTGTTGAACTACAAAAAAAAAAATTGTTTCATTGAAAATATTCCAAAATGGCGGCTATACAGTAGGTCGCGTAAACTACCATTTAAAAATGGTCCTTCCACGGCCGGCAGTAGAAGTCTCGTCCAAAGTAACTTAAAAATTAAAGAAAAAAAATTTTGTGTGCTTAAGACCACACGACAGAAGTGAAAACTTCAAAAGGTGAAATTAATAATACCAAATACAATTTTTTTTGCGTTGTATATTGACAAAGTAATAACATTTATAATGTCCTTAATTATAATTGTGTATAAATTACTCTAGTGATTTTTGTCCTGAGTGGCCTTCATCTGCATCATCATACTCTAAAAATGAAACTATAGATTTATGGCCGACAAAGCGGCTGGCGCTTTCAAAGCGCCGAAAGCGTACATTGGGTAAAGCAAGCAAAGCTTACACTGGGTCTTGCCGCAGATAAAGCGTTCAATATGACATAAAGCGACAAAAGCCGACAAAGCGGCTGGCGCTTTCAAAGCACCGAAAGCGTACATTGGGTTTCTACCTTTAGCCGACTCGAGCCGACTTCACCCGAATGAGCGTTAATCAGCCGAGCGTGACGGCTCAGTTTAATTCAGTGCCCACAAAAAGTGCTAAACGCGCCTAAAGAAGTTTTCACTTCAAAAACCAAAAATTGTATCATTATCTACATGATTTTTGCTACTGGACACAATAAACGAGCATATAAATTTTTATAACAATTTTTAATTTCAGTAAAATAATGTCAAGATAGGTGGAGGTCTCTTCGCGACCGTTTCGTGAAGGAAACAGCAAAGAGACCAAAGTCTGGGAGTGGCGCTGTGGAGGAAGACAGCGCATGGGTCTACTACCAGGCCTTGTCGTATTTGAGGGTTCATGTCGCGCCTCGGAGGTAAATATTAGGTTCATTAGAGTACATCTCACAAAATCAAGCAGTAAAAATTAGTGAGTGGGGAAATCGTAGTTTGACAAAATTCTCGGGTTTTTCTGTAGTAAAAAAGGTAAACCAGGAAATTTAGTGAGTCGAACACATCCATTAACTATAAATGTTATTAGTTAGTTAGTAGTTAAATTTACATTGTTTTATTACAGCACATTCGGGAGATGTTTTGAGGCGGACAGCAGCCCATCTTCGCTCTCCACGGAGCCGACCGACGAGTCTCCAGAGCCGCCCCTCTCGGCCGGAGAGCTCTTTCAAACTCCAGAGTCACCCCATTCGTGCACGCCAGAGCCGCCTATTTTTCTACAAGCCAGCACGCCCTCGGATGTGGATACCCCATCCAGCTCTTCAAGGAAGAAAAAAGCTGACGAAAAATTCTCACGGTATGTAAAAGATTCCAATTTGTAATTCGTAATAAAAGTTTATTTTACAGACTGGACAATATTATAGACAGCGTCAATGATATGCTCTCCGTGGGACGCAGCAGGAATGCGGCATACTACACCGTTCTGGACAGCTATTTATTGCAACTGTCCGAGGTTGAGCAGGACAACTTAAAGTGCGCGTTCCTGGTGCAAGTCAATGAAAAAATTATGAAACCAAAAGAATAAAAATATTTTGTTGCAAGTTTTTTTTTGTGTTTTGTCGAAGGGGAAGAAACGCATTATGCGCCATCAGGTGGGACTGGGCAAATTTGAATACACCCACTCTCACCCGGTGTGTGGGACTCGCACCCACTAAAAAACCACCCAAACCATATTTTGCATTAGAATTCATATCGACAATCAAGACCATTTTAAGACATATCTAAAATAGTCTTGATTGTGCGCCTAGGCCGAGACAGACGTTTGTTGAAATGTTCCCGGTCTGGTGGTAGGTGCTCCCCTAAAAAACATAGATTTTTCAAATATTTAGTTATGAGGTTTTTAAAAGTTTACCTGGATATGGTCGCATCAAGAACGGCTTCAGGGGAAATGCGGCATCACCGACAAAATAGTGTGGAAATGATGTTTGGGACTCCGGCAAGATGTCATTTCTTGGTAGCCCAAGTTCGTCACCAAACATCTTTTTTCCAAAGTCGGAATGCCACAGCACACCACCGTAACTTTAGGAGCCGAATGCTCCAACGTCAATGCCCGTAAATGTGTAGTTGACGTCACACACACCCAGCAGAATAAGCGAATATGTGTTTTTTCAAAGAGAAAGATATTAATTAACCACTCTTATAAAACAAGAGAAAAATACCTTTGTAATTATAAAACTGCGAGCCTATTTAAGTAAAACTAATCAGGTATGAACGTAATGTATAAAGTATAGCATGTTTTTTTTTATTTAAAATGTAAAAAAAATTGATTGTTTATAACAATAATTTGTTTATTAAAGTGTATATAATTTTCTATATTTGCTGATAAAAATTACACATAAAATATTGTCATTTCGGAAAAATGTTTAAACAAATTACTTGGTTGATTTAAAAGTTGATTTATAAACAAATTGCATATTCCATATATGTATGGAATCACAGATAAATAACTATACAGATGTCGCCTCGGCATAGGAAAACGAGAACGCATTTCTGTTCCTGTCGTTATAAACAAGTTCGGGTGAAAATGTTTCAGCAATATGAATCGAAGCTGAAGCCTCTGCACTTGCCCACTTGGTCGAGCGCCAGGACACGAGAGCAGCGAGGTGTTCGTGGGCGCCGACTTGAATGAAAGTGAGGCGTGAGGGAATGCGCAAAGGGATTATTCACGGCAACGTAGAGAAATAGCGAAGCGAACGGGGAAAATGGTTTTCTGGTATTTCATCACGTTTCAATCCGCAGAAGTGGACTTATTCCGTTTTTGGACTGCGACTTGTGAGGATTTATTGTTGGAGGTTTTGGGTTTGCGATATAATTGACGATTTTGGATATTTTACTTGGAGAATTGGTTTGCATCCAACGAATGCTATCCTCATCGAATGAGTATTTTAGATTTCATGCTAAAAGTGTTATTAAGAAAGCATTGTTCGTGGGCCGTCGACCAATACCGTGCTAAAAAAAAAGAAACAAAGCTTTCTAATACAAAAAATAAAAAATTCAAAAAGTATTACGTGTAATATTAATATGTTTTGTTAATATACATATATCTGGAATTCAATATACCTTTGTCATAATATTACACTCATATTGGTAAATAAATAAAACTTTGATGCAAATCAAAATATTCATTATATATTGTCACAGATAAATAGTTATTTATATGTGATAAATGTTATAAATAGTTATTTATCTGTGATATTGCTTATGCGCTTATTTGTGACAATAAATTGCTGAAAAGGTAGCTCCTCGGAGATTCAGATTGAGCCAATACTTTGTGGACAATGTAAAATAAGAATATATTCTAAAAGATTTGTAGCGCACGTTAATCGTTTTTGGAATATAAAATCTTTATTAATATTATCAAGGGGTTTCTGTATATTTCCATTTCTTTCGCTCCTTCAGGTCAAGAGACATAAGTTTCAGTAATGCCCAGCAACCTACTTGGCTGCGATTTGCTGCGCAACATACTTGGTTATGAATCTAGCTACAAACTTGGCTATGAGAACGATTTACTTGGCTATTGGAAATGTTGCTACCGTGCCTCTTTTTTAACATGGCATGCGACATCTGTATAGTTATTTATCTGTGATGGAATATATATTGTGCTCTACAGCTTTTGTATGGACATACTTTTTATTGCGAGTTACCCAAAACGAGATAAATGTGAAAAACCAATTGTGGTTCTACTTGTTTAACATTTTGCGCTATAAATTAAAAAGTATTAACTTCACGAAAAAAAGTTGATGTGACTTTTATAGAGAATTTCGTGATCTAACAAAATATTTTTAATTATTTTCCCTCTAGCATGTTCAGAAGATGAGATATTTACGAAACCGCTTTGTCGCACGGCATACAGAGCCGAGTATATAGTTTTATAAATGTTTTAGGGTACGCTGAGAACAAATGTTGCTTTAACGGCAGTTTTGTTTACATTTTGTCGATGCCCTCAACAAGGCATATCGATGCTCTCTGGAGCAGCAATGTGAAAAGAGAAAGTATGATAAACACATCCAGAGAGCAGCGAATACGTTGACCGATACACATTTGCCCGCACATGCCGTATTGAGCCATTGAGGTCGTCGACCAAATGCAGAGAGAAGTGGAAGTGTTCCTCTGCTCTCTGACCAAATGTATATAAAACTGCCGTTAAAGCAACACTTGTTATTAGCGTACTCTGAAACATGTTGGGTACATTCCGGAATGTCTCAATTTGTATGCCGTGCGATATCTAGTTCTTATGACATCTATGTCTGTAGCCAGCTCTTGGAGTATTTAGACAGGTTTGCTTAGTAATTCATGCGAGACGAAAATAAATTCAATTCCCCCTTGAGGTCTCTAAAAAGATGATTCAATTCTCATACACATTTGACTTAAACCGTTTTTGAATAGATATCTTATCTCCTCATAAGAAATTGCAATCAATAAAAAGCCATTTCATCCAGACTTCCTATTACACTTCCGCATGCACAAACCGACGACAAAATGTTCTTATCCTGCTTTGATAAGCTAACGTTTGAATATATTTACAAACGACTGATAAAAAATTTATGGTCAATTCCCTGAAAATGTTTCTCCGCCATATAGAAATATTTTCGCAGTTTGGTTTTACGTGTTATAACCACTCGGCGACTTTTATATCTTTTTCTATGAACAGTCCTGGGAACCCCTTTGAAAATTGGAAACTTGACTGTTTGTGCTTGAGTCATCACAATTCATTCGTCAGCTCAGAAGACGAGACGTTATTACATACCTAATATCAACTACGTAGCGCGAACAAATGGAAGATAGAGGTGAACGCGAGCCCTTGTGTCCGCGAAATGATCCATCGGAGGATAATAATAGGTCCCGGAGATCTTTTCCAGTTCTCGAACCCACTGTTCTTGTCCTTTTGTTTGCACTAGAAATGTCTGGTATAACGCGCTTCCGATAAGAGTGTCCTTAAAACTTCTCATTGCGAATTGTATTTTATAGAAACAGTGTACAAGAATCAAGTTGTATGCCAAGTGTGTACTGCCGTTTATCAGTTTTCTCACGAAGAATGTGCTTTGTTGGCAACAGCGAACGCAACAGATGAATCAAAAGTAAGTTGTGATAGGTATCAGTATTAATTGAATATTATAATTGTTACTCACTCTACAAATAACTCTCAACATTCAGATTCAGAGCGCACGTAGAATTGTAATGGCCAATCGCGGACGGGTGATAGATACATGTATACATGCATATGTACTCATTTACTCATTGTACTTATTCAGAGCTAATCTCTCATGCTTCTTGTCCTCCAACTTCAAATCATTAAATCCTAAGTGTTAACGATTTTTTATTAGTCTTTTGTGTGTTTAAGCTTATTGCTGCTCTCTTAAGGTAGTGACACAACCAACGCGTTCGTCGCGGCATTGCGTGCGTTGACATCTATGACGCGACGCACGCGACGCTAGGTAAGTTACAACAGAATATTGAACGCGGCAAGTGACACAGGCAATTTCAGTTTATATTATGATATATATAATTAAATTCCCATATAACTTCATGCATTTCTAATAAATAAACTCGCGTTTGCGCACTTCTTCTATGAGTCGCTCATCGAATTCCATTTTACCACACGAATGACACTAAAAGTAAGGTTAAGTTGAACGCGCCGCGTTCAAATTTAGAAATTTGCGCAAAGGATGCGACGCGTCGGATGCGAATTCGTTGTAACTCGAAGTACAGGACTGCATAAGCGCTTTAAAGCCTGTCAACGCACGCACCGCTCGCGACGCGTTCAAAATTTGGTTGTGTCACCAGCTCAATTGTACACCTGAGCACTACGTAATTCTGTGCGCGGGAAAGAACGTAACAGTTGTTGATATTTATTTTTACACAGCACTCCTTTTCGCATGATAATTCTATGCGTCCGCAAGAATATAAATACTGTACTGTAAACTCTCTTTTTATACAGTAGATACGTTCTTCACTTTGAAAAATTAGGGATACCTACGCTTCGTAATTTTCTATAATCGCAAAAAGAAAAAGAAAAAGTAATGAATTAAAAATAACCTCAAACCGCATTAAAAAGTTTGCATACATTTAAAGAAAGGTATGTCGAATATTTGGAAAACCTGAAATTAATTCATACATATAAAGCTTAAAATGAACTTTTTTCCAAACTTCATTTTGATTTTATTATAAAGTATAATATATTTTTACAACCTTTTAATCAGTATTGTTGTTGCTACCTCACTGATAATAATAGTCTGCACCATTTGCGAACTGACTCTAAATGGCTTTCATCGTTGAAGAGACTGCCGGAACTCAGAATGATGTAATAGTGACTTTTTGTTGATATAGGGCAGCATTTACAAAAGCAATTACGATCGCAAATCATCATTGTGGTATTAAAAAAATTTCTGCGATCGCAATTGTGACAGTAACTAGTGATAACTTTGCGATTGCAAATGAGGTGTCGCTTCTTATACAGGGTGTATCAGTTAACGCATGATAAACTGATAGAGATGATAGATCTCACCTAGGCAAACAAACAATCGTATGGCTTGTGGAAGCGAAATCTCAACCTTTTCGAGTTATAGGGTGATCCCTAAATTCAGGATGCACATCACTATTTTATTTTTATCTTTTGATCTAATTAACGCAGCGACATCAAGCTCACGCCAAACAACTACTATCTTGTGCTTTCCAAAAATGCCACCACTACAAGTACAATTACTTGCGAAAGTGTAAAAATGATTTAAAATTTTCCAAGTTTCCAATTTTTCCCAATTTTTCTCCGAAATTCATGTAACTAATGCACACCTTTTTTATGTTTGTTAAATTGCCCATCTTGTTGCCATTACATAGAGGTACAAATTGCACCGTACCCTACAACACATCTAGGTAGATCAAGGATATATAAATTCATACGCAGAAAACATTTTGCGGAATATTATAAAAAATGTGAATTTAATTTTTTTTCAAATTAAACGTTTGTTTAATTAACTGTAATAAGTTTTAAATGAGAGAAATTATTTTAGAGTTCATTCAATTTAAATTTGTTGTAAAAAAGAGATTTTTTTAATATTTCACAAAAAGTTTTCTACGTATTAATTTGTATATCCTTTCTCTATCTAGACGTGTTGTACCTCTTTGGAAATGCAATAAGATGATAAAAAGAGAGGGCCGAGGCGTATTAATTACATGATTTTCGGAGAGAAATTGGGAAAAACGTGAAATCAGTTTATGCAAAGTTTCACGTAAAAAGAATCAAAAATATATTTTCTTCAATACAAAGTTGTACACTAACCCTCCCACTTGGAGTTGAATTCCGTAAAATCCTTCCTTAGTGCACCTCCATACCCACGCTAACCCCACCCCAACCCTCGAAAACCGGTGGTACAAAAATGTTCTCCTATATATAAAAAAAAAAAAATTCGCCCCTTTCGAAGGTGTCTTTTGGCCGTTTTGGGAGTTGACTCGTGGCAAGAGGGATACTATCTACTACTATTATCTTCAGCATCCCTGAAAATGGAAGATGCGGCAAAAACTGTATTATGAGCGTTTTACCGCTCCCCGGGGTGGTTTTTGGCCTATTGGGGGTAACGCAACCCTCAATAGAAAATCTGAGATCACCACCGTACTCAGCATCCTCGAAAACGGAGGGGAGAGGTAGTCTCGTTCGATTGCAAAATACTGCCCCATTTGTCCGACTACTATATATGTACATACCTACATGCATATACGCATGCCTACGTTTGAGCCTCAGAGAATGTGAAGCGAGTTGCGGCTTGTAGACTCCAATTAATAGATATAATTAGAGTTCTTACATTTACCATATTTCCATATAAATGCCATATGAGAAGATGGAGAATATTTTGTGAAACGTTCCCGCGAATCTTTAGAGCTTCGAAATTATAATAAGTTAAATATGTTGTAACAGAGACAACGGGTCCGGGTGAAGCCTAACATTGAAATATGGATATGAATCATTAGGTTCAGGTAGTCATGCAAAGTTTAATTAACAAATTTGTATTCATTATTGTTTGCTTTTGTTATACTAATTGCCGGTGAAAATGAAAAAAAATTCATATCAAAATGAGCTTTTTATTATTTTCAATTACAGATAATTATTCAATGTTGATCAAATTTCTAGAGCTTATTCCAGATATATGGACCTACATTTTCTTAGCTCTCTAACTTCAATATTTTCTACTCCACGGCACGTTATTTCCTGAAAATGTTTCACACCAACCAACGTCACGAGCGTCGCAAAGATTGCTTGCTGTATTCAAAACATTTGTTCCATATTAATGAATTTTTGGGAGCGCAATTATTTAGTAGTACGACAATCAAGAGCTCATTACTTACATTTTCTTTGTCCATATACTATTGCCCATACAAATATTTATACCCCCTTTTACCCACCCCCCTGGGGGTAGAATTTTTCACGAATGCTGAAATCGGGTTAATTTATTTATGTTGTAGAGTGTTTGTGCAAAGATTAAAGTAAATAGCATCAAAAAACTATTTTCCCCATATAAACTCTTATAACCGTCTTCACCCCCTTAAGGGTGAATATCCAAACATCCCTTCGTAGCAGATGTCTCCATGCTTCGTTAAAGAAACCTACCATCTAATTGCAAATTTCAAGTTTTGGCTTTATCCGTAGATTTAGTGATGGTTCAAATCGAACTGTTTCTCAGGGTTTCGAAGTTATGACGATTTCTACCCTTGATTGTCTCGAATAGACATACTTACTATTGTACATTTTTCTAGGCAATTGAAGCTCTGGTGCAACCATACACTGCAAATATTTTCATGATCCAAATCCTTCTCGAAAATATCGTACCAGCTCTAGGTGTTCTCTTAATTGGACCTTGGTCGGATAAATTCGGAAGAAGGCCGGTAATACTAGCAGCTTATTTAGGTATGTACTTTGAAACGCATTATGCAAACGAATTTACCTAATTTGTGTTACTATTCCAGGGTTTGCGATTAAATATATTTCCTTCGCTTTAATATGCTTTCTGTCAAAAACATACACCATAAACCCCTGGTTCTACATAATAGGAATAATACCGGAAATCGTACTTGGTGGCAACAGTTCGTTTTCCATAGGATGCGTAAGTTATCTTAGAGATATCTCAACACAACAAGAACGGGCCTTTCGGTGAGTGATTACATCTACAACAGTTAGAAAGAAACAGGTAGTATTTTTTCAGAATAATGGCTTACGAGGGATGCCTTTATGCCGGTTTAGTAATTGGATCGTTTTCCAGCAGCTATGTTTTACAAGCAACTAATTCCGAAACTGTTTTAGCGGTAACGGGAAGTTTAGTACTCTGTCTTCTAATTTATCTTGTTATCTTTCTTAAGGAAGGCATGGAAATTAACTCAGAAGTTCAATCACAGGTAAACGTTTAGTGTTCATTAAGTAGGAGCAATGATTTAAAGTGAATATCATTACAGTCAAAAATAAGGCAGCTCTTTCGGTTTTCTCACGTACTCGATTCTGTTAACATTTGTTTCAAAAGGCGCCCTAACTGTGATAGGGCCGTTATATTGCTAACGCTGACTACTCTTGGACTTCACGACTTCGCATTAAGTATGCACTCACTATATTTGGCATATACGTTACATAAACGGTTGCTTTTCACAGGAGGTAGTGGTACCATCTTTTACCTTTTTATTCGTGAGAAATTCGAATGGACTGTAAGGCAGTACACAACTTATGAAGCAGTAGCAATCGGAGTGCAGGTTGCTTCAACAGCATTAGCAATAATTGTGCTGAGAAAAGTAATAATTTTTTTAAATTAATTTGTTACATGTTTAAGCATCCCGCACGACTTAGATGATGAGACTCCGAGCCTCCTCACTTGTATTGATGGCGTATGCCAGTGCTGTATTAGATGTCGTGGTTAAGGCAGCTGCCTCGAGTTCTTGGCATTTGTTCTTGGCAGTTGGTGTGGGTATGGCAAAAGGAATGGCTTCACCAATGAGCTTTGCACTTTTGACTATTGTTGTTCTCCCGAATGAAACAGGTTCTTAAGATTTCATGGCACTACTTGAAGTATATCAATAAACTCTTTCTTTAAGGAAAAATATTTTCGTTGGTTAACGCTTTACAAGCATTTTTACCAATTGCATCGGCACCACTCTATACTTTGGTTTACAAGAAAACTTTAAAATTCTATCCAGGAACAGTTCACCTCATCAGCGCGGGTGTCTACTACATTTGCTTCACTCTAATGTCGTAAGTACGCACGGAGTATATTTTTTCTGTATAATTGAACTTCTCTTTTGCAGATGCGTCTCAACAATCGAACGTGTTTTTGTAAGTAATTGAAAGTCTGTAAGGTTTAATAAATAATTTATGTATTACTGTTCTATTGTTTTTTTTCTGTTTTGGTTAATGCATACACACATTTTCATTATCTTCATCATAGAGGCCAGGCCGTGCTAAGAAATGTAAAATCGCAATGTCCAACAAGAACATGAGAACATGAGTTTGAATTCTGGAATTGCATCGAACATGACAGATTTGAGTGCGCGTCTCTATTATCTCTTCCATTCCATTCGATCTTGGCTAGTTCGTCTCCAGCCTTTGGTGTTAATTACCTACGCTTTTCGTATTTATCTGCAAGGTATCTTTCCCTAGCAAGTACGATTATTATCAAATTGACCCTCCCGCTCACCAAATAAAGCGTTTTAAATGGCGATTATACATATAAAGAAGGAAAAGATGCACTAAAACCGAGGTCACGTTTTTGTAAAAAAAATCAAAACATTTCGCGCTCACTTAAATTCCACTTAGCTATAATAGCATATTTTATAAACAGTTACATTGAAAAATTTTCGTTCATATTTAGCAAAATAAAATAAACATTTCAAAAGTCGCATCGAATATTTGAACAAACGAGTATTCTGTAGCAGTTCCAATTACTCGAAATTATATTTACACGTGCACGAAAGTTTCTTCTTCCTGCTGGCTTTGCATTTCATTTATAGTTTAGAATATAAACTAAAAACCACGATTTTATAAAGTTATTATTTGTTATTGTATTAAAATGTAAAATAAAATTATTTTCAACTTATACTTGGTTTGATATCAAAACTGTACGATTGTTAACTATTAACATATAAATACATATACAGAATATATTCGTTATGCGTTACATAATATATTATGTTTCGTATAACGCATACAGAAATGATAGGGTAATCTATCACACCTAGGCAAGCAAAACTTTGTAACCGTTTTTAAGTAACATTTTCATTTTATTTCCATCTTTTGATCTAATTAACGCAGTGACATCAAACTCACCCCAAACAACTAATGTCTTAATGTGCTTTCCAAAAATGCCACTAATTTTGACCTACCTGCAACACTTCAGGAATAGTCACTTGCGAAATTAAAAAACAATGCTCTAATATTTCCTAAAATTCACGTTTCACCCACATTTACTCCGAAATTCATATGATTTATGTAATATGACGGCGCTAAAGGAAATAAATGTTATTGCGGAATGTGGGCAACCCTGCTGTAAAAAGTCTACTGAGGTCGGAGGGTTGCTGAGCTTCAGCCTTCAATGTACATACGTACTGCGCTTAAGAAGATTTACCAAAGGTAATTTATCAGTATAATAAATGTTATCAATTTATTACAATTAATACACCTCTCTTTTATGTTTTAAAATTGCCCATCTTGTTGCCTTTCCAAAGAGGTAGAGATAGAGAAACGGTGTACGAATTTATATGTAGGTAGGAACCAGGGCTCTTACTACTCGAGTACTTCTGAACTCAATTACTTGAGTATTTGAGTACTCGAGTTCAAAGATCCGAGTTGAGTTTGAGTATAGGAGTTTGGACTAGTTTGGAGTACCTCAGTACTCGAGTACTTGCGAGCAAAAAGATCCGAGAACTCCAGTGAGGAAGTATTTGAGTACTCATTTAAGGAGTATTTGAGTATTCGAGTTTGGGAGTATTCAAGTACTTGAGTATTTGAGTCCTGTAGGTTTAATACATTAAGAAGTAAGAAATACAAGTTATTAAATTGTAGACTTTATATTTCGTTATAATTTACCGTTAGTTACAGAAGACTACATCTTTATTTTGGAAAATAAATACAACCGTATTGGAAATTGGTCAAAATAAAATCATGCACCCTGTAGAAGTGTTTCAATTTTCTTAGCACCTCCCCTCAAATTTTTGTCTTGCTCTCACATGTTACTTGTTTATAACTATCTATTTCCAACAAAATGAAGCGTCTGGTCCGGTTAACGGTACCCAAGGTCACTAAAAGATAAGGGAAAACACCATGAAGCCTGGCCCCCATAGGATCCGTCGGCATCAGGCGTCGCTTTCGGCATCCGCCGCACAACCGCCGCACAACTATTGAATACATGCATTCATATGGGAGCTAACCCATAGCCGACACGTGGCAGCGCGTTGCGAGACAGAATTTTAGAAGAATCTTCAATATTTCGAGCGGCACGGTAGTGCGGCTTAAGAGAGCTTTAAGAGAGAAGCGACGCTTTCTATGGGGGCCTGCCTTGAGTGTCCCTTCTTGTTGTTAGATATTCCAAGGTACAGAATTTTTTCACTCGCGAACGAAAAATATTTAGCTCGCTCACATTTTTCGGTTCCCGAGTGAATAAAATCACCTTCAACTTCAGAGCCAAAAATTTAGTTCCGAGTTTTCAACTGTTTGATTCAGTTCAGAGCGAGAGCTAAATTCTCCTTTTCAATTTAAATCACTCGGGAGCGAGCGGAATTTATGACTCTCTCTAGTTACGACTCTCAGAGTGAAAAAGAGCGGAAAAGAATCATTCGTTTTCGGCTCTTTGTGCTGTACGGGTAAAATATCTGTTCTTAATTGTTTCTTGTGTGTTGCGTTCAGCGTTTGTGAAGTGAACCGGTTTTTTTAATTTACTAAACACAAATGCTGTAATAAAGAGATTAACCGGAACACTGCTTGCGGAGAATTTAAGTGGCCAAGAGTCCACTAATTCCACTTCGGTCACCACATTAGACGGTCCATTTTTCAGACTAGAAGACAAATTTCATACATTATTGGGAGCTAATTGTTCTTTTGATACAAATATACAAGAATTTTGGAGGAATTTTCATCACAAAAATCAAGAAGTTGGGAAATTGGTTCAAACTGCATTAGCAGTACCCTCTACTCAAGTGTCGGTTGAGCGTGCATTTAGTGCGTTATCAACTATAATCACCAAACAAAGAACAAAATTATCAAAAGAAACTATAAATAATATTTTGTTAGTTAAGTGAAATTCAAATTTATTAAACCAAATATGTTTAGAATAAGCTAAGAACAAGAACGTTATACTCGTATTAGATTTAGATGCTAAAAATAAATTAATTCAATTCAAATTTTTCTACCATCCATATCTCGTTTTATTTTTTATTTGCTTCACGAACTGTTCTTTTCGACTCGGCTCGCGAGTGAATTAAATTTTCCACTCTCGAATTTTTTGAATCGCTTCTGAGTTCAACTTGATAAGTTCATGAACTGAAAAATAATGTTCATGAGTGATTTGAAAATTCAATTCACACGAATTTGATTCACTCGTGAACGAGCGGAAATTTTTTCACTCTCCGTACCCTGAGATATTCTTTGCCCTGGCCAAGAAGAAGATCAAAAGTGGCTATGGTTTTGTCCGAACATGTCATCTCCTTTTCCTTTAGTTCTTTCCTCAAAGTGCACATGTTGTTGCGTGCGCTTGCTCAGTGTGTACCCAACTTTAGGGACCTGTCAAATTTCAATCTGCATAAATATTTTGTAAAAGACGCATTTTCAGCCAGTAGATATTTTATAAAGGTAAATATCAGTAAGAAAAGCAATTATAGTATGTTAAATATATACTTTACATACATAGACAAGCACCAATTAACAATTTATGCAGAGTAAAACTTGACAGTTCCGTAAAGTGACGTACACACCAATTTTGTATCACAAAAAAATTCTTAAACCAGCTAAGTTTCTGCATTACAAGCCATCGAGTCGGATATGGCTAAATTAGGTTTATGAAATTTGTAAGAACTGTGAGACTTACCTGTGTAATTACAATTACCTACTAGCTGTGTCAATATTAAAATAAAAATTGTTTCCAGGAAACGAGCTGCGTTGGAGTATGGAGACTGATATGGACGTTCAAGGCTCTACAGGAATAATAGAGATTATGCAGCCAGTGGCAAAATTCCAAAATAGTATTGAAGAAATAGCATCAAAAAAGAAAGATGACATATCGGAAAGCAAAGATAAATTCTATGAGGACGCTGAGAAATACTGGTCTTCCGTACCAGCTACAGTGGATGGAATGTTAGGAGGATTTGGAGTAATCAGTAGTGCTGATATTGAATTCTCTCGCGAGTTTCTTGAAGAAATATTCCGTCTTAAATTACCGCCAAAGAAGAACAGAGCCCTTGATTGTGGTGCCGGAATAGGAAGAATCACCAAAGGTCTCTTAATGCCGGTGTTTAACCAAGTTGATCTTGTCGAACAAGACAGAGCATTCTCCGAGAAAGCCAAAGACCTCCTAAGTGGTAATGTGCGTTTGGGCGAGATCTATAACGTTGGATTACAAAAATTCCAACCGAAGAGCGATAAATATGATGTAGTGTGGTGCCAGTGGGTACTTGGACACCTTACAGACGCCGACCTATTGGAGTTCTTTAACAAAATCACAAATAGCCTAACAAGGCACGGCATACTTGTCATCAAAGAAAATGTGACTTCTTCAAAAAAACTAGAGGTGGATGACGTAGATTCATCTGTAACAAGACCCCTGAAAGCATTCAAGAACCTCATCAGAGCTGCTAATTTTAAAATCGTAAAACAAACCAGGCAAAGCAATTTCCCAAGAGGACTCTACCCGGTTTACATGTTTGCATGCAAGCCGGAAAGAGGAGGATCTACTTGAACTTTGTTTGAACACTTTATTTGTATAAATAAATTATAAAAACGTGCACTTATAACTCCTCGTGCATAATGTCATGTTTGCCTACTAAACTATCTTTTGGGTATGCCCAAAAGTACGATGGGAAACCCTTAACTTCCCTTTCTCGTCTAACAAACGCCGAATAGGACGAGACACAGTTGCCAATGAAGTAATTAGATAGGGCCAAAACAGCTAGATCTAAATGTGGGTCCTCCCGGGTTAATTTGTGGGCTGAGACATCTAATTTTGCGAGTGCTGTGTTGAATTCATCAATCATGTGATTGTTGTCTGACGCGACAAAGACAGATCGAATAGGATTAGATTTTTTGGTTGTTTTCATCTTCTTTATAAGTCGCTTGACCTGCTTTAGCATTATTTCCTTGGACGGCATGCACAGATCTAGATATAGGGATCCATATTCGTTGTTATAGCCCAAACATTGCGGCGAAGAGAACAAGTTTTGGCTCGTTTTTGTGTGTTCACATGCTCGGACCCAATCAATACCATTTCTTAAATGAACTCCAATAAAAGATCCCTTGGGTAAATACTTCTTAATAAATTCCTTAGCAAGTCTTTCATACTTTTCATTCCAAACGAGGTATTTATGAAGCGGCCTGTTTTCTATTTGTAAAGGGAAACTGGCTGGGGCCCCGGTAAAGGCCAAAACAGGCCATTCGGCTGGAGAATATTTGATTCCCCAACTTTTTGCTATGTCACTGTGGTGGACGTCGAAATGAAGCGGCTTGAAAAACTCTGAACCGACAAAATTTACGTTAAAAGTATCCCAAAACGGACCGAATGGATTTCCATCCTTAGCATGGCAGTCCTTTCTCTTATCATTTTTATTTAGACTTTGTCTCTCCACATAGCAAAATGATATCCTCTTTTCTTTTGACCAAATCTTTCCAGCAATATTATTCATAAAATCCTCCATCAGAATAACACGGTGGTACTCCTCCAATGCAGTCACATTGAAGTATGTGTCGAAGGGCACTTGAATAGAACGTATTTCACCTTTTCTGTATTCCACCCATGGTGGAAGGATAAGTGTTCGATTGAGTGCCTTTGAGAACGCCAGAACTCCAAGAAAATGATCCGCCTGGTTTCCAAAACGACCTACAAATGTACTAATTAAATTACTAAAAAGCCGGTCACGCTATGTTTGTACCCATGCACGGACAGTAAGTTAAGTAACCCATGGGGTCAGCATCCTTGCAGTGCGCTAATGTTATTAGCAAAAACAGAACGACGGTTTTCTCAAACATTTTTCTTAAAAAATTGAATAACAAGTTTTGCACTAACCGGGTGGACGACGAACACGGTTATAAACAAAGGGACGTCAATGCATTTTTAAGGCTTTACGCCAACGAACAAATAACATATGAGGAACGGTAATACAATGTAACGTCCGGGTACGGGAGTCAACGAACTAACAACCATAAGAAATGGCAGAAAGAGTAAATTGTTGAGGCAAAAACGAACGCTACGGCTGAAGGGAGACTGTTTTATTTCCGTGCCACCAAAAGAAGAACAGGCAAGATTTAGCGACGTGTACCGAAGAAAATAGTTGCGGAAAAATCGGAAAACTAACAAAAAAATCTCTTCCACTTACCATAGAAAAAAAGCGATTTTAAAATTTCAATATATGTATATGAAACTTTTAAACCTACATTTTCTAAAAATAAAAAAATGAATTTCTTTGTTTACCCATTCCATTACCTAGTACATTCTTTTGGCATTCTTAAATATTTTAAGATGTTCACAACTTGTAACCAATTTTACTGAATTAAATGTTTGGATGCCACTGCGACTATACGATGTAAAGGTTTGTTGCGATGTAGTGTTAAAATTCAGCATACCACAATGGGTTAACAATTTATAATACAAAATAAATTTATTTTTTAGTTTTTGTGCATTTGAACTAAGTAAGCTTGTTTTTTAAAGGTACGTCTTATATGTCATTTTTATTATTATTAACTTGTTACTCTTATTTTTTAGTTTTAATATACCTAAATTACCTAACTACATACCAGTTTATTTTAAAAAAGATTTTTTTCATATGCATATGTATAATACACACAGCAAGTCACAAACAGTAGCTCTAACTAAGCTGACTCTTTAACTGGTGCTTCGAGTAGGTAGTTAAAATCAATGTTAGCGTAATTCTGCCCTGCATTTGCATCAGAGGAAAATAAGGACTCACCTTTCCACTATAGTTGTTAAACCATATTGCGCAATAAACTTGTACAATATAAACGCCAATCTAACGGCATCATCTTTGCGTTTATAGGCAGGAACTTAATTACATGTCGAAACTTCCACCCGGTATAAGAAATGCCTATAAACGGGGAATGAACTGACAGCTGGTGTTTGAGTTTTAAAAGAACAATTTTGGCTTCTCCGGGACTCAGTTATGTTGTCAATATAATTATTAATAACTATTTTCACTTCCTTTAGAAATCAATTTCCTCGTCACGCGTTAAATCCATTTCACAGCTTAAAAATCCAATAAGCTTATAAAATCCGCCGGCTGTCAGTCCATTCCCGGATTTAACGAGGATTTTCCCCTGATCTATACTATAACTGGATAGCCAATGGGCTTGAATTGCTGTGCGCACAGTCGCCATGTTGAGAGGCCAGAATTCCAGCAGGAATGACAGTCGTCATATCAGCAGCGTTTGTTTACGTTTTTTGCGAGTCGGTGTTTTTCATTATTGATGCAAGTGCAGTGTAATTTTAATTACATTCTTCATCGGCATCATCCAGGTTGTACTCTGACCACTTTGAGGCCTCATGTTTTAAAATAGGAGGAGCATGTAAATGGCTGAAGGAATCTGCTGTTCCAACCATTTTTGGGGACAGAAAATCTGCGTGTATTTTTCAAAACCCTGCGCTCACCGCAATACACACACGTATGCACTATTGCTAATATTACATTACATTAAATATTGTAGCGTTAAAATTTTAGGAAACTTAACTAAATTAAGGTTAATGTAAACAATTGGTGCTATTAAGGTGTTGACGAATAAATACAAGTCAGTGGTTGATAGGTTTATTTGATTAGTTGAGGAAAACGGATCAATTCAATTACTATATTTTGCAATGCATTAAGGCGATCATAGTTTAGCTTAAGGTTCGTAAAGATTTGACAGAAATTTAACCTACCTAAAGGGAATTCCAAGAAAAAACTTAGTGAGCCTTAAGGCCATTATAGTTAAGGCTTATGGTTTGGCCTTAAGACAGCGAGACAGCTTAAAAATGCTTGAAAATACCAAGTCTGTTTATCCCGATCAGCTGATAAACGACGTACGCGTACGCACGGAGCAAGTAAACACTACTACTCTGTTCCGTCTCGAATTTACTGCATCGCTAGAGCGGCACGAGCTAGCTGATTGCTGAGCTCCATTAGTGTGGATTTAATGAGTTAATGGCAAGTTGCTTTTCATCGTCTCGTTTCTTTGTTTATAAATTGTGAATCGCAATCACACACGGCGCGTGTAATTTTTTATGAGCTGACAAAACAAGTGCAATTTTCCGGAATCAGCATCCGCAATGGAGCATGAAAGTGAAGTAGTTCTCGTCCCAGAGGAAAGTAGACGAAAATCTCGAATTTTGGTTTTAGAGCCAGCAGTGTTCCTCCTATTCTTTGCACTCAACTTATCTGGTAGGTGGAGGTCAATAGCTTAAATAGCGGGTCCGGAAAGCAACTATATTTTCAGCGACTGTGTTCCAGAATCAAGTAATTTACCAGGCATGCAAATCGGTTTTTCATTATGACGAGCCCCAGTGCTCCAAGCTTGGGAATCCAAACCCAAGCCCTGAGACCGAAGTGAGTACCTTACAGTATATTAAATACAGTTTAAAATTACGTCTAGTAGAGCTTAAGTGGAGTTATTGAACTATTAGTGTTGCGCTCACCTGTAAAGTCCTAAGCTATACTATATTGCTTCATCACATGCTGATATTAACAATCATGCACAATAACCATCATGGTTTTGTTATGACGCCAAACGTAATATTTCATGATAACAGATAATAGAGAATGTTTCTCGTCATGGACAAAATAAAAAAAGTAAGTAGTATTTTGTGGTGTCAAACACTCCAAGTAAACACAAAGCAAATGTAGAACAATGTCGATTAAGATTAGCTAGCTGACTTATCGGTTAGAAAATGACCATTTAATTGCTTTCAATTATCACAATGTTTGACACAGTTTATGGGACGTTATATGTATAATGAAAGTAAATATGTAGATGCTAATTTTCATCTGTAGGCTTTTCGAAAAGAATTGTACGGGATTCAAATAGGAGATATAACTGGGTTTAGATACGAGATCTACGTAAAAGTCCTTAAAAATTAGTTAAAAATGTTGCCCTGTGTTATCAGTGCCTATAACAATTAAAGGTTAAAATGGGTAAGATTACCTTTGAGCACCCTTTACGATTCTACCTGCATGTATACATATATGATAACGGGAAACGTTAATCTAGTTGTATTTAACTTACCAATCTACTTAGAGGTTCGTTTAACACCTCTCAATAATTTTCTCTCCTTTGATCATTTCGATACGATCTCTTGTCGCTTTCACATTTCTCTTTCATCCAAGTTAGTGTTAATATTTATTATAATCTTTTAAAAATGTTTCCAAGGCCATCGAGACTGAAGTTCAACCATATGTCGTAAATATTTTTATGGCACGATCCTTACTCGAAAGTATTGTCCCTGCCGTCGGGAGTCTCTTCATTGGACCATGGTCGGACAAATTCGGCAGAAAACCTGTGATATTAGCTGCACTTATAGGTGGGAATAAGCCCCCGTTTAAAAGATAATTTTTTAACATGTCTTACTGCAGGTTATTGTTCTATTTACGTTTTATCAGCCGTGATAGCCTTGTTGTCGACAAATTTCAGTATTAACCCCTGGCTGTATGTACTTGCAATCATACCGGTCTCAATATGTGGTGGAAACTGTTCATTGATCACTGGGGTTTTGTGTTACATAACTGATGTGGTCGCTACAAAGGAACGAGCGTACAGGTAAATTTGGAGCTTAAAAAAAAGTACATTTCAGATAAATTTTTTTCACAGAATGGTTCTTATTGAAGCCGCTATTTACATAGGCCTTATGGCCGGATCGCTTTTAAGCAGCTACATACTGTCCCTAACAAACTGCCTTACGGTTTTCATAACGTCTGCCGTGCTTGTGCTAACTGCCATTGTATACACAGTTTTCTTCATTGAAGAGAGCTTAAGTGTGGAGCAAATGGACAGAGGAGTATGTCTCATATTTACTTAGGGTCTTGGAATGTATAGTACAAACTCTTACTTATTCAGTCGAGAATACGGGGTCTATTTAGGTGGGAATTGGTCAAAGATATGCTGACGACTTGTCTAGAGAAGCGACCAAACTACGACAGAATGATTATTTGGCTGACGATGTTAACTTTGGGTATATCCATCTTCACTATGGGTAAGTAAACCAATTTTGATTCTGACGTATTCTAAAGGGACTTTTCAAGGTAGAAGGGAATGCGACCGTTTTTTATTTGTTTGTGAGAGAGAAATTTGAATGGACAATTCGGGACTACACGTTCTACGATGCAGCAAGCATATTGGTGCAGATGTTTGGAAATGTTATAGTTGTGTATGTTCTTCAAAAGGTAAGTTCCACAACGCACTTCGACTTAATTAGATTTAAGGCAACCTCTTTGTTAATAGGTCTTGAAATTATCCATTGTATCGATTGCCCTAGTTGCCTTTGGAAGCTGCGTTGTCGACTCTGCCATAAAAGCAACTGCTGTTTATTCCTGGCATTTGTATTTGGCTATTGCAGTAAGCCTTTTAAAAGCTGTTGGTGGGCCAATGTGCAGAGCAATTCTTTCGCACGTTGTGTCTGGGAGTGATGTTGGTATGACAAAAGTGCGTGTATAAAATATGCCTTTTCTATGAATAACTTTTAGGAAAAATTTACTCATTAACCACATCAATTGAATCTCTATCGCCGTTGGGTTCTGCTCCGCTGTACACATATGTGTACAGCTCTACTTTGAGGCAGTATCCTGGGGCATTTAACTTTATATCGGCCGGAACTTTCTTCATCTGCTATTTCTTTATAGCGTATGTATTTCTTTAATTATTAAATTCATAAAAACTCATTGATTTTCTTTTGTAGAATTGTTTTTGGAATCCAGAAATCGTATCCCACTTCGACTTATGGAGCCATAGGGTCGTAGTTCGTTCATTGATTCGAAACAAAAGAATCTCGTAAGGTGCTGGAAATATCTTTTTTATTGTTAAATATTTTTTATTTACATGAGATATATATTTTAAGAACTACTCAGTGCGTTTACTTTAAAATGGTCCCCGACAGTAGAACGTAAGAATATTAGAATTTTGGTAATCCAATGAAACTTTAACTACTGAACAATATTTTTTACTAATGAATATTATATATAGGATGTCCCGATTGGAGCGCCGGAATTAGTGTGTAAAAAAAAACGAAAGTTAACAAGTAAGTTTTCGGCATGACCTGGTTTTGAAGCACGGACCCACGGCTCCCTTACTATACCATTGTTACATATGTTTAAAGCTTGTGGTTCATAAATGGCATAGGAAAAGCGGTTTATCCAAAGATTCTAGAAAATTAATTCAAAGAAATATTCTTCCCCATTCAAAGACTCATACCCCAGGTTGAATTTTGAGGAATGCTGAAATACGTTTTCTATTATTTGTTTTGTAGAGTGTTATATGCACACAGTTCCAAGGTAATCGGGGAAAAACAATTTTTTCTCCATACAAATATTTATACCCTTTTTTACCCCCTTGGGGCTTGAATTTGAAGAACAGTACTTGCCAATAAAGCTTCCCCGCAAGATAACTTATATATGGTGCGAATATGGGCTCAATCGACCCATTGATATAGAAGTTATATTGTGGCGACACCTATCAGAACTACACCTAACTATAAACCATTCTTGCAACCTGACTAATATGTGTTGTGAATACGAAGTAAATCGGGAAAGTAATTTGGCCGTAATGCGGCTTCGAACATCCGCATCAAGGATTTTATATATGTACATATATAGAAGATTACCCCGTACCTTCCGTTTCTTGGAAGTCATTTTCGGTAAGTAAGATATTGCATGCATGTACAATGCACCGACAGATGCTAAACGCCAATTGAGCCAAAATCAGCGCAATGTCGCTACTCACGTGCCAGCTTTCTCATAATCTGCAGGCGCGATTTAGAGATCGTCAGTCGGCTGAAGCCAAACATCCGATATCGGACTCCGCCCTCCAAACTTGCCTACTCACGTGTCAATCTGCAGGAATTCTGCCGATCGGCAGTAAAAGTAAAATTGGGACATGAGTAGCCGGCTTTAGGACTGATCATCGGCTGCGACCAGCATACCCTATGGTAGTAGCAAGTGCAACTCCCGCGGGGACAAGCTAATGGATTTTATTCTGGCGCATGATTTCGTCGTACAAAACCTGGGCAACAGCCCAACCTTTATCACGAAGAAGCAGCAGGAAGTAGTAGAGCTGGCACTATCCACTACGAAAGCAGGTCTGGCTTCCAATTGTCGTGAGGAAACTGATTTTAACCACAGATACCTTCGTTTCAGCTAGCTGGTAAAATAAACTCTATACCGGCTAGTCGGAACCCTAGGAAGTCCGACTGAGATAAGTATAAGCAGGTACTGGAAAATAAAGCGACGTTTACATGGGCACTTAATTTTTCGAACAGGTCATTTTTATTTAAGACTTGCTGCGATCGTGTACGGACTGCTTAACTCGTACCGGGTATTCTTAAAAGACCTAGCGCCCTCCTTAAATTCCCATTACAGAATACTGCAATTCTCCTTCCCAAATGTGCAAACTGGCATTATTACAAAAAATTGTCAACAGCTCCTTTCTTAATATTTTATTAAAAAGTAATCAATATCTTTTTCTATCTCTCTCTCTATCCTTGTCCCGCCTCCTATCCTTCTCCCAATCAGAATAGCGATCGTCTGCATATCGATCAGAATATCGGTCACTTTTATAGTCGCGTTCGCGATCATGACGTTTTCGTTCTCTTTCCTTAATTTCGCGTTCCCTTTCCCGATCACGCTCCTTTTCTCTCTCACGCTCCTTCTCTCTTTCTCTTTCCCGCTCTCGTTCCTTTCGCAATCTGTCACGTTCCCTATCTCGTTCGAATTCTTCGTGCTCCCGATCCATTCGCTTCTTGTCATGGCGCTTCTCGCGCTCCCTTGACCGAGACCGCTCCCTATTCTGTTTCTTGTGCCTCTTCTTCGATATTTCCTCCTCCAACTTTTCTAAGTTCTCATCTTCACTAGGCATGTCTTCATCGAGGTCCTCATCTAAGGCAGATACCTTTTGCTCTAGTTCGTTGTTTTCTTCAAGAACAGCCCGCTTTTGTACTCTCGGCAGGATTATGTCGCAGACCCTATCGTTACGGAGGAGTTCGTCAATAAAGTCGTCCATGTAGACGATCTCAAAGTGGCCCAACCTATTCTGTCGCCGAAGTTTTCTGTTGTCATTGTAAAGCGGCTCCAGGTATTTGTAGCAGTCCAACGAGGTGCCTGTAAGTCGCAGATAGAAAGCTCCTAGTGCTCGCACGTACTTGAATTCCTCATTTTTAATAAATTCCACGACGATGTCTTTTTCGGGCTGAATTTGCAACATTTTAAGGGTTAAGCATAAGAACTGCGTTGGTTTTATATTTCCTCCGAAGACACCGCCAACGTAGCGCAGCTCCATAGCTTTGTCCACAAGGAGCTCAGCCGTAAGAGCAAAGCACTGCTCCTTCCAATATTTCGAGTCATAAATACGAGATCTGATGATTTTCTCTATTAAATATTGCGGATTAGTTCCGTGTACATTCTTTGCTTCTTTCACTGTCCGATTGGCCATTTTCAATGAGCTCCATTAGTTTTAGTCACTCCATAAACAAAATCTTATTTTGCAACTGACATTCAGTTCACGACTGTCATTTGTTCTGGGTTTTCATATTTCCCAGTATTTACTCACATGGAGCGGTGGCTCGACCCGTTGGTAGTTCGTTTACTGCTAATTTAAAGGAACAAAAATTTGGAATTACGCCTGTTTTTTTTATTTTAATTAAAACTGTGAAATCAATCCTTTAGTGTCGAAACGAGTTAATATGCAAACATTTTCCACGGAAAACAGTACTTTCCAATGCATAGTAGTGCCGCGCATTCAATTGGGCGGCATCAAATAAAAGATAAATAATTTCAGCAAATAGACCATTTGTAAAAGGCAAATAATCAGTCAGTAGGAATTTTTAGTACTACAGAAGTATGAACTGTTTTATTAAATTTCTCGAGAACAGGACGAGTACGAATTTTTTAATAATTTTCCGTTTATTAGGATAATGCCTCGAAGGTCGCATTCAAATTTAGGGGCGGAAAGTAGTCCCCTTCATTGTAATTTGCGGACTTGCTTTTGGCTGTCGGGAATTGAGTCATGGGCTTAATAAACTCATTAGCATTCTTCATACAAACACACATTCCGCTCATTTGAAGGAACTGCAAATTTCCCTCTATTCCTAGATTAACTGTCATGAGATTTTTCAAGAAGAGTGACGCATAGTGTCAGAATTCCCGTCATTACGCAGATTTTGGTCCGTTTTTCCAGACTTTCGCATTAAGCAGGGGATAAAGCGACACATCCGGACAAGATGAGTTTCTTTAGTAAGATGTTTGGGGGCAAAAAGGACGAGGCTCCAACGGCTGGGGAGGCTATCCAAAAACTTCGTGAAACGGAAAACATGCTGATAAAAAAGCAAGAATTTCTAGAAACCAAGATTCAGTCGGAACTGGAATTGGCTAGGAAACATGGCACCAAAAATAAGAGAGGTGAGTGCAACTATAGTCTGATCAGTTCATGCTGTAGATGTCGTTTTCTACATTTCACACCTCAGCCGCTATCCAAGCCCTCAAGCGAAAAAAGAGGTATGAGAAGCAACTGCAGCAGATAGACGGCACACTTTCCACAATTGAGATGCAAAGGGAGGCCTTGGAGGGCGCCAACACGAACACTTCAGTTCTTAACACTATGCGAGAAGCTGCCAAAGCCCTCAAGTCAGCCCATCAGAACATGTAAGTGACCCATTTCTTCAGATTGATAAGCAATATTTATCAACAGTTTTGTAAGCAAAGCTAGTATCTATTTTGAGTTAGAAACGCATTTTTCGATTTCTCTGGGCATTGTTATCACTACAATAGAACTTTACTGATTGATCCTGAAAACAGGAAACCGTAGGGCAAACCTTGAGCGCTCAGACTCTCATGATTTGATTCCAATTATCCGCAACTCTAACCAAGCTTTTTTGCAATTCTAATTTACTGACGTGAAAAGGAAGCAGTGATAATTCTCTGCCTGTTGCTTGTAGTATTGCATCAATTTCTTTGTTCCAGTTTGCTAGGCCTCTGAGATGTGTTTTTGATAATCACAGAAGGGATCTAGTCCATTTAACGAATGACTCTCTGGGATACTCATATGCGGCAGTTAATTGTACCTTTAATTTAAAAGACTGCAGCATTCATAAACAATCTTTGAATCCACACTAAGATTCAAGGATGCAATTTATAGGTAAATTAAAATCTATTTTGTAGGGTGGAATTATGTATCTCTATTATTATCTATCATAAGAGCCCCTATGTATGTTTAGCCATTTTTGGTACTTTTGGAGGTATTCGCGGTTTTCTGATTTTTTTAAATTACTGCCTTGGCCTTTACGAATTTCTTTTTCAATTATGCTTTTCTCTAGTTTTTATTTAATCAGCAATTATTAGGGCCCTTTTTTAAATTTGCATCGTCTTTGTTTGAACTACCCTGTATATCACACCATTAATGTTTGGAGATACATGTGATTGTTTGTTTATCAACTTCAGTTGTGGTCAGAGGGCTGTGTATGTCACAATGTGTTGATAGATTCTCTTGTGTCACTATGTAGTTGTAAATACGAGTAGAAGTTATAACATTGCACTTACATTTATTTATTTATTTTCTAGGGACGTTGACCAAGTTCACGATATGATGGACGACATTGCAGAGCAACAGGATGTTGCTCGTGAAATCTCAGATGCTATTTCTAATCCAGTGGCCTTTGGTAATTTTAGTCCGTTTTGTTATAAAATTCGATTTAATCTAGATGGTGTACTTGATTTCAGGACAAGACATGGATGATGATGAATTAGAAAAAGAATTAGAGGAACTTGAACAAGAAGAATTAGACAAAGAATTGCTTGGCGTGGGAGGACCAAGTGCTGAGTTACCAGAAGTGCCCTCAGATGAAATACCAGAGAAAATCAAACAAAAGGCAAAAGAGAAGAAAAAGGGTAAGACCTTATAAGGAAACGGTCTTAAGTGAGGTACAATTAATTGCATATTACAGAAGAGGATGAAATGGACCCAGCAATGAAAGAACTCATGGCGTGGGCTGAGTAACCAGTGAGTTACTGATCTTCATAGGCTCTATGCAAACCCTAAAGCTGTAAGCTTCATAACTACACAGCAAGGAAACCCTGACGTTTCATATTTTAAACAATTTCCGTTGTATTTATTTAAAGAGGAAAAAGAACATTTTTTTCGGAGAAGACCCCAAATTAAAACTTGCGCTACTGGAAATACAACCACTTTCGAATTTAGTTCTTTTCAAATGTATTGTGATTATTTCTTCTACTATAACTAATATGTTTGATAATCTGCTAGAATATACGAAACGGCTTTATACAATTTTAACAAATTTAATATTTTTGTTTTAAGTAGAGCTCTGAGAAATGAGAGCGTAGTGGTGGCGGTCTCCAATTTGATTTTTGATAGTGATTTAGATGCATTGATTGCTAATCACTTAATTAACCTCAGCATAATATGTTTTTTATAACAAAATGGCTTTTCAAATCCATTTCTTGGGCGCTGTGCACTAGTTTAACATTTCCGAGCTTCTAAAATTCAAATATAATAGATATGTATATATATATAGATAATTTTAAAGGAAAATAAAGTCAAGCAGATGACAAAAGGTAGATTTATGTTGGGTATACAGCTGGATATTCCAAGAAACAAATGCTACATTAATACATACATATACATTAATTATAAACGCAGCACAGTGTCAATGCGCAGCGAGACTGCAGTTTATAAAATTTCCAGAGATTTGAAGTGATAGAATTGGTAGTGGGCAAGCAAATTGAAATTCAGCGAGTGTTTCCAAAGCATATTAATTATTCTCTTGATTTTGCTTTCTTTTTTCTCGGCCATCGAAAGAAATGAGTGACATAATATAATAATACATCACTCTGTCAAACAATCCTCTATGTCTAAGACATTTTAAATCCGAGAGTGAAACTTCAATCCGCATCTTAGATGGGGATTGAAGTGGGAGTTGGTTTTAAGTTTGTAAGCGATTTTGCCGATCAAAATTTCACTCTCGGAGTTGAAAGCATAAAACACTACAATTCTAGATATCATGCACACCGCACCAAAAACAAGTGGTGCCAAGAAAAACGAATTTAAAACTAAATGAATAGGTTTTTTCGGTTTTCTTTCATATTTACCTTTAGTTAGATATCCCAACTCCATATAAAATTCATTATTCATATTCATTATTTTAGAGTATCTCTAATATAGATTCCAATATAAAAAATAATTATTTTTGGGAAAATTCTAGACCAGACCACCTTTAAAATATACTATACAATTTGTTACGAGTTAAATCGAATTTCGGAGTCTCATGCATAGGGTTCTATAAGAATTTTACATTCGTTTCAATTGAAATCGAAAAAAGTGACTTGTTTGCACTCTTGTGTTCCAAAATGCAACTGGTATGCACCCGGTGTAAATCGTTTCTATATTAATTCTTTTAATGGCATTCAAGCATTTGAAATTGGTTCGAAAGAAAGAAATATCCGAGATATTGGACCTTATTCTGGTTTTCACGTCGCTTCTAGTGACGCGATCGGATACGTCGAAAATGTTAAGGCATACCGAGTTTGAATTCGAGATAAAAATAAAATTTTTAAAAAAATATTTCGATTTATGAAAACCCGGAAATGAAGTTAAAATATGAATATTTCATAGGGAAGAAAGTAAAAAAAGGAGGCACGAAATTAATTGATGAAAATAATAACACAAATTAAGGCAAATATAAAGAAGTGGAAATTGAAATCAAATCCAAGAACATACCGCCAGCATTTTCACAGGATTGTTTTCCCTAATCTATGGATAATTCAATCTAAGAAAATATTTTATTAGAAGCGGAAATTTCCTCGGAGGGCACGCCATCTAATACGGTAGGCGCTCGTATAATTAGAAATGGTCTACCAGGACGGCCAACAAATGAGTATCAAATGAAATCTATAATAGACCAACCAACCGCAGGTAATAATTACTCGAGCGAATTTTTAGGACGGGATGACACTGAGTTAGCAACGGGAGCTTGTGAAATTCCATTTCGCCAGGCAAATAAAGAGAATTGCATGATGCCATGAAGAGTATCATTTCAAATGATACATTTGATATAGTGACGAAATACAAAGACGCTAAAACATTTGGATATCGTACGGTACTGGAAAACAAATACTGTTCCGATGGGAGCCTAGATGGCACGTCTCGTGGATAAAAGTTTCGCTCAGCGACCAGGAATTGATTTCTTTGAAACATTCGCCCCTGTAGCTCATCTCGGATCGTTGCGTTTGCTATTGGTGCTGGTCGCTAGGTATAACTTGATTTGGTGGACATTGAAAAAGATCCTAAACTACTAAACGAAGCACATAATTTGTCGGTAAAGATCCGTGGATCGAACAAAGTCTGCAAACTAAGGAAGGCCCTTTATGGTTTACGACAGGCTGGTCGCCAATGGCATGCAGAGCTGGATAAATCACTTTGAAGTGTTGGCATGAATCCAACGAATACTGTTCCATGCGTATATTTTGACCATGGAAAATTAAACTTCGTTCTCATATATGTAAATATATATAGATGATATTCTGATTTTCTTCAACGACCCGGAAAGGGAAAGAGTAATTAAGGAAGGATTAAGAAGATCATTCAAAACAAAAGGTCTCGGTGCAGCAAAATTTTTCTTCGGAATTGTTAGGAATTGTAATGCAGCGCCGTCAATGGTCATATTCATATTTGCCAACAAGGATATATTCGGGAAAGTCCGAAACGTCTTGAAATGATGGATTGTAAACCCGTTAATACTCCAATAGCTTCTAGTTCGAAATTGAACAGGAACCAGGATTCCGAAAGGGAAAATGATGAAAAGAACTATCCATATAGAGAACTGAACGCGGACGCGTCCTGATATCGCGAATGCTGTAAGTGCCCTTGGTCAGTTTCTTTCATGCGATAGGAAGGAGCTAAATAAATAAAAGTAAGATTCCATTTTGTCCATACTTTTAAATAATCAAAGGTCAGACAGTAAGTAGCTGTAAATTTAGACCAGTGTCACTGCTAAGACTACAGGCCAGGCAACAAATTTTTGAGTGAAAAATAATGACGAAAAACATACATATATTGAAAAATTGATTAATCAAACAAGACAATATAAGAATTTATATAAAATTAGATGAATAAAAGAAACTAGTATTATGCTCGGCTTCGCTTGAATCCATCATCGTTAATTTTAAAATTTTGACAATGGATTAGAGAGCAGCGTCCGTTTTCAAAGCAATCCTTTAAGTTGAGCCATTTTGCTATTTCAAAAGTTATTAGTGATGTTCCGTATTCAGTTCATATGCTTTCGATCATTAAAATCGGTACAGAAATAAACTCACAGGAGGAATCAGACGCTCTTGCGGTATGGTTTTAATTTTGTAGGAGATAGATGACAATGAGGGTAAAACTTTTAATTAAATTTTGATCATCGATAATTTGACAGGGCTGGAAGGGTTTATGTTAGTTAACTCGCAGCTTTTATTTCTGTTGGTTATCACCTTATTTTCTATGAGGATTATAGAATGGCATATTTCTTGAGCGGGTACAGAGTAGCAGTAACTAACTACAAGCTTCAATACCTATCCACTGAATATTATGTAAAAAAGTTTCTCAGTTACATTGATAAATGAAGTTAAGCGCAAGAATAAATTTATATAAATAATGCCCCCGGATAAGAAGTTAACAGCGGGCAAAGGCACGTACATTTTTAAGAACAAAACGTACATACTTACTCCTTGATAAATATTTGAATCAAGTGGCATGTGGTGTAACATGTGTATTATTGTCCGTTTTGCGTCAATGTCCAATGAATGCATAATAGCAGAACAGAAACTGCATAACAGAAATAAATGGAGTTTATACTCAGCTCTGGTAATTTGTTTTTAATTGTTGAAAATAAAATTTAAAAACAGGAAAATATAATAGTAATCTCCGGCATTTCCGTGCCATAAAATTATGTATTCAAGAGCAAACTGTGTCGTGTCACACAAATGCAGTTACATAAAACATTACAAAATAAAAAAAATCAGCCGGCAGCTACTACGTTACTTCAACGCAACAAATTTTACTTTCTTTCATTGAATCCAAACGCATGACTCGAATCCTAATGAAGGGTGCAATGCGGGGGAACCACGAACTGGCAGATCCCTTTAAATTGTATCCAATTGCGATTGAATAGTTTATTTGAAGTCGTGCGATCGCTGGTAATTGTCTCCTTAACTGCGATGAATTCTTACACACATTTGGTACGTTCGATGCGATTAACTGACTTTCATTCTCTTAATTAATTTATTTTTTGTAGTGCGTGTTTTTCGTGCTTGTGGTTTTATTTTCACGAGGCGATGCGACAATAGATCTCTCAAATGTGGACTTCCTCAACTTCAAATACTTCAAGAATTTGCCTGATCATGGACTTTCAAAGGATTCTCTTCTGCAGCCGATTACCAGTAAAGTCCAAAAGGCCAAAGCGGTAGTGAATTACTTCAAGAATGTGTTATTCGGAAATCCAACGCATGAGGATGTGAGTGTTATTGAATTTGACCCGCATTTCGGTGACGCCTGGCATCCCCATTTCGAACACCACTATGGCCATAAAGGGGAACACTTAATCGAGGCTCTCGGAAAGGGGCTTTATCACGGACATGACCACCATGAGCATATACCGGAGATCCATGATCATGGGCATTACCACCACGAGCACGTTCAGGAAATCTATGACCATCATGGACATTACCATGAGCACATACCGGAAGTGTGGGACCACCACCATTAATATTGTTAAATTTGTTCGTAGTACTCTTGAAAATTATTATGATTGTTATTACATTTATAATAAAAAAATTATTAGTTAATTCAAAACAACCACCATAAAATTGTATTGCACTTACTTTGACTCGACACATTTTGAGAGCAACCGAATCGACTGAAAGCGGAATTTAGTAATATGACGCCATAGGATCTTCATAAAGTTGAACATTGATTCTTATTGCCGAAATGTATGTCATTTCACAATACCGTTAAGAAAAAGAGGGCAATTGACTATGGAAAAACTCGAAAATGTTTACTTGTTTCTGCTGCAACATTTATGGTTTTAATATTTTGCTTATATTTGCAAAATACCTGTGTCTGGTGACACACCTTGTGTCTTCAAAGGAATGTTTTCTAAGGCTTTAAATGGAATACAAAATCAAAAAATATTACTTAAGTTTTTACATATTGGTACAAATTCTCAAAAAGCTGTTTTTAGCGTCCCACGTGTGAATTTACACAAAATAATTCTTATGGGAACCGCTTCTCCATTTTCTACAAAAAACCAAAGGCAACCTTCCAAAATTAGTTTTAGAAAATATATAATACAATTTCGCCTGTCATAGGCAAATATCTCGGCGTCCATTTTAACTAAATTACAGGATACAAATAATATATGTGAAACGTATAGTTAATAATTATAATTATTATAAATAAATAAGTCTTCTTAATAACAAATGGAAGCCCCTATTTGCACTTCGGTGTGTCCATGTGTGGAATATACGTAACAAATTTTAGTTACATTTTCAGTAAGTAGATATTTTGTAAAAGGTCAATAACAGTAAGAAAAGCATTCATGGTACCTATGCTAAATACATCCTTTACATACATAGCCAAGCACGCATTAATAATTTATGCAGACTAAAATTCGACAGGTCCGTATAATACGTGGACACACACAGTGGGCATATCATAAGTGCAAATAGGCATTTCCCAACAAAAATTCATTAAAAGTCGAAAAATTGACAATTTCTTTCTCGTCATCTAGACCAACCTTTCAACAAATCTTTATATGTATATATAATAAAAAGCATGTGTCACTGTGTTCGTACACGCTAAAATCTAAACCGCCCAACCGATTTCAATGAAATTTTGTGAATATGTACATATGGTTGGATCCAGTTTGAAATAGATTTGGACACGATAGGTGGCGCTGTTGTCGAAACATAAAAAATTTTCGGCTGAAGCCGCATTACGACCAAACTACTTGACCGATTGACTTTATCTTCACAATATATGCTAAGTTAGTTAGGTTGCGAGAATGGTTTATAGTTAGGTGTAGTTCTGATACGTGTCACCACAACCGATAATCCAACTTCTATACCAATAGGCCGATTGAGCCCATATTCACAACATATATAAATTATTTTGCGGGAAACTTTATAGGTAGGTACTGTTTTCCGAATTCAACCCTCAAGGGGGTGAACAGGGGTATAAACCTTTGTATGGGAAAAAATACTTTTTATGCGATATACTTGAAAAGGTGGATAAACTTTCTAGAACACAAATAATGGAACACGTATTTTAGCATTTCTCCAAATTCTACCCGGGGTATGTCTTTGAATGGGAAAGAATATTTTTTTAACCAATTTACTTGAAACTTTGGATATTCCACCTTTCCTATGCCATTTATGAGCCACAAACTTTGAACGAATTCCAATAGAAGCAGCGGCTGAGTGGTAAACAAGTGCAACATTGGGATAGTAAAGGGAGCCATGGGTCTGTGGTTCAAAACCAGATAAGCCCGAAAATGTACATTTTAACTTTTGTTTTTTTCACACTAAATATTCACTTTGTCAATATTTTTCTACTTTGATTTTTTTCATTTTCGGAATATTTATCTCCACTATTATGAATTTGTTTTCTTCATGTCATTGCTTTCATTCCAAATTTTGCACACGCACTCCCAAACATGTTTTCTATTTTCTAAAATTGTTTTCACAACTTTCTCCCCACCTCTCTTTTTGCAAAAAATTACACAATGAACCCCTACCTCTTTTTACACTTTATACCATTTTACTTAAAAACTATTACTCATAAAATTTTCATATATTTACTCAAATACGCTACTCTTCAAGGCGGCAATACATTGCGGTGAATAATTACCGAAATATTTCTTAATATCATTTCTCCTCAATCTCGACAAAATTCATACTACATATTGTGCTTTAAATTTGTTTAACTTTTTTCAAATGTTTTTTAAATTTGGTTTGCCTATGTTTTTAGATATTTTTCTACACTATTATTATTTTTTTTCAACTTAAATTCAATCAATATTGCAGATGGAGGTCTGCTCGGCGCTGAAAGATGCTGGGTTCGCAAATGGGTTGAAATTATGCGCCCTTGCAGTGAATCGAAAATGGGTTAATGTTGTCCACTTAAAATTGCATCGTTCATTTAGTCTTAAAGGCCATAAGCCTGCAGCTAGGTGCTATTGTGTTTACGTTTGATATTATTGTTAAATGATTGAAATAGTGCTGCGTGGTGGTGGTGTTTACTTAGCCGTTTTTTTTTCAAAAGTTTTAATTTAATGTTTGAGTTTGAGGAGTTTTGCAAGTGTTTTAATTTGTTCTTGTGAATCTTTAAATTGATTATCCTGCACAGTCTGCTCTTGTGGTTTCGCCTAGGCAAGAACGGGGAGACGTACTCAGTTCTAAAAAGCAGTAAAGGTATATGAAAATATTTATCTCTCATGTACATACACCGAAATTCGAACAAAATAATTCGAAACTAACAGGTGCAAGGTATCGTGACACCTCTAGAAAAGTATGCGCTAGCCCATGTAGTGTATTCCTTCTAAGAACACTTTCATTCTCAGATCCAAGTTCCTACATCTTACAATTAGTTAAAAAAAACTTTCGTGACTTGGCCATTTCATAGCAAGACTGACGGATATAAACATAAAATCCCTTCAGTCAGGCACTTGCAAAATTGTTCCGAAGCACTGATAAGATTCCTCATTTTATGTTTTATCACTAGAAATTATGATTACTTAGGTCTGTTTTCATTTACAGAATGCGATTGCCAGGAGATGGCTCAGCTTATGCATGAAGCATGATTTTTTTTAAAACTCCAAGCAGATTACCTTAGATCGACGAAATTTATTTTATTGGTTGGCACCTTGGTACAGTTCTCAAAAGTCTGAAGCTGAATATAAAAAACGATATGCAACCCAGCCATAGAACACAAAGCTCCCCCTTTGCGGCCCTACTCTACAGGCGAAACAAGTGGTCACGTTTCCTATTTTAGATCTTAAGCGTACGATTTTTAAATGCTTTTCGGGCAAAATTACAAGACGGTTCGTCTAATTGGACTACAGGCACTTTGGTGTAACTATGGGCGAAATTATTCGAGTTTAGTCGAAACGATTTGAAATTGCTAAATATAATTTGCTTATAGTAGAACCACTTTAAATGTTCCAATACCACAAATTAATAGGACTCGTCAGCAACTCCAAGTCGGGCCGATTTAATTCGGAACAAATTACGTGGGTCTCCCCTGTTTAAGGAGTGTTTGTAATTTTATAGCTATTTTATTCACCCACATTCTTGATCTCCAGGGAAGCTTTAACCGGAATGTAGTACTGTCAGAGAACTCGATATTTAAGGAACTTTCTAAAGTTCGCACCGCCTCACCCTTGTTCTTAGTTCTATTCGAAGTTGGAATCCGAATTAAGAAAATGAATGCAAAAATGGCAACAAAAGGAGGAGTAACAGCCGGGAAGAAATTAATTACTTGTTTAAAGGAAATTATATTCTCCGCTTCTGCGTTGAAATATACAAAACATTATTGCCTCGAATGAAGGCATCGCCGTATTTATTCTTGAGCTGACCGTTCACATACTCCTCTGTTTGGTCCAGGGCGATGTTCATGTAGCCATCCAGGCAGGCCAAGACTCCTAGAAATATAAATAAGCCGTCAGATTTATTTGTGATTCTATCTTATTTATCTACCTCTATAATCCACCCCGCTATTAAGCTTGACAACAACCGGTCTGCCGTGAATCTGGTTAATGAATTGTGACAGAGCTTCCTTTCTTGACATTTTGAATTAACTGGTAAAATTATTTAGAATCGACTAATATTCTCAATTTTATAAATACCACTCAATTCATTTCCTAACCTTGTAATATTTCCTCGATTGTCGGATACTCCACGGACAAACAAAATTTGACAAATTAAGTGACAATTCAGCAATATTCAGCGCACCTCTGTAAACCAATAAAATATTAGGAGTTTATATGGCATTACATTATTACTATTTCGGTATTTGGATTGCTGCAGCTGCGGTTACATATTGTTTTTGTTAGAAGTGATGACTCGAGTAATTGGTTTTATCTATTACGCCAGATTTAATCATAAGCAAATTGAAATCAAAACAAGATCAGAATCTCTTCGCAAATACGTTGTAAAGCACCGTAGGTAGGCTGCAGGGCGGCCGTGCAGGGCTGATGAGGCTCACAGCTTTTCATTCGAAGTTCGAATTATTCATCGAACCCACGCGAGACCATGGAAATATGAACTAAGCAGTAAGCACGGAATCTGTAAGCCAGATTTAGCGTACCACATTCCCTGATGTGTGAGAATTGGCTGTGTGCGGATGGTCGCTCAGTGCAGGCGTAAATATGAAGACATAATGAAAAGGGGGCTTACAGTTCAAAATAATCCGAAGTGCGTTCCAGATTGTCTATGCCCCCTTTAGCATCTATTTACACGCTGCCATTCATGAATACCTATAATTCTTATTTAGCTTTCCTTCTTCCACGCTGTTGCTGTACTCCTCGGGGCAGCTATCTTTAGGTGGTCGCTCATGTACAGGGTTTATACACGATACAGCCGTTCCGTGCTTAGATCATATTTCCATGGTCTTTCTATACCGTGTTCGAGTAGTCAGTCTACAGCCGATAGCAGCGCAAGTCTCTGGCAACTGTTGTATTTCTTTTTTTCTTTTTTACCCACAATATGGCCAGCGAGGGAGATAATCCCGGCCACTTGCTAATATAAATATGAATAATGCATATACTTGCCGTTATCGCATGAATCATAGAAAAAAATAATACTTGTTTGATTATTCGGGTAATTTCGATTTTGACATCTTTTTGCAAATTTGGATTGTTGTAAAAAATCAAAATGTTACAATACGGCATTTCTCATAGTTGCTACGAGAATGCAAATCCGTTGATAAGATCTTTTTTTATTATGTCTAACAGTCCGAATAACATGATTTTCCGAAAAAATGCATTTTAAGGTTTAAATGCGGCGGCGCATCTGTCACTTAAATTTTATTGCGAATTTTGTGATGAAACTTCGAGGGTATATTATATTATCTTAAGATTATAGCTTATCAATTTCTGCAAAAAAAAGGTAATTTTACGTCGAAAAGTAGGACACTCAATTAACACGTCAAGTATTAGACGGTGCTTTTAAAATATATATATTACTTTATTGACAAACATAACCTCTCGAGAATTAACATTAAATGTATAAATATTAAGAAATAAAATGATAACACATGGCTATTGACTTTAATGTATACCCTCTAAAGGTGTGTAGGATTTGTATTGATAGAGCTCTGGCCCTCCATACCCGTAAAGCAACTTCCCTCTACCATTCTCGTCGTAGTATGGGTATCTGTACTTTGGCCTACGTAAAAAAATGAATTGAGTTATTGAATTCTTAATTGGAGTTAGTTACTACCTTTCAAAGTACTGGAAGTTAGGAGCTCTGGGCTGCACAGTTGCTTTGGTGAAGCAAATTAAGGATATCACTAAGAGACATACCTGTAAAAGAACGAAAAATATTAAAAAGAACCATAAAGATAAAATAAGAATTAAATAAATGTTATTAACCGAAAGCATTGTATATAATTGTTCTAATGACAGTAAAAATGTTAATTATTGCATAATATATAAGTTTCCGAGAAGAGGTAATGAACATTAATTTTAATCATTGCCTAGTTATTAAGTATATGGTGAACTGAACAATGTTGATAATAATATCTGGTTAGTGAATTTAATTTTATCCTATTAAACTATAATAAGAAAATGATATGATAAGGATATAATTTTTTAGGCCGTAGGAGAAAATTTTATATAAAAGGGGTTCAAAATGTTCCGGAAACTACGCAAGTGACACTGCTGCATGACAACGCAAGATCACATACAGCGAAAGCCTACGAAGACGAAAATATTCATTGGGTTGGGAAGTTTTCCTTCACACGGCTTATTCATCAGATTTCGTTGCTTCAAATTACAACTTCTTCCAGCCGTTTCAATACCAGAACTTTGATCCGTATTTCAAAAAATCGGACGGGGCTATTGGCAAATGAGACTCTTCATTCAAAATGACAGCAGTTGAAGCAGTTTTCTGGATTTTATTATGCATATATTTTGACATTATATTACTACTATAAAACAAATTTTCAGAGTTTGGAAGCCGACTACTAAAAAATTATGATGAAAATGTTGATAAATGCACTGTTCTCCCAATCGTCTTAAGGGGGATTTCTAGTGTGGAAGCCTATTTTTGATATCCAATTTCGTGAATTTTTCCTGGCAAACGTAAGATAAATACAATTAAGAGACTTTTTGCGTCTTTTCATTTAAGATAAAAGGTATAAAAAACATTTAAGAAAACCCAAACATGAGCGCGTTGCAGGGCGTTCAATATGCTCCAACAACAATAAAATGCGTCTAATGCAGCGTATGATTTCATTTATCTGAAATCAAAAAGTCGGTTAGATTCTTAAAGTAGAGGCTTGTGACTATCGTTCTGATCTGATTCAAGTCAAAATTACAAAAACTCTACAAATGGCGCGAAATTCAAAAAGTTAACGGATTTTCCATTTTGTTCGTCTTTGAGGGGTCGCAACTTTGTTCTTAATACCTACATATGGCGAAAAATCTGAATCAAGTCACGATGAGAATCACATGCCTGCCGAACATATCACGCCCGAAATTTTTACATATTAAAGTACCGCAGGCCAACTTAAAAAGACTCGGAAACGCCCGCGGCACTACCGACCGGCCTTCATGAAATTTAGTACAAATCATTTTCTAGGGGAGAAATAACGAACTAAGAACTTATAGGGAACGGCAAAAAGAGTAAATTGACGAGGCAAAAACCAATACTATTCCAATGTAAACTAACACAATAACAAGTCCATTGAAGTAACAATTTTTGAATGAATAGGACTAATTTCTCAAGTTGCAAATATTGTCTCATAAGGTGGAATTGACAGTTGGACGTGCACTAAATTTTGGCTCACCAACATACACGGGTTTTGACCGTTATTACCGTTCCGCAGGACGAATATCTAAATCACTTAATATATTTTGCCGATTGCAGAAGTGAATATTTTATACTTATATAAACCGATCAACAAATAAACAAACAAAAAGCACAGCCACAAAAAAAAAAATTTTCGGGGCGGGGATCGGACTATGTGTTTCACATGTTTTTGGGGTCGCTGAAACCGAATCCGTGTGTTATTAATGCATTTTTGGTCAAGAAGATTTACAAATAGGAACTGTAAGGGCTTACAACTTTTTATTTTTCTAAAAGGCCAACTAATATTATTCATGTTTGACTCTGATGTACAATAAATAAATAGCAAAAATTATTTTAGCCGAATTACTTATTTGAAGTATAACAGTAATATTATACATAGTTGGTAATGCAAACTATTCGAATTATTAAAAATAGTGTGAAAAATTCAATCGACTTAAAAATGTTGAAAATGTGCCCCGTCGTTTAATACAGTTCATGAATGTGCACACCAACAAAGAGTATTACGAATGTTAAGATTTACCATAAAATGTAATAGCTGCTAATAAAACTTTCAGAAAAAGTCAGAAACAATTCACAATTCTACGTATTAGCTTTGATTACAATTTGAATTATACCTACAAATACTGCGTCAATTTTTGCCAAAAATCAATGAGGAGCAGGCTCGAATTTGAAAAAACAATTATATTTTAAAATGCAATCCTTTTTTCTTTGAGCTTTCGCCATCATTTGCATCATTTCTTCTTATGTTATATGTATCGCTCCCACATTTTGGAGCACATTTATCAGCGATCTTTGTCAGTCTTGCCCTGCAGATACGAATAATTAATAATAAAATAAAGCATCTTAAATTGTAAAGAATAAGGGAAAATGGCTTAAAATTAAATACCTAAAAAAAAGCTAAAGCGAAAATTTTTATTTATTCTTCAACGAAACGTACAATGTTTCACAACGAAAATTAACATAAACATATAATACATATTCTGTATAAAAAATAAACGTAAAATAAATCTTTTTTCTCTATGTGTAGTAGTAAGTGTATTTAGCTGTTTAGAAATATTGTGAATAAGATGACATATGTTTATGTACTATTTCATATCATGGAAGAAGTAAGTCATTTTACCCTCAAACGTAGCATCTTCCTTTTCTCGCAATCTAACACTTTATGTAAATATGAAGTCAATTGGTCAAGTGGTATAGAAGCTAGGTTATATCATAATATCATCCCCTCTCTTTCTTGTGTGTAATTATAATGTATGGTCGCACACATGTGAAAAAAAGTCACGTTTCATCACATATACTTGATTTCGTGGCAAGGACCCTACCATCGGAAAAAATGTTTTATTTAAAAAAAAAATGTGTCACGAGTCTTGACACGTGCTATGACACTTCTACAATATGATGCATCTTATTCTTTCCGAAAAAATCATAACCGTTACGGTCCCTGGTCGATACGAATCAGCTGCGATACTTCAATTCGCGCCGCGCTTTAGAGAACTCAATCGCAGTCAGAGCAATTGAAGATTTGAGCGCGCTCAAACTCAAAATTTTAGGAGCTCAACTCAAAATTTGCGTTCGCTTAGGATTTGAGTTTACGCCACAAGCTCAAAATTTGAGCGAGCTCAGAATCTGAGTCGAGCGATGAGTTGAGCGCAGATTTGAGCGTGCCCATTTACATGCCTGAATAATATTATACACTGCGCAGAATTATTATCTTCGCGCTGATGGCATAAATTCTGCTTATGCTCTCTCAGTTTCCCTACACAAATACCATAAAACTCAAATAAAAATATAGTCCTGAAAGCCGATTTTTAACTACTACTCTAATAAAAGCAAAGAGAATTCATCAAATTTTTCACAGTAGCGATGGTCGACACGAATGCTCGCATGGATGGACTGTGAAGGCCTAAAGTAAAGCTAGAACTGGAGATAGGTCAATGTATTTATTATTTTACCCTAATAATTCATTTTAGGCCAATCTGCCCTGCTCTTCAAAGAGAAGATTTTATTATAATTGAAATCATCAAATTTCTCTGCTTTAAACATAGTTTAAGAGATTTGTACTCCAGTTTGAATTCTACATATTTTCGATTTATCTTGCTAAGACCAATCAAGTAAGTTACTTTACTATTGACTATGTATGAAGTTTAATATGTTATCTGGATCACGTCATGAATTTCTATAACATTTCTTTAAGTTTAAACGTTGAAAAGCTCAATGCGCGTTTTTGTTTACTTTTCGAGTCTATTTTTCTAAAAGCCCTTACATGATGGAATCTCGAACGATCTAATGAAAATTTATTTTATTGCCTGTTGTGTTTTACTATGATTTTTCTTTATTAAAACTTACTACATATAAAGTTACTCTGAATTGCACTAACGTTTTAAAAGCGAAATTCAAGGTAGGTATATGCGATTAGAAATAAATCATAAACAAATAATATGTCGGGCCATATTTCAGCTTGACCCCGAAATTGCAATGGCTCTTCCAACAATCACGCAGTATTTTTTTCAAGACAAAGTTTGCATTGTCTTGAGCAACAAAAGTGGAATGAACACAATTACCGCGACACGGAATTATTGCCTCGAAAGTCTTCCAAAGAAATCGGTGCACTACCCATAAAATCGCTAGCACTGAATTACATCTTTCTTGCGGTACACTTACGGTCAGCAGACTTCTTAGTTGCATATTAATGGCGTCTTCGAAATTGGTGCGAACGGAGATCGGTTCAATAATTAGATCGAGGTAACTTTTGATTATAATCGTACTCTTGTTACCGTTATAACCACGTATGTAACCGTACCGTAACTGCTGCGCCACTCAAGTTGTACTGAGCTAAGCGATATTTCGTGACGATCCCATCAAGTGGCGGCCTCCCTACTTACGTACACCTGACCAAATGCGGGTAACTGGTTATGGCATTTGTCTCATGCTTCCAGTAAAAGTGAAAGTCTTCTGGACGGAATTTCACTGAGGATTATTACTTAAGATTTGGCTCATACCGAATTTACTCGAGCGTTCCTCATGGGCATGGATAAACCCTAACTGTTTTAGGTAGGGATGGCTGTAGAGTTTGGTGTTGACGTTAATTTTATGCTTTCAGCATTGCCAAGTAAGATATTTGATTCAAAATTGAAATTGTGTTAGATAATACTTCACCTATATTAATAATTATTTAATTTTATTATCCCGAGAATGCGATTTTATAACAGATGGAACCAATAACTTTTGACAGAGCAGAAAGTTCAAAATAAGAAAATCATCTTAAAACACAAAATCAAGAAAAAAATACCGAATATTTGCCGCAAATTAAATGACTGTAATTTAAAAAGATATTTTATCATGTGATATAACTACAAATCAATGATAGTCGGACTTTTTCCTTTACTTGTGCTGCCAAATTTCATGATTCTATGTCAACGGGAAGTACCATATAAGTTTTTATTTTTTTCCAAGTGTCAAAATATACGGCATAAATGGCCGTCTTTTGTGATTGCGCTCCAAGGAACCGTAGACTTACATAAGTACTTGATATTATTTTCAACATGATACCTCCACGCATTCCTGAGAAAAAGGGTCTTGAAAGACAGACAGACGGACAACGAAGTGATCCTATAACGGTTCCTTTTTTACTTTTGAGGTACGGAACCCTAATTAAGAATGTATAATACTAACTGTCTGATGTTAATCTATTCAGACTACAATAAAATTTTACAATTGTTTTAGCGGATGTTAGGAATCTTGCAAAGGCACCAAGAAAATTCGTAAAATTATTTTGTAAAATTTTAAGTAACTTAGTTAATTTTTTTTGTTAGGGACTTAAATAACACTTCGTAGAAGTAGGCACCTAAAATGGAGTTTAATTGATCACGATCTTCTGGTTTTATAATTTCATTGCAACATTCATGAAATGAAGGATTATCTAGGAAGTTAAATGAATAGCTCTATGTATTGCGAAACAATACGTCGGCGGTTTTGCAGTTTTAGTCAATTCTAAAAAAAACTTTTTATAGTTCTTTCCATAAGGACGCTCGACTTTTAAATGTAAATAACACAAGCTGCTCATGAGATATCCACTCCATTTTTGTTTTATTTGAAACAATATTTTATGGTGTTAAGTATGGAATATAATGTTGATCAAATGTCCACCGCGGCTTTGCTTGGTGGCACGTATCCTGGAGGTCCATTTTTCGATGACTTTGTCGCATAAATCTGGCTGAAATTGATGGATGACTTTCGTTCTGTTGACTTTGAGGGCATCAATTGTTTGTGGTTTATTCTCATAGACCTGTGAGATAGATAGCCCCAAAGGATGATATCTATAGACGTTAAATCACAAGATCTCGGTGGCCAGTAAACGTCGTCCTCAAAACGCTCGCGCAGAATGTCCATCATGGTATGGGTTGTGTAGCACGTAGCGCCGCCATATTGGAACTACATGTCGTCGGTATCCATATCAGATAATCAGACTTCGTCAGCAAATTGAAATATAAGGTCTCATGTTAGCTGGAGAACAAACTTCTTTGTAAGGGACGTGTGTTAATTGCAAGCCACCAATATCCTTAATAACGTACCGGTAATTTTCTAAAGCTTCCACGTTTTCAAACGGACCGCGATATTTCGGCAATAATTTTTGTTCACTCCCGGTGTTGTGATAACGGTTTTGATCATGACGTAATCGCCCTTGCTATACTTCCGTAGGGCTTTATGTTTTTTGTCAAAGTACTTTGTTGTAGTCCTGATTCTTTTCTATGGCACCAAAGGCCTGGTCTCGAATTTCCACTAAATTTCTGGCCTCTTTCTTCTGGACAGTTTCCTGAAGATATTCCATGACTTTGTCGCATAAGTCGCTCTTTTAGTTAATCCCATACAAGACCTTGCTCTGAGTGTGACCCGTACTGCGATTGAAGGGGTTGTTCATTGCAAATTCTATTTTTGTCAGGTTCTTCTACCAATTGCCCGTTGTTCCGTCTTCAGCCTCCTTGGCCAACATGGGAGTTATAATATGGTTCATTCACTCTGCCTGGCTGTTAGACTGATTGCATTTAAAAGCAAATCTAAAATTATAAAGTCAGAGCCATTGTGAAAAAAAATTCATTTCATCGTAATCGGTTGAGAATTCGCTACATACATACATACGATATATTATTCTACGGTGCGCGAAATTTTATAAATAATGAAAAATGCGTTTAAAGTTTGCGGAACGGAAAAATAGTGTATCACCGCACGAAGCGGGTCACTTTGACTCTGCAGGTACGCTTAGAATTAGATTTTTCATTCTTCAGACAATACATTAAAAATCATTTTTTAATAAGGACAACTGTGTTGGAAATAATATTCATGCTCATAAATAAATGTAGCGAGCTCATGACTTCGATTAGAATAATTCGCAAATAAATTGATGTTTTAGTGTGCCAGAACGACAAAAAGGATTCTTGGGACCCGGTCGCGCTGCTGGGTTTCATGTAGAAATTATTGAAAAAATCCATTTTACCTTACCTAATGAAAGAAAGACGATTAAAAGTAGGTAAAAGGCAGGCATCTCAAGACGGACAGATGGGCACACGAGTGGTTCTATACGATTTTTTGCTTTTGAGATGTGCAACCCTAAAAGTTGAAAACCCAAATCTTAATAGTTTTAAATAACCCAATACAAATAACTGTGAGGGCGTGAAAACACAAATAGGGGAAGATTCTTGTTTCCGTGGCCTTGCTTTTTGGGAACGGGGTCCCAATTTTTGGGAACGGGGTGCGAAACATTTTTCTGTGCTAATTAACGAAAAAATAATGAAAAAATTCTATCTCGACCCGTTTTGCAGATATAGGGCAAAATAGTTCATACTTGACGAGCCACCATAATTGGGAAAACTTTAACTTTTAGGAAAATTCTACTATATTATTATAATTTTCCTTTTGCAAACTGCCGGTGGAGTTAATTTTCCTTTTACAAAGGATTGCAAAGCACAGCAAAATGTTTCGAACCCCGTTCCCAAAAAGCGGGGCCAAGGATACAAGAATCGTGCCCAAATGGGTTATTAAATAATAAAATACGTTAAATTATTGATATGAAAAAATTTGTTGCAGTTCGTCGACAGTGCTGTCGTAAGGCCTACTATATAGGTAACCAGTCGGGGATTTATAAAAAAACTTTGCTGGCGAGTGAAGTTCAAATAACGATGAAAAAGAAACAAAAGCAAGAAAGTACTCGTATGAGTTTAAAATCACGAACTATTCGTTACGCACAGGGGAAATATAAAAAAAATTGAGGAATGAGAGAAAAGCAGTCGGTATTAAGGTGAATGTTGCATCTACTGCTTTGTGGAAGAGTGAATGGAACTTGCAGGTCCGCTGAAGAATTAACTTCTCTCTTCTACCGCGAATCACGATCTGTAGAGTCGGGCTGGAAATTTCAGTTCGAAATCAAAATTAAAAGAGAACGGTCATTTTACCTGTGCGATGCTGTTAATTGCTATATACAGTGAAACGATAAGATGAACCTCTTCCGATTAGCGTATTGCACGGTATGGTCTCAAAGATTTCTTGTGATCTGTTTATAAATTTGGGCAAAATCGTAGTTCAATGTTCGTTAACGTAGCCATAAAAAACTGCTGAAAATGAAATGAGAAGATGTGTTACCAAAGTGTGTGATGCAAGACGTTATAAAGTTAATTGTTTACTCTCTCTGTGATGCAAGAGGTTTTGATGTTAAGATGTATGGGAGAAGATGCATATTAAAGGCGTATCGATTAATTTAATTCGGACATATTCAGATAATGTGCGCTTACAAGGTGAAATCAGTCAAGTGTTTTAGGCGCTTTCGCTATTTGTTGTCTGCATGCATAAACTTTTATCAATACCTACAATACCTATAATATCCGTTTAAAAATAGGTTAACATTTCAGTGTTCTTAAAAATGGTTTGGTTTTTTCCGATATCATTCCGGCACAATGAGGTAGAGCATCCTCAAAAACATAATGTCTAGCAGGTTTAAGCTAATTCTTTGCGTAGATGCCCTGGTGCACATCGTTTAAACATGGTCACGCAAAAATTTACTTTTGGGCGTTAATGGGTTTAGCAGTTAATAAAAAAGTAGGGCAAGTATTTATATCAATGGCTTTCAGTGGAATGCGCGTACCCTAGCAGAGCTGGGCAAAGTTTGACTTCATGGGAGCCGTATACCTCCATATACCTGAGTGCATTTCGGGTCGCTCTATAAACGCAATGAGGAGTGAGTACATGTCCACCATCACTGATTCAGGACAGGAGTATGCATTTCTCGCTTGCACTTGCAGGAGGCAATGAGGAGCTCAAGAAATATTTCTCGCTTGCGCTCGGAGCACTCGGGAGTCAAAAGAACCGGGCTTGCCCGTTTGTGGGGAACCTTCAAGGCTGGCCCAAGTAGAGAAAGAAAGGATGAACTATAAAATTAGTATTCTTGGAATCAGTGAGATGAGATGGCCCAATAGTGGGGAAATTACTACAATAGAAGACAACGCACTGATATATTCAGGCAGATATATATAGGTGGATTATTTTATTTAACTATTTACATATTTATTGTCAACAGGTATACAATACCATCTTACATTACAATAAGAGGGGAGGTTCTTGTTTGGGATTTTGAGCCCCAACACGACAAAAGACAAATAATATATTTCAAAAAATACTAGAACGTTAATAGATAAATAAGCGAGTACAATGTGATGTTGGCATGAGTTGTTGCTCTTCGTGTCATATTATAAAATTGCAACAAAAAAAACTAACTAAAATAGTGCGTTTTATTTTCCAGATTTTAATACTAATTCTAACGCTGTCTTACTCCGTTGTGGATTGCGGAGTTGTACAAACGATAAGAGAACTCCTTCAAAACAACGTCGCTGGTGAACCGCTTACTCACAAGGAGACTGTGTGGGATTTCGACCCAGAAATAGCTGAAAAGAGGCGTGATTTATATTATGAGGTAAAAGCTAAAAGAAAACGTTATTTCCTTAAAACGGAAATATTATAATGTATATATTTTAGCAACACGGTTTTAGAGGTGCTAAATTCATTGAACGTATTGGTGTTGGTATTGACGGAAGGCAAGACGAAAGGCGCGGCTTTCAACAACAACGTGATGTGGGCAGGTTAAATGGAGAGCATTTTAGAAATTTTCCTTAAAGGTTCTTAAAATGTCAACTGGTGTCAACTAGCTGGTGTATGTGGCACAATCTCAAGTGTGCAAGTAACTATCGTGGAGTCTAAAAGTTACCGCATTATGCGGTTTCATTGTACCTACCTATATGAAACAAATAAATTCACATTTGTCTAATTATCTTGGAGCGTTCAAAATTAATATATATGACATTACAAAAACTCTTTCAATTTGTCCGAAATTTTATATGTGTAGAAGATATTTTTGACGGGTGCAGTACCTATATATTTTTCATACACTTTATATATATATTATTCAATAGAATTATTTTCACTTTGAAGTCTTTTTAAAAGGGTTAATGGCGTTATTGTTATACATCCTGCGCCAAATCTTACTTTTAGTTTTGCGAGGTCAAGCGAAATAATGTGAATTCAAATTATTATTTCCACATCATGTACACGTTAGAGATTAACCAGTGTTTAATCAAATGCCGTTGGGAAAAATGAAATGAAATTATTATAAAAATTATTAAAATTCGGGGTAAGGGGGTGGGTATTCTAGTCTAGAAGTACAAATTTTAGGTGTTTTTTTATAATTTGATAAAAAAAAACTAAGAATATTTTTATTAGCTACTGTTTTACTAGATATTTTTAATATGTTAGCAATACAAAAAAAAAATTTTGAGAATTGAAAAAATTACAGGTTGGTAAAATGGGGGTCAAAAATAAGGGTGCGTAAGAAAATAAAATATGTAAGATTCTTAATCAGTAAGAATGTCGTTATCGTCTGAACTATGGAAATGACAAAAAAAAATTTTTTCACAAGTTGGCGGCTGTTTGAAAAAAAATTGATGTTTTGCCCTTTTTTTCAAAGTTTTGAATTTTTTGAAAATAGTAAAAAACAAAATTTTTACAGAATTCTAGTTGCAACGATAGAGGGATATATAAAGAAGTTCCACGCCAAATTTCAAGTTAATCGGTTCATTAGAACTTGAGAAATCATGTCAACCGTGTTGGAAAAAGTAGTTTTGAGAAAAACGCGTTTTTTGAGCAAAGTTTTAGGCAGTCTGTACTTACATTTCATTAATCGGCGATTCCTGCTCCATACGTTGGGCCTACACGTGCTCTACGATAGCTCAGAGCAAACTGAGCTGCACTGCACACGTTTGTATAAAAGACTTTCTGTAAGATGAATCATCCTCAGGTAGTCAGGGAACGTCTACCGCCTATTGTTCTATTCACTGTGGCAGGTCCTGTTTACTCGCTGTGTCACTAAAATAGCTATAACTCTGTAAATATTTGGAATTTTAAAAATTCTTTTGGAGGATATATTTTTGAAGGTCTGATCTTTAAAAATATGAAAAAAAATCGATTTGTTCAAAATTCTAGACTAGAATACCCCCTTAAGTTGTTATAAATTTATTTAAACAGATAATATTGTTGGGATATAGACAAACCGCCTACTTCACTGAACATTGGAGCAAAGCCATAGCATTGTTTTCGATTAAGTGCCTATTCTCAACTATTTGATTATGTTCTTATGTTGTTATGTTATATTACTTATCTTGTTCAGAAATTTAATACAATTCCTGATTTGAAAACCACGCTAGAGCTTTTGAACTCATGGCTTTTAAAATACAGTGTCTTTCAATAAGGACGCTTGACTTTTAAATGTAAATAGAACAAGTTGTGTGTGAGGTATCTACTCCATTTTTATTTTATGTGAAAGAATATTTTATGGCATTAAGTATGGAATATAACGTCGTTCAATTGTCCGCCGCGGCTTTGCTTGGTAGTACGTATTCGGGAGGTCCAATATTCGATGACTTTGCCGCATAAATCTTGCTGGATGGTGTTCGTTATGTTGATCTTGAGAACATCAATTGCTTGCGGTTTATTCGCATAGACCTGTGATTTAAGATATCCCCAAAAGGAAGAAGTCTAAAGATGTTAAATCGCATAATCTGGCCAGTCTCAAATCGATCGAGCAGAATATCCATCGGGACATGCGCTGTGTAGCACGTATACGCTGTCCTATTGGAACCACATGTCGTCGGTATCCATATCATCCAGTTTAAGCCATAAGAAGTGGCTTATCATCGATCTGGACCGGTCGCCATTGACGTCCCTAAAGATCATATTTTTGGCGAAATTTGGGTTAACTTCCGAATACGTGCCACCAAGCAAAGTCGCGATAGACATTTGAAAGATGTTATAATCCATACTTAATGCCATAAAGTATTCTTTCAAATAAATTAAAAATGAGGTAGATATCTCACACAAAACTTGTTTTATTTACATTTCAAAGTCGAGCGTCCTTATTCAAAGCCCTATATTACCACTACATGATAAAAATTCGATAAAAAATTAGTATTAATAAATTAATTTGATAAATGATATTTATACTATACCGTGTTTCCCTAGCATTACGAGTTAAAAGTATCAAGGTCTACTTTGGTGTACGATTTTACAACATGAATCACCCGTACAAAATATTCATTAAACATTGTAAATATTCGCTGCATGCCGCTAGCGTTTGGACACATTTTAACCACTGTGATTTACTGACGACCGCTTCTCTGCCATGAAAAATTCATTAACAGAGTGCCAAGATTATTGATTGAACGTTAAACTGAAAACCTCCCGAAATTATTTTCGAATCCATTTGAGGACCGGTTTTGCACAAGGCGAGGCCCATTGATCCCACGTCAGGAAGTCGCTATTTGTTTCCAGTATTAAAAGCCCTGACGTGCACAAAAGCAATAATATAAAAAAATCCTCTCAATTTGCTATTCTCCTTTCAACCTGTCCTCAATTGTTCAATTTTCGCCAATATTAACTTCCCCCGGCGGTGCTGCCTGCCTCTCCAGGATTTCATGGGGTTCATTCAAAACAAATTGCACCGAAATCCTCTTCCTCTGTCGAATAAAGAAGAGGAGAGAAATTCACTTCTTGTTTAAACCAAACTTGAAAAAGCGAACTTTATTGAATTTGGCTCTGTTTACATTGGCTGAACCCACGAATTTCGTACAATACAGCGGGAGCCGGATTGCTGGCTGCTCCTAAGCACAGATAGCAGAAGCAGCCCGAGCCCAGTCAGCGTAGCCCTAGCCGCCCGGCACCCACACAGCGGCGCTTTAATGAAATTCTGCTCCAGTGTCGTATTTTATTAAAAATTTACTAAAGTCAAACCTCCATTGGCTCATCTCAGGTTCTTAATGCCGGGTGAAACCTGGTGGTGCGCTTGAAGCCACAGTGTTGGATTTTTCCAACTCCAACGCGATGCCCGGGGTATCAAGAGACGCAGACCCATCCCCGCCTAGCCTTTCGCTAAACAAGGCAGCCTGAGTGAACATAACCTTAAGGGTCGTGCCAGGGTTAGGGCGAGGGAGAAGGGCTGTCTCTGCGGCAGGTCGGGGTGTGAAAGTCACAGCCCTCCAGTAGTAGAAAGCCACAGAGAGGACTTTTCCTCGAGGGTAGTTTCAGTTTGTACTAACTCGGTCGGCAGCGATGTAAAAACATTTCGGATAATTTTTTCCGCTGCGAAATAATTAATTTTATTCCAGTAAAGTGTTGACACAGCCTTTATATTAAAATACCAGCTCCAATTGGAGGCAGGAATGGAGCCGCCCGCGCCACCCACCCCACGCCCCTTGCTGAGGGCCGCGCGAGAAATTCAGTTGAGGGCCGCGCGAGAAATTCAGTGCAAATTTTTCTCTACTTGTTTTAATTGCACTTGTTGGGCGGAGATTAGGGCTGAGTGAGTGGGTGGTAGGAGACGTTCGGGTAAGTTGGAGAAATTAGAGAAAATTTCATTGTGGTGCAGCACTGGAAATGGCTCTCTAGAGCGGGTGGGTTGAAGGCTTGAAAAGGAGCGCAGGGAAGGAGGACACGTTGATGACAATGTTATCTAATTGTGCATGCCTCGTACTTTGTTCTCAGATCCACGCTCCAGCAGTAATAGAAATATGATAACAATTAATGAAAAAGAAAATGATATGAAATTGCCATAATTAAGTAAAATATTTCCCATAATTAGCAATACGCAAAGGCAGGCCCAGATGGAAGGCAAAATGGTCCGCCTGACGGCAAAATGCAGATAATGACAAAATTTTCGAGGTGGAAAACATTTAGTTGAGGAGGACTGTTTGATGGTGGACAATTAGAGGCAAAAGTACATTTAATCGCTTCCTGTAACAATTACAATTCGGTTAAAAGCGTTTAAATAACGTGAAGGATACTAAGCGAATACTTAAATTACTCCTGAAGACTATGTCGTTACGCGCATAGCCCTGGTGGTGGCAGGGAGGCTAGATCTGGACCTTCCATTCTGTTTTGCAAGAGCATTGTGGGATGGAACACTTTTTATGCCTTTCAGACTTTTAATTGCAACAAAAAAATAATTAGGTAAAACTCTTATTTTGGCCAACTTTATGCTTTTACTCGAGGGCGGAGGCAGCAAATGTCATAATAAGAGACTATCCTTATTCGGATATTACGGAAAATTAAATAAATATACTAATAAGACTTAAAAGGGTTCTACAGCTCGTTGTAACTACATATTTGTTGAAGTGCGGTGGGATAGAGTAGAATATGAACCTTCCTTTTATGGTGTAGATACATAAAAATATTATATAATATTAGAAGAAGTGAAAAGCTTACCTTCCATTGTACAATTAACGTGTTTGGACTAAAAGGAAACTATTCCGACAATTGTAAGTGTGGCTCGTCTGCTGACATTTTTATATAGGTACATGAGGGTCCTACAAACAAACTGTTAGGTATAAGATGTATGTAGATATGTGACTGGAATAAATAGTCTTCAGCTAACGGAAATACACATGGTTGTCTCTAGACGTTCGTACAAAGAACCCGATAGACCACATCTGCATCATTCATAGATGGAACTAGTCATTACTAAACGTGCAAACCTGGAGAGGGGTTGACATACACAGTGATCCCATGTTACTTACTGGAGACATACGACTAAGCCCAGCTAAAATATCAATCAAACGTAAGCTCAAGAAAGACAGCTCACCGTACAGAAGCTGGAACAAGAGGATACAAGGAACGAACTTATAGCAAAGAAGCCGAAAGAGAACACACACTGAATGAAGAAAGCTTACAGAATGCGTACCGAAAAACGTGTCTTAACTAGGGTTGCCACCTATTTTTAAAAAAAAAAAAGTATTTTTCCGAAAAAAGATACAAAAATATAGTACTTTTAGGATGAGCCCCTCACCCGAATGCTTCGGAAAGCCAACCCCTTCCTTCCATCAAATTCCACTTGATTACATCATTTCTTAGGAGTGACCTGCACCGCCCCTCTTGCTTTTTAGTTGTATGTTGACCCTCTTTCTTTTAGTTGTTTATATTAAACTTAATAAATATTCTGTCCCTTCTCCTTAAGTTATCTAAAATTTTTAAGCTACTTTCGCTTTTTTTGTGTAGCATAGTTCAATTCAAGTCAACTTTTGTATCTTTTGTATGGAGCTTGTGTTAAGCGAATAAATAAGTAAAGTAACTGTTGTATGTATTATATGTATGATTTAGGATTTTCGTACTGGCGCTCTCTAGTCATAGTGGAAGGAATCAAGTGCTCCCCATAATATGTTGTTTGATATCACATACACCAAAAGTTTAAAAAATAATTATAAAATACTATTGACATAGGCGATCGACTTTTCGAAACGTAAAATTGAAAATATTTCGATATAATTGATACTTGTTTTCTCAACAAGTTTAATGATTAGAGATCGCCTCCCTAGTTCCACAAGAGTGTCTCTACTCCCTGTGACAGAATTGCCGAGCAGTAATCGCAAAGATGAGATCTGCTCGGTCATTCCGACCAAAACACTCTCTACTTTTTCTTCTTGGCCTACTTTGGTAAGCCGAAAAATCCTAAATCATACTGGTGCTCTTTAGTTGTAGTAGAAGGAATGTTCCTCATAATATGTTAGTTAAAAAGATAATGGGTTAAAATGATGTCACATACATATGTAGTTTATCGTACTTTACTCAAATTCCTATCCTAATTTACCATCTTGGGGCGTCCGTCATATTGGAGTTAGAATGACGTCGCATATTTAATCGCATTCTACCTTTCAAACCCTTTTATTTGATGCTCATGTTGAGGGGGTTGTGAAGAAATGATTATCCGCCATCCTGGGGCGTCCGATATACAGCGACGCAATAAGGACGCTCGACTTTTAAATGTAAATAAAACAAGTTATGTGTGAGATATCTACTCCACTTTTATTTTATTTGAAAGAATATATGGCAATAAGTATGGAATATAACGTCGTTCAAATGTCCGTCGCGGCTTTGCTTGGTGGCACGTATACGGAAGTTAACCCAAATTCGAATCGTCTGCCATTAAATATTCACAAATAATATGAGGACAGGCTTACACTGACGTCGTTACAGTCGCTTGAAGAACGTCACAATGGTGCTAAAATAGATTTCACGTTCGACTGCATGGTAGGGAAAATCAATTCCCAGGAGGTTATTGCGCTCTTCAATATTTCTGTCTCAGCCCGTTCGACTCGAAAACAGGTTTTTTCTACGTACGGTATGAATGAACCCTTGAGTCAATGTCACGCATTTTTAATTCCAATTATATATTATCGGCTTTCATTAATCGAAAGAACAAATTAAAAATCAGCTTCGTTGAGATTAATTTTTGCCGTAATTTCTTGTAGTAATCAGTTTATTGATGAAATATGTAAATATAAAATAAAATAATGACAAAGGCCACAAATCATGAAATTTTTCCTACAAGAGTCTTGGTTTCAGAAGCACAAGCTATCAATAACAGAAGTAATCAAAATCTTTTCAGTTGGGAAATATACAATTGACGACCATGAGTGGCTCAAGCGGGGGTTCGGGGGGTCACGAAATGCCCTTCGGCCTGAATTCAGGTACTTAGGACGTCGCTCGTAGCTAGTTTTGGAATTTATTACATAAACCCTTCATTTAAAAAAAAATGTAAACTCGGAAAGTTAGTGTCGGTAATGAGAGCAGGAAACTAGAGAATTCAAATATATTCATGCCAGAGCAACCTTTCCCAACCTGGGGTCCGCTAGCATATCTCAGGGGATCCACGGACATGTCTCAATGTTAAAATAAAAATAAAAATAAAAAGACCAATTAAAATAAACGACTGTATTTTTTGAAAGTGCTGTCGTAGGGGATAGTAGGAAAGAATATGTACACCTACTCGGTGTACAATAAGAGGTATGGATATCTACTCGTACGGATTAATCTACGTAAAGTTAAGACGAAATAAAAAAGGTAATAAAATTCCAATGTTGTAGAAAATTACTATTAAGCGTTTCTATACTGTACATTGAATTTACGTCTATAAAATGAGTTAAACATGGAAAAGGCAGAGGCTCATGTAGAAGGGGAGGTGGGGTTCTAAGGTGTATGACGCCCAGAATTTTTTATTTGCATTTTTATGGACTTTTGAAGAAAATAAATCTCACAGTTAATTGTCAAAATTGCCCAAGTTAAAAGTGGTATGTTAGTAATATTTGTTTTGCTTTTCTGATGTGTATTTAATCTACTAAAAACAAATACAAGCATCTGTGTCAACAGAAAAACATTAAGAGACAAATTAACTTTTTGTGATAATTTGTCAACTGAAATCACCCTTAATAGGTGCGTTCCATTGGGCTGTGAAAGGTACTCTCGAGTACTTGTATCTACACGCAACTACCAAGCTCTTGTTGGCGAGTAGATGTCCTGAGTAGTCACTCCAAATTTTTGCGCCAGATGGTGTTTGATACAAAGTGCAAACAAGGGTTAATTACAGGGAAAATACTTTGTAAATCACAAAACTTTGTGAATAAAATACTTTGAAAATAAAAGCAGCCGTTTTTAGCCAAATTCCAATTCATTCACGAGAATTAACTTAAAGTTAAACTAAAGTGTAAAATGAATAAAAATTAAAAATCTGCAATATGGTTGATGTCTTTACTTGTTACACAAGCTGACAGCGGGAGCCCTAAGGATTAAATATAAGAAACGATTATGCTTATTTAAAAGTCTAAAAGATTGCATAAAATGTGTGTTTATTGAAGCAACTCATATTATTAAAATTTCAAATATACGTAACAAAGGAAAGCGCAGCCAATAAAATACAATTTTCGAAATGTAATATTGTGATTTACTCCTGGACAGAGCAAAGTTGAGTTCCATTCCCAAACTACTCCTGAGCACTTTACACAGCCAAATGGAACGCAGCTAATATTTATTTAAATCTTTTTTTAAAACATGCCTGCTTGTTGCCCTTTCTTTTGAGGTATTGCTCATGTATTCTCAAAATTGGGGTACAAATACCAAACTGACGGACCGCGCCAAACTAAAGCCCGATTTCTAATATTCGCAAAAAAGAAGAAAAAATCTTATTTATAATTTTGTAAAAGAATTTTCTTTCGGCTAGTCAAGTCAATAAGGTCCAAGCTTTAGTGTGCATCCCAAATAAGCTTAAATTTAAACCCTGTAATTTTCATTCTCGTGCCCATAAATTAATTTATTTTTTAATTTCAAATGCAACTATTTTTGTAAAGAGATCTCAGTTTGTTCAAGCACAGTCCAAGGCGGGTTAAATGGTGATTAGTGACAAAATCTCCCTTCAAAATGAAGTCATGTTTTCATAAAAAAATCCAAGAAATTTCACGCTCGTTGCGCTCGCGTTACAATATTATCTATATTAAATACAATAATTACTACTTTTTTTCAATCATTGTTGATCTCTTAAGGGTCCACGGTTACAAAAGGTTGGGAAAGGTTGTGCTAGAGAATACAAATATGTGAACCCGCCCCTCGGGCCCGGGTTGGAGCCACGCCTGATATTATGTTTATTTCTTCTCGTAGTGCTTGTCCTTCATCTTGTAACAATGACAAAGTTCGCTATTTGTTTTGAATTTTAAAATCAAAAATCTACCTACCCCAGCTCCCCGATGTCCTTCACTTTTCCTCAAATATCCTTGCCGAAAGCTCACTATGCGCCTAGCAGAGTCGGCAATAATAATGAGGCTTCTTCGCATAACGACTTAATGGACTCCGTAAATTTCTCATATCGTATTTTTCACATTCAGTTAAAAATATTATAAAAGTCTCATTTTTCATCTGTGGACCGAATTGCAATTAAATTTCCCAGTGGGATGTCTATCTGCCGGTGATGTACGAACAAGGCGCATTGTTAGCGTTATAACCAACAAAAGAAATTTCCAGCTTTGCAGAGGAAGATTGGATTTAATAAAAGGGGGTATCATGTCACAAACTGGCTCCGAATTGGGGTAATTATATTGTTACATAATGAGATCACTTAGGGGTTAATTTTGCCTTGCGGGACAGGAGCCGTGTAAACAGAGTTTTCTTCGATTGCTGCTGATGACTGCCTGCCATGCGGGCGATGCATTGTGCCCTCGAATCTCGGAACTAGCTTGTAAGCAGTTCTAAAACATTGAACGTATGTACATTTGCATGCATCCACTTTGCATGTGTGGGCTTAATTTTTTTTGCGCCGAATTTGCACTCGGGGAGCGACATCCATGAAAATGGACCTGTTACAAATCGATTCTGCATTAAGCATAAATTGCTCGGGAGTAATGCAAACATGCTTTATAACGAGCATGCAGCTACCCTTTTAGGCCCAGGCTCCGCAAGACACTTCCATTAAATCATAAAATCTCAATTGTTCCTTGCTCCCAGCAGCCTCCGGCATTGTGTGCAGGATTTTATAAAATTTCAGAAATGGAGATTTGCACTTGTTTTCTGAATGAAACTGCTTTCTGGAGGCTTTCTTTCAATCTGTGCAGCAAATGTCAAGTATTCGTTCGATTTAATGCACTTCCGCCGCCTTAATATGCCCTTAATCGGTTTGCGGTAATCATTCTTCTTTATTTCTGTGACCCTTGTAGCCATTTAATGTTCTCCTCGAGCACCCTTTTTCCTTAATGCCACTCCAAACAAGGGCTCGTAGAAGTGTAAATAAAATGTATTTCGGGAAGGTAGGGCATTTCTACAATAAATCTCAAAAGCAAATGCCCGTCGTAAGCCTAGCAATTATGTTAAAGTCACAAGCAGATTGGATAGCTTTTTGATGTCTGTAACAGGATAGCTTCATACCAATACAATTCTGTACAAATCGCCTTAACTGTTAAGAAGTGCGCCTTCTGGTACAAATTATAATAGTATGGACTAATTTTCGAACGGAAGGAACACCTAGGACACTTTAACATTCAAAATCATCTGAATCAGTGAGTTAGGCTCGCGCGGTGTTTCGTTTAGATACCAGGTGTACCGGAAAGTCTTTACCGGTTTTTTTAAATGAAGAAACACATAATTTTTAAAGAAATGGAAAAAGTTATTTTATTCAAAGTATTGGCCATTCGGCAATTTATGAATGCCATTCCAAAAAAACCATTTGTCCTTTGAGCCAAACCATTCATCGAGCCATTTTTTGACTTCTTCGAAATTTGCGAAGTGCTGCTCAGCGAGCGCGTGTCCCTTTGATGCGAAAAGGTGATAATCGGAAGGAGCCAGATCTTGAGAGTACAGCGGGTGCGATAATACGTCCCATACAAGCGATTTAAATGCGTCTTTCATCGGTTTTGTTGTGTGTGTCCGGTCATTGTCATGCAACAAAATCACTTTACTGTGTCTTCGGTCCCGGACGCTTTTCGATTAACGCATGGTTCAAATTGATTATTTGTTGTTTGTAGTGATCAGTATTAACTATTTGTTTGAGTTTGGGTTGGGTCTTCTTCCAATATCTCCTGCAATTCCGCATCTACAAATGTTTATGGTCTACCGGAACGTTGGATGCTTGGAGCATGCTCTCCGTAAGTTTCTACCAGCAAACGATGACTTCCAACGGCCTTTTTCTTTTGATGATAACACTATGACGCTATTATTTAGACGGAATAATTCTTGTTGTTTTTGAAGCATATATATAATAACATATATGTCAAATCATTTTAATCAATACTTACGGCTAGCGACATCTGTTAGAAAAACCGGTAAGCACTTTCCGGTACACTTGGTATCGCGGAACATATGTACATGGAGGCGATTCGGACACACCTCAATATGAGGCATCTAAATTTTACCTTTGGACGTCACTTCCCCGGCCACCCTGTAATAAAAATGAAAGTGTGTTTGTGTGTTTGTTTGTTTGTTACTCAATCAGGGCTAAATGATTGCTTCGATAGATTTCATTAAGTAGGTACTACACAAGGTAATACATTTGGACTATGTATTATAGGCTTTTTGTTATTCTTATAAAGTTCAAGGCATCAAAATGGCGGCTCCAAGATGGCTACCGGTTGGTTATGCTATTAATCTAGTTAAATTTCAAAGGATTGGTTAAGGGGTTTTTCGGGGTCGCTGATTTCGAATCTGTCATCAAAAATTCCAAATTTAAAATAGGCGGATCTAATATGACGACCGAAATTCCTCAATTTTAAACAATTTTGATGAAATTGAACATGTAGACATCTTTTTTGTTAAAGAATTCAAATGTACAAAAATTCAAGATGACGGGCACAAAATAGCTACCGAAAAAGTTAAATTTCAAGGGATTACCCTGATAATCCTCAGTAGAAGTTTTTCGGGGTCGCTGATTTCGAATATGCCATCAAAATTTTCAAAATAAAAATGGCGGATCCATTATGGCTACTGAAACTCCTGCACTTTAGGCAATGTTAATGATAATGAATATGAAAATGACTAAGGAGATATGAATTTCAAACTTACTAAAATTTAGCACAGCGGACCCATAATTACTACCAAAGTTCTTAAACTTCAACGGATTGCCATCAAATTCAAAGCGAGGGGACTTGGTAATTCAACTTCGAGGAATTTGAATGAAAAGTAATACACAAACATTTTAGGGCCACAGATTTCAAATCTTATAGATATATTGATTTATCTGCCAAAATTTAGCAACCCAACATTTTAAACTTCAAAGGGAGCAGATTTTGAATTTTTATAGAAGAAATATGTAGCTAATTTATAATGGCTGATCAAAAATGGTAATCGAGCATTTTTAATGTCAAGAGTTTTCAGCACCGCACCTGCTCTATCATTCATATGTTTCTTATTTTGATTTTGGGGAACTGTTTACATGGGAAGGAATCTCAGTAGATGTTGCTTAAATTGTCTTCTTATGTAAAGCCTTTGTATGATTTACGATGAGACTCGAACTCGGGATGCCTGACTTTTCGTGTAAACACGTTGGCATTGCTCCAACTCTTCAGAAAGGAAAGCGATTTGAATCATGTGGGATTCGAACCCAGGACAACGAGATCTATAGTACAATGTTCTCGCTATTGATTTACAGATAGTCTCGTGGCTATAAAAAGTATTTTATATTATTTATATTATTTTATATTATTATTTGCCACTTACTTTAGTCATAAGAACTTAAATCGTAACTAGCAATTTTCTGGTACCAATAAAATACGGAAAAGACGCTACTAGGGCGTTTCTATGTATGTCGATACGAGGCATGTCCAGAAAGTAATTGAACTAGATTTTTGTAGGTTTGAAACAGTGAATTAAAAAAAATTTGCATCAGTATATATGTGAACTATTTTTCCACGTGGTCGCCATCCCTCTCGATGCACGTAGTGAGACAATTGATCAATTTTTTTATGCCTTGGTTGAAGAACTCTGCCGCCAACTCCATTGCCCACTTGTTCACCTCCTCCTTCACTTCCTCGTCTGTTGAAATTTTTTTCCCACCCATGTGCATCTTCAGGGAGGTGAACCAATGATAATCTGAAGGCGCCTGGTCAATGGAATACGCTGGGTGGTTCAAAACATCCCATCCGAACGACTCCAAAAGTTGCTCTCTCTTTGAAGGTTGCCACTCGATTCAATTTATGCTGCCCTGTCAGCTGCTTTGGGACCCACCTTGCACACAGATTACGAAAGCCAAGTCTTTCTGTGATTGTTTCGTGGAGCAGAGATCTGGAGATTTGTGGAAACATCATCGAAAGTTCATGCAAAGTCAATCTGCAATCGCCACGAACAGCTTCCTTAATTATTTCAACAAATGAATCAGTCAAAATTGACGGTCTTCCACTACTTTGCTCGTTGTGCACATCATCTCGACCGTTTTTAAATTCACGACGCCATTTCAACACACTCGTACAATTCATTACTCCTTCGCCATAAGCCATAATGAAGATATCTCTTTAACTGCTGTATAGATTGGTCGAAAATTTTAACTGCTTTTTCTTAACATATTATAACAAATTTGCAATGATATGTGGACTTTTCATGATCGAAAAAATACGATTTTTGTTGGCCAAAAATCGAATTTTTTCTTTGTAGAGCCACCATTTTGTGGACTTGCAAAATTGTTCTTTTTCGTTCGATTGGGGACAATACTAACTCATAAACTATTTACCTTATTTTTATTGTATTTTTGCGTAACATCTTTCGGATATAGAGTGAGCACCGAAGGACGCCTTTTATGGAGATCTTCCAGAAGATCATCTACAACAATAATATGTTTCCATGAAAATTTCAAAATAATATACAATCACAAACTCAAAAAACATTCATGGAAAAACGGCTTTTTTAACTTTTAACTTTAAAGGGTATAACTATGAAAACATATTGGGAGAAAGTAATTTTATTGCATCTATTAAAAATGTGTAAAGCATACCACGTTTTGAAAGCGAGCTTTCCATTAAATGATATAAAAGAGATTACCATACGATAAATCGATTGAAAGCATTAATTAATGCGTTTCCCTCCTCTTTAGTTCAATTTCATTTGATCAACCTTAAACCCATCACGCACCGGCATTGTCTATAAAGAAGTACTTGTAGACTACAGCCATACAAAAGTGCACAACGAGCGAATCGTGATTCTATTGTTTGAAAATTGCTTTTCGGGATCGGCTTGTTGCGTGATTCTCTTATTCAAATTGAATCAAGTTGTCTTTGGCAGTCAATCGGAACTTTTCCAGAATTGCACAATAGCGCAGGATCTCATAAGTGGGAGTTGGCAGCGGGGAGACCCACTGATTTTATTACTAAAATGCGACATGGAATAAATTCAATATTGAGACAGTGAGGACATGTCTTCAATGGGCCGGAAGTCGTGTACAGAAAGGATTAACTCAGGTTGCTCATATCTCCAGGAGGCTCACCGCTGGCGCTCTTTCGAGTTTGCGACCTCCCGGCTCCAGCATTCACTTAGAGAGCCCGAATTTATTTGATGTAGTACTGGGAAGTCCTCCCCAGTTTATTTGATTGAAATTTTTTAATATATTTTGAAATGAAGGCTTTTGGGTGGATTTCCGTTATCTCTGTATGAGGTGAGAGTGTGGGCCCAAATATCGAGGAGTCTGGAAGGTCATCAAGCCTTACGTCTAAAAGTTAACCCGATTGGCACTGGCTAACATACGAGCCGCAGTCCATTACTGGCAGATCCTGAAGTTCATTATATCCACTTGCCGGGCACCCTCGACGGCGAGTTTGACTCGGCGAAGTTTTAATTTCATTGTACTTGAGTTCATGACTAAAACTGCATGCAGCCAGCCGCGCGCCTCGGCCCCCGGGCTTTCAAAATTTCATATACACTTCAAGTTGGAAAGCTCACATTCGCGAGAAAATGCATTCATTTACGGTTTATGGTGCTATATGCCCAACAAATCAGACAGCGCCAAGGGTCCTTTTTTTTGGGTTCGTCGAACAACAATGAAACCATTTTAATGAAATTTTTGAACAACCTTCAAATGCACACCACGCCGCATCCGCCTGCACTCGCGTGTAGTTTCATACGCGGCTGGCGCGGGTATAGGTTTGGGTTTGTCTTTTTTTCAGTTTTTCGCCGTTTTTTTTGTTTCCTTTTTTTCATTTTGGCGGATCTCATCTCGAATGAAATGAGCAACTCTCCAATCCTCCGGCAAAAGTGGAAGAATTGAGGCAAATTTCGCTTAATTAAAGTTTTCGTCTGAAACACGCTCCGCACCCGGGCGTATTGGCGATGCTAAATGAAAAATGATTTTCTCGAAATTGCCAAATTGTAACGGAAAATTGTGAAATTTGCAGCTACGATTGCTCTTGTGTTGGACGTTTATGAACTTTTTCTAGAACAGCTGCACACAGACCTTTGATATATTTGCAGCCAGTTTTTCACTTATGTAGCACTTAGGGGCCATCATATCGGGAATGAGACAGACCTAGCGAATGCTTTTTTGCAGTGTGAATAATGCCGCAGCCCATTGTTATTAAAAGGAACGCATTTAGGAGCAGAATACTGCTGTGAATGGGTCACGAATAATAACAATTGCTACACTTTCCAATTCGGCCATGAGCGGGGAAAATGTGAGGATAAATGATATTTTGTGTGTGAGGGTTACATGTGTATCAGTCGTGTGCATCTAATATTGCAGTCTTTTGTACTCTGCTCATTTAATGAGCTGGATTAAATAAGCTGTACGCACAAGTAAAAATAATTGGTAAAAAGTGTCCATTTCAGAGGTTTGTAATAATTTGTAATAATTTTGTAACGGCTTTCATTCACCTTGCAATATCCCCTCTAATTTAAATTACATAAATAGGTACTTTATATTTCAGCTATTAGTTTGAATTTGTGTATTGTACCAGAATCTAACATATGGTTCATTGAAAATTGTAAACAAGGCAAGTAAGTACTGTTAAAAGGCAGCCGAGCATCTTGTTCAGGGACCGGTTTGGCGGTTTCGAACTCTCGTCCCCTTATACGTATACCACAACCAAGTTTCTTCACCACTTATGTACCTACGAGGGGGGATGAAAAATTCCCTAAATGAAGGCAAGGGAATGCTCGCGTACTAAGCGCTATCACAAAACAGGGGCGCTCGATACCGAGCCAGGGCAGCGTGTCCTCCTGGGGAGACCATCAGTGCAGGCTAATTAAGGGTCATGCAGGAGGCAATCCTCCTTAGGTCGCCAAAAACTGACACACTTTGCAGCGCCCATCATATGATGGCGCCGACGAATGTGTCAAACACGGCTCCCCACAACACTGTGACCTACTTCAAGTGTCTTAAGTTGGAAGGGGTTTAAAAAAAATATTAGTATAAAATATAAGAAACTCGACTACGGAGGAAACGAAAAGTATGAATAAGTATTTATGTAAGTAGGGCGAAGCGGCATGCGACGACAGCTATACTCTGAACCTCACCGTACCTAAAATATATGTCGATTTGAATAAAGTAAAGAAAAAAAGATAATTTTTTTTTGTTCCATAGTTTTCGTCTCTTCCGTAGTTGAGTTTCTTGTTTTTTATAACAATTTTCTTGATTTACAGCTTTTTCAGTTTCAGATAATAATTAGTAGGTAAGCAGCAGCTCATACCAGTGATTTTACATTATATCTCGATGATTGTGTAATATCCACATATAAAAAATGTCTCTGTTATCCTATGATAATAATGCCATATAGCTTGGCTTGTCGTATTCTGCTCGTCCACCCCGTTCATTTGATACCTACATATGTCAAGTGGTTGTGAAGAAATATAAAATCCGCCGTTTTGTGGTGACCGCTATATTAGCTCCGAATGACGTCATATAGCTTGTAGTAATCTGCTTGTCAAACCATTTTATTTCATACCCATGTCAAGAGATTGTGAAGAAAAATTTAGTTCGCCATCTGGGGTGTAAGCCATATTGGATTTATAATGACGTCACATAGCTTGTCGTATTCTGCTCAACCCTTTCATTTGATACACATATAAAGGGGTTGTGAAGTTAAATGTATTCCGCCATCTTGGGGCGTCCGCCATATTGCATTTTGAATGATGTAACATATTTTGGTGTAGTAGTAGTAGTAGTGGTAGTTTGTGCTCGTCCAGTCCTTTCATTTGATTCTCTGATTGGGCTAAGTGCAATAAACTGAAAATCAATCCCAGCAAATCTCAAGCTATTATTATATGCGTTAAGAATCTGGGAGTTGTTTTTAATCAGAATTTAACTTGGACTATCCATATCGATTTGGTATAATAAAATCAAGGATAGCCGGTATTCTAAGATAATGGTGATCATCCTGTAGACACCTGTCAGCTAGGGTATGACAACGTCTAGTTGCTGCATCGATCATGACGATTTTTAAATACTGTGACAGCTTTTACTCTGTTACGGGCATTGTGGATTTTATGAAACAACAACGCGCCTTTAATGCGTATGTTAGATTCATCTTCCACTTGCGTCGCTTGCGATCATGTCTCACATCATGCTATGAATATGTTGTGAATATCCCTTAAGGATCATTTAAATCTTAGAAAGTGTTAAACTATGTTTAAAATAATTAATCAAATAACACCAGGCAATCTTTTTGAAATAAACTATGTTCCTTAGCTCCTTTCGAACAAAAAACATATTGATTCCGCATCATAAATGTTTGCAATCAAAAGAATACTATTTCGTGCATGTTGCAAAATTATGGTACAACCTTCCAACTGAATGCAAGACCGCCAACTCCACCAGCCAATTTAAGCAGACATGTAGAATAACTTGTTCAAATGTTTAATAGTATTTACAATTCCTTCTAGTTAATTGACTTACCATGCTCTCCTTTGCAAGCTTAATTTACATTCGTTTTTTTTAGGTTATACATACATATATTGACATCATTAAATCGTTATTTCTTTTTGTACTTTTTTCGCTTTAATTATTCTTTTTCCCTCCATGATATCTCTCTTAACTTTTTTTAATTACTGCATGCATGTTCCCTCTATAATACTGAAATAAAAGTATAGAATACACAAACAACTTCTATTGTCTTGACTGAAAGGCAGTGCAAATACGCAGAGCCACAACAAATCGAGTGTGTGGTTTTCAGTTTTCCACTAAAAAATGCACAAAAGAGGAAAACAGTGTTAAAATGCCACTAAGTAGTCCAAATCAGTTTTAATAACAAGAATCATCATTCAGGCGCATCGATAGGCGTGACCGCATTCACACATATCCCACCTCAACTATCACCTTAGCATAAAAGTGAGCAGCACCAGCCTATTCACCAGGTCTGGGGTTACACAAAATTCGGGCGCTGCTAATCTGCTCCTGAATGCAGCGAAATGGGCCGGTGGACAGGGTCAGCAGGACATTTGAATAGAGGGCGAGTGCCTCAAGGTGCACCGGCGGCCACAATAACCTTGTTTGCAAATTCTTTTGTGGACGGGTTCGCAGAAATATGGCCTGCGCTAAGGGGGATTAGGCGACAGTAGCACCCACTCCGGAGAGTCAGTTCCCATCCGATTTTCATCATATTGTGAAAAGTTCTCCAAGGAGCCCGGCCCCGGCGACGTGCCGTGCCTTCTGTGCACCCGGACCGCAGCCACATGCGAGTACTTCCGATCAGATAATATCCTTATGTGGAATTAATATTCCGAGGAAATTTTCGCAAATCGTCCTTCTGCTAGAAGTTTGTGGCTGTTTGCAACTTGATTTTGGTTTCATAAAACTGTTATTAAGCCCTGAGGACCCTCTGGACGGGATATTGATAAATAAGTTGGATTTATACTGTTTGCCGACTGCAAATAAAACATTTCTTGCAGACATGGAATGAGTTTATATTGTATTAAACTGCCATTAAATGGGAGGCCCAGGGGACGGATTAGCAGGGAAACGTAATATTTGCTGCAATTATTCGCCTCTTTGCTCAACCTTTAGTCTTTATCTTACATTAATTAAGGCGCAAATCGGGGACGCCGTCTTCTCTATCAACCGGAATTATTAGTTAAATTACTCCTACAGCCGAAGGTTTTAATGCCTCAAAGGATGGCTGCTTTTTGGAGTCCAAAACACAATGTGAAACACGGCGCAAATTTCCCGCACTTTTCAATTTGCTATTTAAATTTATTAATTAAGCGCTGGAGAATGAACAAAATTTTATGAATTCCGGGGAATAAACGAACGGAAGGCTGCCACCCTTTGGAGTCAATTTAATAATTGTGTCTTAACCATTTGAAGTGGAGCATCCATCCAGGAGAGATATTGTGTGCATTACGAAATGAACTTAAATGGCGACACGTGCTGGTATTTCACCCTCTTTCAGTTCAATCCTGGATATTCAGCACCATAGCGAAATAAACTTCCAATTTCAGCTTATGTTACTTTGGTGAAATTCTGCACTAGAGTGCGTTGATTGGCTTATGGAGTTCACTCGGAATTTTACAATTGTATTAACTTAAGCCCTGGAATTTATGACCCTTCAAGTATGAAGTGATAATGAATATAAATCAAGGGACCGATCATAAAAGGAGGAAATGATTTACAATTCTTCCTGAAAGGAGCAACAGAAGCAAAATTAAAAATGAAGTTAGAGATGTGTGCTTTTGAAAATATTGATTTTATACTACAATAAACGAATTTGAAGACACATTAAATTCTACTATGTGCACAAATCCATTTGAGCACCAATAAACGACTTCATACTGATAATACGTTATCAATGAGTCAATTCCTCTATATAAATATGCCCCACAAAAATTTTTGAAAAGGTTTTTATTTACTCGAGACAAATCAAAAGAGTTCATGTGACTACCACAGTTCCATTATCAAACCAATTCAATGTTACCATTATAAACGAAGCTTCGTTAAATATGGCAGAAATGCTTATTTCAATGGTTGTGTAGGACATTTATATTGATGAACATATTTAAGCTATATTTACTGCGACTTAAATACGCATATATGTAGATGCTACAACTACAGGGTCTTCCAATAAAGGCGCTCGACTTTTAAATGTAAATAAAATAAGTTGTGTGTGATCTATTTTATTTGAAAGAATATTGACATTACCATAACCGTCAACGGTGAGCGCTACAGATGGATGATAAGCAACTTATTGTGGCCTAAGCTGGATGGTGTGGATACCGACGGAATGTGGTACCAATAGGACGGCGCTACGTGCCACACAGCGCATGCCACGATGATGATTCTGCCCAAGTTTGAGGGCGACATGAACTGGGAACCGAGCTGGTGCGTTTTAACTCCTTTAGATTTCTTCCTTTGGGGCTATCTTAAATCACAGGTAATAATAATAATAATAATAATATTTTATTTGGCGTTGTATATACAAGATCCAAATCTTTTGAATTGTATACTATTTAACAATAAACGGCAAATAGAGAAATAAAAGAGGAAATTACGAATTAGATAAAATAAAAATGAAAAAATAAACTACATAATTTACAAGCAAGTAAAATGAGAGAGAAATAAAAGGAAAGTAAATATAAGCAGAGTCGATACCAATTGTGCTCAGACCACCGTAAATCTTCCGCAGCGAGTGTTTGATCTGATCACATCATTCCATTTTACTATTAAAGTAAACTCCCAAGCTTTTCAACGTGCTAATACAATGCAGTTGTACTTCGTTGAGATAAATGGCTGGAATATCAGCTGTATTTAGCAAAATGGACAAGTGAGTTTTTAAGGATTCAATATGAGTTGGTTGTTAAGGGTCCACGAGGAGCTGTTTTTTAAATCACTACTAATCTTTTCGGTGTAGTCTACTGTTAAAGCGATAGTTTCTTTAACATAAAAAGTGAAAAACAAGAACCACCCACAAATGTCGGACAAGGTTACCAGTTAATTTGAAATACTTTAATTAAACGATTCTGAAAAAATCAGTTGTGATCTACTCAATTTTATGAAGTGATAACTTTGCCATGGTTTTTGCTTTTTATGAAAAAGAAACTTCCGATTGAAAGAAGGGCTATGTTTAGGTCATTATTTTTGTTTAGAATCAAATCAATGAATTTGTGGGACCCCCAAAGATAACGCCCCTCACACAGATATTTCGCAAATACAAAATTATTTCAACTCGACTTAAAAAACATATAATATATAAAGGAAGTCTCAACGGTGAGGTTATCACAAACGTTTTTAGATGTCGGCCCGAGGACTACAACTATCTATAGATTCTCGGATTATGTTCTAAAATTTATAGATTTGTAGACTATTTCATTGCCCAAACTGCAAACCTTGCAAATCCATGAAAATTTTTCTTAGCTCAACCGAACATGGGCAACTAGGGCATTCCAAGGTACAGATTCTGTTATTGGTTCTAGTAGTTATGATTTTATTTTAACTATAACAATCTATACATCTTCGGATTCATCGTTTCATCTTCTGTAATATGATATGCTACCCCCTGTCCACTTAGACTATAGGCTAAATTAATTATGTCATCCCACTATTGACACCTTATTTGGTAAAATTGGTGTATAGTCCAATCAATAGGGTCAATATTCCGGCCGTTTGCCTAACTATCTCGGGGCGCTAAAGAGTACAACCGAACAACAAAGTAATGTTGTTTTAGTGTGTAGTAAATAATTATAAGGCAATAATGTAAGTAACATTTATTACGACGTCTAAGCTTAAATATCATGAGAGTCTTAAGGGGGATACCGGTGTAGAATCGCAAAAAAGGGTGATTTTTGGTAAGAGAAAAGTATAAAATAAAGTTGCGAGCTTGTGCGTCAACAACAATGGATCTCACAAAGAAAAAAGATTTTTATTTTTGAGCTGGACGGAGAAATCCGCTAAACCTTTAATATTCAGTAAAAAAAATTACGCTAGTGAAAGAAATTTTTGTTAAAAGTTAAATGTTTGAAAAACACGCAAACATTTCTACTTATTTAAAAGAAAAAAAAATGTAGGGCAAGTGTTGGAGGTTCAGCGGAAAAAAACAGCTTTATTTCAAATTGGAGATTATTAACTCAATTATTAAACTCTCCACACTGCGCACCAGTTTAAAAAACATGGGTTTGAGAAAAATGCATTTTAAGATTTCAGATCACATGCAGACGTACGACAGACGACGCGAACAAACATCTGTAGGGTAGGGGCGCAGTTTTTTTTTAATTGAGCGATGAGGAGGCAGCGTTTGAAAAAAGAAGGCACAGAGAATTTTTAAATCTAAAAACCAAAAAACCGATTTGTTCTAGACCGGTGTGCCCCCTTAAGGAAATTCTTCTCATTTCAATCTATCGGCTGTGCAAATCACAACCCTACAGGCCACTGTTTTTTGACATTACGCACGTCTGAAATGTGTTGTTTTAATTTTTTTAAAGAGTGCATTACCTCCATTTTCCCATGGTTTTGACTTTGGATGCCACAATAAAAGAGATTTGCTTTAACAGATTGCCGGTACCTAGGGTTCCAAAGATCACACGCCGATCAGAATTCTAATAGAATGGTGTGCGAGTAGTCTAGTGGATAGTGTGCTAGACTGTCGACCCACAAGTCACAGGTTCGAATCCCAATCGGATCCTACGAGTGTGATTTTCCATATAGGCTATAGATGCAAGCCCCATGAATTGATATAACTACTACGGCCTAATCATCCAGCACAGCGAACATAAATAATTCAAGAAACGGAAGCAGAGCCTCGAAGTGGAGAGACTGTGCTCCTAACTGGAATGAAAACAAATTTACTATTTACTCTACTTAGGAGCATAGGGCTTTCAAAGGTTTTAAAACGGTTTTTTGAATGTCAAATCAAGGGTAGTATTCCTTCTAAGTTTCATCAAAATCGGACATTTCGGCTTGCGAATCTCCCTTGTTAGTATATTGCTGCTACTGAAAACTGATAATTGTAGATATCTAAAAAACTTGTCAACGTATCTTGTTCAAAATACTTTTCAAGTGAAGTAATTATACTTAAAGTATTACTATCTCAATGTTTTTCAGATTTTTTAATCGCATACTTAGTTGGAAAGTTAGAGGGCGGTTGGGGGCATTTTTAATGACTTTAGGAGCCTGTATTTCACAACCTCTTCACCTGATGGCAAAACCTCTTAAGAACCTTCATTGCAATTTTAGAAACCATTTCAACGATACGCTCAATGGAGCGCGCGAAGAAAAATAGTATCCGTCAGTTCTACATATGTATGGAACGACATCCCAATGGTTTTTTTGGGATTTCATTGCATAACTAATTGGAGGTTCATACAAGACACCTGTAAGTAAGTTTCATCCGAATTGATGGAAAGATGGCGGAGTTATAAGGCTTTGACATACGGACGTGGGCTTTCGATATTATACGAGTACCTGAGAATACGCGAGGGCCAAATTGATCGCTTTAGTAGAGAAAGGATTTACAAATTTATATAATACGTATAACCACTAATGCGGAATTTAAAAAATCTATATGTAAAAAAATTTAATCAAATGGTTTTCCTTAAATTAAAAACTTTTTTTATTTAACATTTCTCAAAAGTTTTTTTACGAATAAATTTGTATAATCTTTCTCTAAAGATAAGAAGATGGGTAATTAAACAAAAATAAAAAAGATATGTATTATTACTTGTTAATCCTTTGAAATGCAATATCCTAATTGTCTACCGTCATGATATTGAATCTGCGACATTACAGCCCATAGTAAACAATGGAAACAGGATGTCAAAACTCTGGGCATACTTATTAATAATAAGATGACTTGCTGCAACCATGTTAATAATATTGTTCATAAGGTCTATTGTAGCTTGCGGCAACTCTGGATGAGGTCAGACATTCTTTCGGTGGATCTCCGTAAACGATTGTTCATAGCTCTTATTATGCCACACTTCACGTATGGTAGTGTGGTATTTCTATACCTTGATGCTTGACGGTAGCTTTCAATGAAGTCCTGCGTTTTGTTTACAAGCTGACAAGATTTAGTCGTACTCTAATTCACTTCTTGGATTTCCACTTCACATTTACTTGGTCCACCGCTCTCTCAAGCTGTTGCACAAAATAGTGTACGTTCGACAGCCGATGTATCTCAGTAATAGATTTGAATTTTCGTAATCTTCCAGGCATCTTAAAATTAAAATTCCACAATATAATTCTCGATTTGGTGACCGGTCGTTCTTTGTCCAGTGTGTACGTATCTGGAACCAGTTACCGGTTCATATTCAGGGCGCATCATCCAGCGAATCCTCTGAACTATTTTAAAATAATTTCTAAATTTTTGCACATCTCTTTCATTTCTTTCTTTTGCTTTTATTTTATAAATAATTTTCATATTGCATTTTTTTTTTATTTCCTCTCTCTGAACTACCAGTTGTAATGATTTTTTTTAATTTTTTATTTTTTCTTATGAATTTCTGTAGTTAAAGTTATGCATGTTGTCCTAAATTTGCCAGTATTTGTTCCACTTGAGCTTTGCGCACTAAAGAATTTCTTTATATAGTGAACGAAACAAATTATTATTATTACTATTATTATACTGATTACATGAATGTCGGAAAACGTGTGGGATAAACGTCAATTTTAGGAAATTTCAGCAAATTTTTGTCTCTTTCACCTGCAGTGATAGAGATAGATTAAGGCTGGTTGGTTTTTGGAAAGAACATTGAGATAGTAGTTATGGGGCGTGAGTTGAATGCAGCTGCGTCTAGTAGATAAAAAGTTAAAAATAAAATAATAATGTGCATACCGAAGTTATGAATCATTCTGTAACTCCCAACGGTTGTGATTGACCCCCCCCCCCCCCCCTACCCCCCTCCCCTATCCCTCTCTGACTATATTTTTTTCTTTCTCTAGGTGACTTCTATCACCCCATTCATTTTGGCCGAAGTAATGTGAAACAACCACCATTTATTTAGACACATTTAGCTGTTAGTTTGATTGCTTGAAAATATGGACAGAGTAAAGTTTGGGTCTTTATATAGACCCCTGTGGTCTCTTGATTTTATTATTGTAGTCGCCCATTAAAAATTTTCGTTGTGGAAATTCGGTTTACTAAAATGTTCGTAAACATCTTTCCGGCATGTTCCTTATCCTCGACGGTCGTCGAGCATTGCAATTTACTGTTACTAGTGGTGGTCTACTGTATATTTTTTCATATTGGATTCGCCTAAATCATCTTGAAATTGGAAAATTGGGAACGGTATTTAAAGTCAGCCACTACAACAACCAATACCATATATGCCAATATTTACGGAAATTGAAAGAAATTTAGTATTTTGAGTTCGCTGTGGGCATCTTGAATTTGAGATCAACGACCACCCACATTTTTTATTGTACCTTGCGCGTTCGTTAACGGATTACTTTTATAATTTTCGCGGTAGTTTTATAAAGAGATGGGGATACCTCCTTTAAAAAGATTGTTTTAAATCATGTGCTGTACCTAAGAAAAATTGATTGCGTAAATTTTATGTGCATGGTGTTTTATTCCCGATATATTTTCATTTTGAGCAGTATTACCATTGCCTAAATCTTACGAAAAACGTTCGTTCATAGGCGCAGCATCGTTGTAAAGTGAAGAAAGAAAGATGTTGAAGTTAATATTGACTTAGTAAATAGTATGTATATTTGCGGAAACGATGATTGCAATACATATAATCAATTATTAGCTTCCCAATAAAATTTGAAATGCCTCAGTCGGGAAAACCACAGCGAGCAAACACGATTATAGTAATTTTTCTGACCACAAAGGGCCCACGAGCGCCCTTATCAAATAATAGCAAAACCCTTTTAATGGAAGTGTAAAATCCCAAATTGAGTCAACCAAGCTGATTGCTTGTCTGGGTGTAATTCACTTGACGTCTCGTAAGCAAAAGAAGTAGCATTGTAGCGACGTGCTCGACAGGACATGCGCCGGGATGCTATGCTCCTATTGGGTAAATACATAGGCACTATCTGGATAGGTCACCGATGCTCCAGCGAGACTGTGGTCGTCCTATGCACCTCGTACGGGAATGGGAACTAGGTGTCCTTCCTCCTCCGACTCCGCATTGCTATGCACATGGAGGAGAAGGCTCTCCTGTACATAAGATCCTTGAGCTCTTTGTTTTTATTGAAGCAGCACGCTCAAACGAAAATTTGATATATTAGGAATGATTGTCCCAACAAAAAGGGTGAATTCGATTTTATTGCTTCTGCTCTCCACAGGTTCAGGTAATCACTGTAAGCTGGCTGCGGGCTCAAAGGATGCGACCTGCCCTTTTGCGTCCGTCGAGATGCTGGTGAGCATCTTCCTGCGGTACTATCGGAATAAATATGGTAAACACGAAATAGGTCTGGGAAGCTGATGGTGGCTTTATGGGGCTGGCACCGGACTCTGGAGGGAGGGTGGGTAATTTTTCATCGCATTATCATGAGCTGGCTGCCCGGCATGATTTCGAGTGAAATGTTGGAACGATGCCGTGATCGTTTACGTGATGAGTGTGTGCGTTGTATTTTTCGGGATAACTTGGGAATATGTGTGAAGTATTTGATGATTTGATTTGGTTTGACGATAGTGTGAACCATACTTACAATTAGATTTTAAGTAACAGCTATATAAAAACCTTTGTCGCAGTAACAAGAAATAAAAGATAAATTTATGATTTTTAATAATAAATAATTTCAGTGTTAAATTAGGTTTATTTAGTGGAAGTTCTTATCGGGGATTTCTATTTTATTGTTAATATTAGTTTATGTATTAGAATTCCTCCTCGAAAGAAACAATGTTTGTTTTTTAAGGTATTAATGTGAATAGAAGAGGTTCGAAAAATATACATTCATATTCTTAAACATTCGTCTGTATTTGCATATGGGCATAACTATTAATGGTTAATATATCGAGCTCCTCCCGCCCATTTATCGTAAGCGACAAAAAGTCAGACGATACAGAGAAAATATGTACAAAACTTCGACAAAATGCCCCTACTTCTAATTCTTTAACGGTACATATCAGTGCTGCAAAAATTAGGGAAATTATGTAAGGTGTGGAATAAAGTTAATTGCAAAATTGTCGCCTACGATAAATTGGCGGGAAGGACCCGATATGTACCTACGTAATATATGGTAGTTTGGCAGGTTAATCATTCCCCTAGACGCGTACAACATCCCCTTTGTGGAGTCGTGTTAGTAATTTAGTATTATTTTGCTAGTAAATTTAAGTAGACGGTGGCATTAAGCCGACCCTAGTGTGGTTAGTTTTTCTTGCACATTAACAGCAATATGGTGAATTCAACATGGTGACCGAAAGATTAAATTTCCGCGGACTATGGAAGCGAGCAACTGTAATACTGCTACCCAAACGAACTGCCCCTACTTGGTCCTAGTAACTTCAGACCTATTAGTATTTTGTACTTCCTTGGTAAAATTCTTATATACTCAATTGATGTACATATTACATGAACAAGAATAGATTGTTATCTTTGTCCCAATTCGGTTTTTGTAAGTCTCATAGTTTTAAAACGGCCAACAGATTTGTATGAAGCTTTGGATAATGATGAAGTTACTGTTTTGACCCTGTTAGATTTCAGCAAAGTCCTTGATACTGTTGAATATTTTATATTGTTAAGTTAACTGTCTCACTTATATCGCTCACAGCCATAAAACTCCCAAACTGCTACCTTACTGGACATAGTCAGTATGTAAGACTTAATAACACTGTTTCTAATTTGGCACCTATTTGTGGTGGAGTATCACAAGGCTCAATTATGGGATCATTTCTTTTTTCCCTCTATATAAATGATCTCGCTAATGTAGTTAGTGATGTATCAATTCATCTATACGCGGATGATGTTCAGATATAGTTGTCCCGCCTAACTGGCCCAATCGAGGATTGCATTTGCCGCGTGAATGATGATTTGAGCAGGATTTACGGTTGGAGTGAGCTCGATGGATTATTTGTTAATCGTCTGAAATGCAGTGCCCCAATTGTTACCCGTAATGATATTGACTCTGCAACATTACCGCCCATAATGTACAATGGAAATAGCATAGGCTTTGTTGACACTGTCAAAACTGTGGGCATACTTATTAATAATAAGTTGACTTGCTGCAAACATGTTAACAATATTGTTCGTAAGGTCTATTGCAGCCTGCGGCAACTCTGGATGAGGTCAGACATTCTTTCGGTGTATCTCCGTAAACGAATGGTAGTGTGGTATTTCCATATCTTGATGCTGCATGCAGGAGAAAGTGAACGGTAGATTTTAATAATGTCCTGCGTTTTGTTCACAAACTGACAAGATTTAGCCATGTTTCACAGTACTCTAATTCACTTCTCGGATTTCCACTTCACATTTACTTGGTCCACCGCTCTCTGAGGCTGTTGCACAAAATAGTGTACGTTCGACAGCCGATGCATCTCAGTAATAGATTTGAATTTCCGCAATCTTCCAGGCATCTTAAAATTAAAATTCCACATTATAATTCTCGATTTGGTGAGTGGTTGTTCTTTGTCCAGTGTATGCGTATCTGGAACCAGTTACCGGTTCATATTCAGCGCGCATCGTGCAGCGAATGCTTTTATAGACATCTCCAACATGTCTGAACTATTTGAAAATGTTGTCTAAATTTTAGCACATCTCTTTCATTTCTTTCTTTTTCATATTGTCTTTGTTTTTTTCCTTTTCTCTGGTAGTTCAGTTGTAATGTAATACGTTTTTTTTTAATTTTTAAGTTTTTGTTACGAATTTCTATATTTAAAGTTTAATAGTTATATACATGTTGTTCATAGAGTATATTTTGTTCTAAATTTGCCAGTATATTTTCCACTTGAATTTTGTACGCTAAAGAATTTCTTTGTACAGTTAACCAAATAAATTATTATTATTATGAAGACATATTTAATTCTGAGTGTACGTTCTTAGAGTTACCTACGAAAATCTCAGCTATTATCCAGAATTAGTTTATAATTCTAATGAAAGTCGTTTAAATCGGGTTGGAGATAAATGTATGTCAATTCAAAATTAAATCCAACCAATCAATCAATCTTATGCAACTAATTAACGCTTTTTCGGATCACAGGGAATGTCCCAGATAAAAAGCACTGTATAAGTCTTTGTTCATAATTTACAGACCGTCATTATATTTCTTAAACCTTTAAATGAAACAATTTTTCCACGAAAGGCTTTATTACAGACTAAAGTCCTTTTTGGTTTGCACCTGCAATTGCTTAAGGTTTCGTAGCTGCCTAAATAGCCGAACTAATTGCAGGTAGAAATTAGAACGCTTAGTAATACCTCAAAAGTAGTGAATATAAATGATGTTATTGATTCTGCAAATGAGGGTGTTAACTGATCATTCGTTATAGTTTTAGGAACACTCTTTAAATTATTTAAAAGCAGTAAAACTTATATACATATAGGAGATATACTTAAAAATGTATTATATTATAAGGGCACCAAAAATAGAAAAAAAATTTAGTACTATTGTTATATTGTTAAAATTGAACATGTATCTTATGTATGATCTGCCAAGTATGATTTTTAATATTAAATTAAAAACAAATTGCTACAATCCGTACTGATTAAGTTATTGCGGAAGTTCTTTTTAAGGACATATTGCAAAACCGGAACTGTAGCTTATTCGACTCTCAATCAGGCAGAAGAATATCTTAGCACAGGACATGGTCGCTCGCATCGGTTTATTGGTGGAAAACCCGAACAAAACATAGATTAACCGATGCCCTCGTCCTTCGGTAGCAAAGAACCAGTTCATTACTTAATCCTTCTAATGGTAAGAAAGCCGATGAAATCACTTTTGTCTTAAAATTAGGCACCCTAAAGGCGTCTAAGTACCAGAAAGTGCCTCTTTAAATCTGTTGGCTGAGGTGTCTGGATTTGAGAATGACTGGAATTCATTAGTGAAAACATTTGAATATGTCGCCAGTGAAAGCTTCTCATCGCTGCTCAGAGAGTAAATCTCTCACGGTCTACCTGCTTGCGGTTTCCTTCACTTAATCTTTCATTGTAATCTATGGCTGCGGTCGGATTTAGTTGCTATTTGCATAGTTAATTCTGCTCTTTGTCTTGTATTTATGCTAGATGACTGTAGATCTAGGGCACACAAGAAAAACTTCAAAAATTTTATGATTTGCGGTGGTGCTTGCCTTGGTGCAGTTATGTATGTGCAATTAAATTGAGGAATCATAACTTGTTTTAAAATGTGAAAAGGGACTCTAATTATATTGATATTATTGTATCCGCCGTAGTCACACGTAATTAAAAATTTATCTTAATTGAGATAAAACGTGTGGCTACGGCATTTACGTAGCCGAATATTTTATTACAATTTTGAATGTAGTAACTGTGGGTGATGTATTTATTATAAGAATTCATTAACTTAGTAGGTGATTTTCTGATTGACCTGTACACAGTAGAGGTCTAGCTACTAAGGCTTGTGTAAAACATTAGAAAGGGCAGTTGGAGCCGTAGTTGGGTTTTAGTTTACTTTATTTTATTTAAAACATTTGGCTATTTTTTCTATTTTTTTTATTAAATCGTATAATAATAAAGGGCTTGTATAAAAATGAAGTCGTATTTATTTCAACTTTTAATTTGATACCAAACTCGAAACATTAGTAGATATTGTATTTTTTTTTTTGAGCTGCGTATTTTATGTTTCTTATCCTTCCTAGTAGATTTGACGTCACCTTATATAACCTATATTGCGCGAAGCATCTATACAAATCCAATGATATCTCATTTGTTCAGATGAGGCAAGTATTCTAGGAGCTATGAAGGAACCTAGTTGGGAAAGGAATAGATTCTGAAGTAATTCAGAATACATTCAGCGAGTCAAAACCGAGTCCACTTTCGATTACTGTATGAACAAAGAATTTATTACTTCTTCACAGGCATGTCATAGGCTGTAACCAATCGACACCACCTGCATAACCCGTATTCAATTCAGAATCAATGGAATGCAATTTATTTTGCTTCGATTACAGAGAATGTATTGCGAATCAGTTAAAATGAATTCATTCCATTCTGTATTAGTGAATTGGAATCAAATCTTCCCAGCTGGAAAGGACTAGATTCTGGATTAATTCAGAATACATTTCGGGAGTTAACAACTGATTCCACTTTGGATTACTTTGGGAATCTGTTATTTTTATTATTCTTGAATATGTGGAAATCTGGAAAATGAAAATGAATGAATGTTGTTTTGAGAGGTCCCCTAATTTTGTTTTGTTTTTTGGACAAAAAAAGCCGATTCGGGTAGAGGCATGAAATTGGGTTCAAACGAAAATTTTCTTACTTTCAGGAAAAAATATATTGTCTATTACTACCTTGATGAGAATGCAGGATATAGGAATGGGGCTGCAGTCGATAAAAACTCAAAACACAGACGGTTCAGTACGTAATAATAACAAATATAATAATAATGATAATGGTGATAATATTTTTTTGATATTACAATTATTATTATTTTAGGATACTGATCTCGAATTTACCGACATTTTGAAATTAAAGATGGCGGACCGAAAATTCGCAAACTCAAAGGTATCCTCTGAAAACGGGACCTATTATTGTTTTGGGATCGCTGATCTCGAATCTACTATCGAAAAGGAATTTTTGGCTAACGAAATATGAAGAAGCTTCACTTCTGCCAACCGTCCTCTGACGCACACATATTTTATAGTGTTCTGTAAACACTTATGGAATCACTTCGGTGTCCGTCTATTTGTTACAGGCGATTTGTTCTGAAACTATTCGAGGTAAAAATTTGAAATTTAGCACAAAGATATAGCGTGATGGCTCAATTATAGACGTGAAGTATATAAAGTTAAATTTTTATTCTAGGTGTTAATTTCGTGGCAAATTTGGAAATGGAAAATAATATTTTTCAAAAGCATCATGCAGGGCGTTAATGTCAAATAAAGGCTGAATGAAGCACTAATTGAACAATATATTTGATGTATTTTTTTCCCATTTATTGTACACATTTTTCGGGATAAATGCTTAAAAATTGATGTTTCCTACCCTTATCAACAAAGGGATGGTTAAAAAAAATCTTAAAAAATTATGAACAATGAGAATTGAAACCATATTATCAAGACTGAAAAATTACAGCGCGGCAAATTGGTTTAAACGATTTAATTGTTTATGTCCTAATTAGTTCAAGTCATGAGTGCAAAAAGTTGAGTCTGTTGAGAGGAGCGACAAAGGAGGAAATGTATTTTTGTCGGAATTCTGAGGATTTCAGCCAATTTCATGCTTCTACTCGAAACGGTTTTTTTTAAATATTAAAAATAAACCATGATTTTGGGGGCCACCAAAATTATGGTTTGTTTTTTAGATTAAAAATATCTTCGTCCTCTCAATGGGCTCCACCTTTTGCGTTCGCGTTTCCGTTTATTAAAACTGCTGATGGCATGGAGCACTAATTTTGCAAGTAGATTGCAGTTTTTTTTAAAGTGAAGTGTAATGCCGGGTTGAGTATTTCTCAGTCGGAGAAAAGAAATGTCAGAGATAGTAAATATCGACACACCGTTAAGTGGTCCGTAAAGAAAAAATGGTGGACCATCTAACCTTCCTGGGGTGGCACGTGCACCCTGTGCAGCCCCAGTGTGTGCGCCACGGGTTATATGTATTATATTATCACTAGAAGGGCCACGGCATATTGACGGCAGCGCGACTTTACATACAAGTAACTATTTAGATGGCTTTTATTTATAAGTATAATGCTACAATATGCTTCCAAACTATATTTAAGTAAAAAATATGTTTTATGCATCTAGTGGACTGATGAACGATGCTCACAATAGGCCCCATAAATCAGGGGCGGACAGAGTTACATGATATGAAATAAAAGTTTTAACAGAAGAGTTATTAGACCAACCTTTGAATTGAAAGCTTTTTTCTGTAAAACTCCAATATATCAGTAGGATATACTTTTTTTTTATTCCTATTTCAAATTTCGCAAAAATGAGGCAAAGACCCTTATAAAAAATTGTTTAGGGGTAACAGTTATTTTCTATCCCTGCAACAAGTAGAGCCAAAATTTATCTAATAAATTGGCGGAAAATGAAACGCGTCTTGTTGTTGGTCCAATTTTTTCTCGAATTTCAAAGTGATGTAATTGCAATAGATATAATTTTGTTTTCTTATCTGGGAAACATTACTTTTGCAAATTTTCGATTGTCCGTTTCTTCATGAAAAATATTTTGAACTTGGACGCCATTTGTCGGCTGTTATTTTGAAAATTTTATAGCTATAGCTTATAGTATGGTAAAACCTGACATTTTCACCCAAGACAGGAAAAAATTAAGTCATTACAAATGTTTTGTGACGACAAACAGACGGTTTCAAATTACATTTCCATTTATGCGATTTGTTTTAGATTTAACATTAGTCATACTAATTATCAGAATGTCCCGAATAACGGTTCAAAAATAGTGTCGAATAATCAACCAGCGACCGAATTAACACATTTTTGTGTAAATTTGTTCAATTTGTTCCAAATTAACAAGGCACTTATTAACTACACAAAACAATAACTAATTGATTTATTTATTTTGTTCTCAACATAATCTTTGTTAAAAATAGATTTAAAGAAAATTCATACTCTGCTGCCATAATATCAATTGATCATGTGGTGTTAAAACAAAAGGTATTTCCAACATGATTATCGCTACGTATAATAACATCTCAAAGTTAAGATTTATCGACTTATTAGTTTATTTTTATACAAGGTAAGAACATAAGAGTTCTGAGACGCTACTCTTTCTACAAAACTCGGTAGAGTCCAGTAGCCAGGTCATTAATTTTTGAAAAGGAACGAATGAGATTTTCAAATAGGAAATTAAAAATCAAAGCTGGCGCGGCACGGCGGGCATGCTTTATTAGCCATACTGGAAAATGTTGTTTTTGTGAATATATCGGAGACAGCTGGACTTGCGACAAAAATGGTAAGTATCTTTTTTGTAGAGGGTACTGAACATTCTCTATTTTTTTTTCTAAAATTTATATTCACGGAATTACAAAGTTCATTAAAGCTTTCGGGGACGCTTCCTTTCTGGGTGCCCCTAAATTTGAAATCGGGCTGCGAGGCACTTTGTTGTTCTAACCAGCGGAAAATTATTTAAAAAATTTCTACTCGCCCTCTTTTTGGAGATATTTAATAAAATAGTTTATTTTTTTGCAACAACAACAAACTGTTTCGAAGCCCGCGCTCAAATTTATCAGAATTCAGGGGCACCCGGAAAGGAAGTCTTGCCAAGTTTTCTATTTATAGTTATTTTTTATTTGTATATTTCATTATTTCGTTTGCATAATATATTTCAAGCTCTACAAAATTCTCAATGACTTGTATTAACGTACGAGTGACCGTTACCTAGATAGTTTACAACCACGTGTTTTACGATTTAGTTTCAATGACACTTCTGTATTTCCTAAACATTTTTCAAATACGTATGGTCAAATTATTTCCTTTTACTAGATTACCCTTAGTTTTCTTTAAAACATTATTTAAAGGGTTTTTTTTGGGTTTATGTTTTACTCGATATTTCAGTAGCAGAGACATTGCATTGATCTTCTTTTTTAATTCTCAATTTCCTTATATGCATATTCCACAACATTAACAAATTATATTAAGGCAGTGCTTATTTGTCACCTCCGTAAGTCCGTATAATAGAAAAATACGGAAGTCTTGCCAAGTTTTCTATTTATAGTTATTTTTTATTTGTATATTTCATTATTTCGTTTGCATAATATATTTCAAGCTCTACAAAATTCTCAATGACTTGTATTAACGTACGAGTGACCGTTACCTAGATAGTTTACAAAAACGTGTTTTACGATTTAGTTTCAATGACACTTCCGTATTTCCTAAACATTTTTCAAATACGTATGGTCAAATTATTTCCTTTTACTAGATTACCCTTAGTTTTCTTTAAAACATTATTTAAAGGGTTTTTTTTGGGTTTATGTTTTACTCGATATTTCAGTAGCAGAGACATTGCATTGATCTTCTTTTTTAATTCTCAATTTCCTTATATGCATATTCCACAACATTAACAAATTATATTAAGGCAGTGCTTATTTGTCACCTCCGTAAGTCCGTATAATAGAAAAATACGGAAGTCAATATTTTGTAAAAGGAAAATATGTAGTCAGTAATTGTGAATGACACAAAACAATACGTAAACAAAGCAAAATTTACCATTTACTAAATGTCTACTGAGAATATTTTCCTTTTACAAAATATAGACTTCCGTATTTTCGTTTATACGGACTATTCAATTAAGCACTGCCTTATAATAATTGGATTTACTTAATTTCATCAATCTGATTTGAAAAATTCAAAAGTAATTGACAAGTGATATGCATATTGATTTGGACGGATCAGATATTATAGAAACGCTTTGTTGATGTTAATATGAGTGTAAACGTCCAGTGTCAACTTATAGTTATACCTCTACACTAAATTGTGGACACTTTCCAATTACTTTAATTCCATTAAAAAATTGAAGCATAGTTGAAAAAGTTGTCATGCGCTTATCTGCTCGCATATGGTCTTTCTAATACATTGCTTTGCTGTATTTCTATATCTATAAAAAGAAAATAACTTGATCAAGAATACCAAAATTAAGTAAATATATAGAAATTGTAGGGTTTAAGTTTATTTTACAGCACGTGAAAGATCGGCTGTTGTCAGCAGATATGAACATACTAATAATGACTAGGTAAACGAAGTAACGCTAGAGATATACATTGTGACCTGTTTATTGTTTTCGGCAAAATAGGAAGAATAGTCGACTGTGCGAACAAGAAAGTTAATAGCCGATTTAGCCAATAATTACCAAAATTTCTTCTTAATTCACTTATCCGAGCCAGGTAATACATAAGTGCACTTGACCACAGGCAATCCACACTCATTGTCTTGCATTTACCTGTAACCACGTGTTATTACCCTAGACACCCCTTGGAGCATTTTTACCTTTCGGTCATGCTCCGTTCCGACTAGCCGTGGTGTGTGTTAGTCAGGAGAAAACAACCCCTGTTTTCGTCCTATTCGGATCCCTGCCGCGGATGTACGCAGGGTCAGCACTAACACCAGTCAGAGCACGCTGCTTTATGTACAGGGTGGGGTGGTTGTCATGTCAACGACTTAATTCGAAAGTCACTTATCTATGTACGGAAAGCACACCCATCGTAAGAAACTGAGACTACCCCTTAGGTTTGTATTTAATGCAACTCTCAGAACTGTTGAACGTGCAGTCGGTGGTGGTTGTTTGTCCGTTCAGTACCTTCGTTTGCTGTGTTTGGTGCGTTGTACAAATTTCAATTATTTGGCAATTTTCCGAGTCGACCGGACTAAACCTGTCGGGAATGTTGGTGTGGCCCCTTAATGGTCGGAAGTGAGCGCTCTCAAGCGCGTGCAATTTAAGGAAGTTACACCTGTGACAAATCGTTTGCTATTCGTGTTGATAAAAGTGTGACTAATTAGTTAGTTGTTGTTTATGCACAATTTATCAGTGAGAAATGATGCCACCAAATACAGCACAATCCCCAACTGTCTCACTGAGACCATCTCAGGATAACCCTGTGTCACGGCCTAGGGCGGTGTACAGTATTGACCAAATATTAGGAAATCAAAGTAGAAGCACCGGTAAGTGTTTGGAATTAATTAATGAGACGTTAATTTGAGTCTTTTAACTACTGACGTAAAATAAATTCAATTAATGCTAACGTATGTGTGTCTCTGATATCGTAACATTAATGGTAACAAAACAGATTTGAAGGAGCCTTACGCGTGTCGTTTTCCTTTTATTATTTATTACTTTTAATTAGTTAATTTGTTTTAATTTTACAACGACTTTAGGAAATTCACTAGCCTGCCTGATTAAGAGTTGCAAATGGAATACTTACATTTAATCACATATGTATACACTTGCGCATTGGTTTTATAGTTTATTATTTAATTATTATAAAGTACTAAAATTACTGCGTTTACGAAGTTAATAATAATATTTATTTGGTCCGCACTAAAGATTAAACAATTTTACACAATGTGTGGTTCGAAATATAGGATGATTATGTATTTATTTATTTAAAGTTAATTAATCGGGAGAAAAGGAAAAAGGAAAAGACAAATACAATAGTAGATTAGATGAAAATAGAAAAAATAAGATAATGAAAATTAGAAATATAAAACAGAAAGGATTCCAAACATGAACAAATGCTGAATTACAGATGAAGTCTAATTGAATTTAAATAGATTAACAAACAGTTTGTTAAATTATGAGTGAAGACCCCCCAATATATGAATTAAATTGGTTTTTTAATAATCAAAAGTCGAAGTAATAGAGGCAAAGTAAGAAAATGCTGACGCGCGAACCGTCATCGTTATAAGTTAAATTTTTTTTTCCTTTTATTATATTATACATCCTTGGTTATTGGCACAGTATTAATTAATCATACAACAAACATTTGCAATGTGGATGGCTATGCACTTCTGCTTCTTTTTGATAGTGATTTAGCGAAAAACTCTTAACTTTAGATTAAACTGAATGTGAGAACCAAATATAATCTAATAATGAACTTTCATATCTATAGTTTTATCAGCCTTTTATTTATGACCATCAGCTTAGCACAAGCAATATAAAACATATGTATTTCATTTTGATATGCGGGTAATTGTAAAAAACATTAGCAAGTGCAGGAACATCTGTGTCCACTGTGTCTTTATTGGATTCCTTAAAACAAGAAAAAAAACTATAAATGTTGAATACCTGCAATTGTAGCTTCTAAAACGCAAAAAGGAAATTACCGTGCCACTTTCGCTGGATAAGAAATAAATTAGAAGCGATGATGTAATGGGCGTGAATTGAAAAGACTCGCCCATCACAAAAAAAAATATTAAACAGAATAAGTCAAAATATAATATAAACTCAGAAGAATAATGAAATGTTAACAACCTCTCAACCCCACTCAGAAATTTCACATCTACCTATGCATATGTATATCCGCCCTCATGATTTCAATCTCGTTCAAATTAATAGACATAATTCCCATACATAAAAGTACACAGAAGACTTTTTCGTTGAAAAGAGTCCACCCATAGATCAATTCATACGATTTGTCTGCGGATTAAATTTTTCTAACAGGGACACAAATTCAAAGGACTCGCTGTAACGATAACGGGCACCGTATCTGCCGACCCACGCTGATCCAATAAAAATACATCAAAGTCCGAACATAGCTGATGTACGAAATTCAAATTTTTTGGGCTGATAGGATGCTTTGATTGCTCTGGATGTCGAAAAATCCCAAACTTTTGCTTTTTTTTTAATTCAGTTAGGAGAAGGTCACCTTAAATTATTTTGCACACTGTCAAGATATCGAGAATACTCGAGTCGCACTTGCTCCTTCCTAAATTAGAATATTCACAGTAACTCTCTTCAGTTTTAGTCTTTGAGTCGACTCTCCAAGCCTTATTGCTTTAATCACGTATTTTTCTTAAGTTGCCATCAAACCAATTACGATATATAATTACTTCTTAGCCTGGCCAATTCGAATAGTACAAAGAAAACTTTTAGATATTATATCGTAAAATAGTGATAAACAACTATTAATATCAAAACACCTATACAAAGACGACCAGTCGGTAATATTAAGTCTCGCATTAAGTTTGCAAAATCAGCCTTAGCAAAATCATAGACAAAACCTGAACTGTGTTGTCTAAAATCATTACAAAATCTATCTGTATGCATGATGGCATGACACCTTTTCAATCCACTAGCGGGTCCAATGATCGGAATACACAAGAAACGCAGCCTTTGGTGTGATAAATACCAAATCCAAATTCTACCCCGGTTATTTTTTATGGAGTCGACTACATCATGGCCGGCCGAACCAGAGATTTCTGATGGGATAAAAATGCTTGCATCATTCGAAGCAACCCAAAATATCGATGGTAGATTAAAGTCCCCATCATACAATCATACTGTCATGAGATGCAGACATATGAAAAACAGGCTCGATACAATTCATGTATGCCTTATAGGTAGCAGGTTCTTAAACAGAAGTCTTTACTTTGTGAACAAGATTAATAAAGTATAATGGGGTAAACGAGATACAATACATAGATTGTTTTTCGAACCAATAAATGGAGCTGTTGTGTGGGAGACTGGAAGAACCTTAAAGTGCCTATGTTGAAGGAGAAATAGGTATCTATCGCTATGCAACGCTTACTAGAAGAAAAGAGAATTTTATTAAGGCTCCGATGTCCCATGTGAAGTAAATCACACATTAGAATTGATAACCCTGAAATTATTAAAAGACTACTTTCACCAGTTTTTATAAATGTATGCGTTAACTATCTAATATATTGATGTGGAACTTACGATTATATCAATCAAAAAAATTAAAGATTTAGGGGGTACAAAAAACTGCAAATAAAAAATAACTACAATGCATTTCAGCAAGTATGACAAATAACAAAGTAATATATATAATATGCAAATAAATAAATGACTAAATAAGTTAGCAGATATGTATATAAAATAATGAATAATGAATGCATAAAACAATTCCAAACGAGAATCACTTCATTAATCAAGTAGGTAATTAAAGAGAAGAAAAATTGAGATATAAAGGGAACAAAGAATTAACAAATTACTGTTAACTAAAAAAAAAATTTAAGTGAAAATATAATGAAAACGAGGTAAATTAAACAGAGTAAATGGATATATATGTAATAGAGATCAATAGAAATAAATAAATAAACAAATAGGATCAGACTAAAAATACAATATCATAGACTACTTATACACAGCTTAAGATATGTCTTCTTGAAATTTGTAAGGTTTTTTGATGCTTTAGATTCTTTAGGCAATGAGTTCCAAAGTCTCAATGCGCATACAAATTAAATGAATATAATTTAAAATTTTATTTTATGTGATATAATTAAAAATTAACGATTTTTGGACCTTTCCCTTCACTTGTGCTATGAGACCTTACTTTTTGTCAAATTTAATGATTCTAGGTCAACGGGAAGTACTCTATGGGTTTTGTTTTAGTTGCGAGTATCAAAATATGCGTCATAGATGGGACATAAATGGCCGCAATTTATGATTGCATTGACTTAGAAGCTTAATTTTTACATTACAGCTACATGAGACTGTAGACTTAAGTATTTGATAGTAATTTCAACTTGATACTTCTACGCGTTACTTAGGAAAAGGGTTTAGATAGACAGACAGACAGACAGACGGACAACGAAGTGATCCTATAAGGGTTCCTTTTTACTTCTTGAGGTATCCTAAAAACAGTTGAGATATCCTCGAAGCTATTTAAATTCTTTTTTATGACCATGTTGGTTGCTAATAAATTAATTTGACTAAGGCTATCTAACGCATACATATATAAAAACTGGTGAAAGTAGTCTTTTAATAATTTCAGGGTTATCAATTCTAATGTGTGATTTACTTCACATGGGACATCGGAGCCTTAATAAAATTCTCTTTTCTTCTAGTAAGCGTTGCATAGCGATAGATACCTATTTCTCCTTCAACATAGGCACTTTAAGGTTCTTCCAGTCTCCCACACAACAGCTCCATTTATTGGTTCGAAAAACAATCTATGTATTGTATCTCGTTTACCCCATTATACTTTATTAATCTTCTTCACAAAGTAAAGACTTCTGTTTAAGAACCTGCTACCTATAGGGCACACATGAATTGTATCGAGCCTGTTTTTCATATGTCTGCATCTCATGACAGTATGATTGTTCTTGGGGACTTTAATCTACCATCGATATTTTGGGTTGCTTCGAATGATGCAAGCATTTTTATCCCATCAGAAATCTCTGGTTCGGCCGGCCATGATGTAGTCGACTCCATAAAAAATAACCGGGGTAGAATTTGGATTTGGTATTTATCACACCAAAGGCTGCGTTTCTTGTGTATTCCGATCATTGGACCCGCTAGTGGATTGAAAAGGTGTCATGCCATCATGCATACAGATAGATTTTGTAATGATTTTAGACAACACAGTTCAGGTTTTGTCTATGATTTTGCTAAGGCTGATTTTGCAAACTTAATGCGAGACTTAATATTACCGACTGGTCGTCTTTGTATAGGTGTTTTGATATTAATAGTTGTTTATCGCTATTTTACGATATAATATCTAAAAGTTTTCTTTGTACTATTCGAATTGGCCAGGCTAAGAAGTAATTATATATCGTAATTGGTTTGATGACAACTTAAGAAAAATACGTGATTAAAGCAATAAGGCTTGGAGAGTCGGCTCAAAGACTAAAACTGAAGAGAGTTACTGTGAATATTCTAATTTAGGAAGGAGCAAGTGCGACTCGAGTATTCTCGATATCTTGACAGTGTGCAAAATAATTTAAAAGAAAATCCAAAGCTTTTTTGGGACTTGAATGCACTCCTAGTATCTTCGGGAGTTATTCTTAAAGCATGGAATCTCGCATTCGTTATCCCATCACATAAAAAGGGAAAGAAAGATAAAATTGATAATTACAGACCAATTGCGAAGTTATCTGCAATGCACAAATTATTTGCGAGGTCACTTTTGAATGCAAGTCCCTAATTAGTACGGTAAGAAATCTGACTTCTTTTATATCTTTTATTTCTGACAACCTTGATAAGAGGGCTCAAACTGATTGTATTTATACAGACTGCTCAAAAACTTCTTTTTAAACTCGCCAGTCTGTGATTTTCTACCCTGCTGACTAATTGGATTTTTTCTTACTTAAGTAGGAGATCTTTTAAAATCAGTTTTAGAAATGTGCGGTGCATACGCAATCCGGAGTTCTCCAAGGTAGCCATCTGGGCCTGTTATTGCTTATTTTATTCATTAATAACCTTGAATCTGTGTTTAAGCACTCCAATATTTTAATCTATGCTTACAACGTTAAACATTTAAGCGGATTGACAACTCAAACGACTATTATTTGTTACAGAGCGGCATTGATGTTTCTAGTCTGTTGTGTGAACATAACAATTTATGTTCAAATATTGAGAAATGCACTGTTATTCTCTTTAGTCGTACACACCTCGCACTTTCTTTTGTTTCTTCAATTCACGGTGTTCCTTTGACTTCTTCTGATGAAGTTAAAGTTTCATTTATCAAAATTAACATTCTCGAAGCATTTAGATTTTATGCTTAGTTTGATAAGACGTTGCAAATATATCGAATTGAATCTGAGCAATGTGCAGATAAATTTTCTCAATGCATTGACTTTAACATGGATTTAAAAAAGCTCCTTTCTTACCATGGATAGACGGTTTATAAAATGTTTGAATTTTGGCTAAATAAATAAATAAATACCCTCCACTTTGAAATGCACACACCTAAATATATAAATAAAATAAATGGTTATCTATAGCTCAAAAGATAGCATCAACTTTCTCTATAGAACAGACATACAAATTGCAGAGAAAATATTGGGTTAAATGAGTGGTCAAGTGAGTCAAACTTGTATGTGGTGACTGTTCAGCGGATTGTAAATAAACTTTTACCAGTTCTTCTTATGTATGAAGAAACGGTTGATTTACTATTTTTTAATATGAATTTCGGTAAGGAATCACTTTGTCCATGGCCATTTTTCCATAGTCATTTCTTCCTTTCCATTTTTCCAAACGTTAAGAAAAAATAAAGATAAATAATCACCGGGTTGATTCCATAAGTTTTCTATTTTTAGAGTTCCGCACCTGAATGAGTAACAGTCTTCCAGCTCATAAATTAAAAAAAATACAAGCCAACAATTTACTCAACATCACAAATTCTTTATATAAACTTTTACAGATAATTACGCTTTTGAGATATCTCCTATATACATGCAAAAGGCGTGACAAGACGATTTTTTCTCCGTACCTAACCCTGTAGGTTAATTGTTAAATTTGGTTAATAGAAATCAGCAAGGCTAACCAGTTAAAATTCGTCTATAATTGTTTTTGATTTCCATTTGTGAAATTACAAAGTAAATCTTTCGAAAAGCGTATTTATTAGCAGAAGTTAGTTACGGAGGAAGAATTTTTGTCTCCTCTCCAGTCTGTCTTTCGTCATAAACATAGTTGCGAGTTCGCACTCCTCAAGTTGACCACGAACATTCGCACTTCTCTCGACCGCCACAGCATAGTTATTCCAGGACTGCTCGATTTTTCCAAGACTTACTTCCTTTGGCTACAAAACCCTTCTGGAAAAGCTAGCTAATAATATTAATTTTGCTTTTAACACGGTTAATCTTATATCAAATTGTGATAAATATAGACCACTATGTTCATCTAAAGCATGGTGTTCCTCAGGAATCTATCCTCGGCCCTTTGATGTTCAGCATGTTTATTAATGATTTACCCCAAGTACTACATTCGAGTGTATGCTGATGACTTTCAAGCATATCTCAACGGGCCCCTTGGAATTATAGAAGGTTGCGTTGCAAGACTAAACGATGACCTACAAAGGATCTATGTGTGGTCACTTGATAAGAAATTAGAACTGAACCCTTCTAAATGTCTGTGCATCACGTTTTCTTGTACTAATGTTGATCCTAGTAATCTTCCCACGATATTTTCAAACAATGAAATAATTCAATAAGTTGAGAAGATACGTGAGTTGGGAGTAATCCTTAGCTCGAGAATGATCTGCTATGACCAAAGTGCCACTCAATTCAACTAGGGGTCAAGTCAACGTTATCAACTTCCGAAATTTCAAACCCCGACACTTGAATTGTGTTACGCTGTCCAGTTCGTTAGACTTTGAGACTATTTGCCTTTCGGGGTTCAGCGGGCGGCGTTTGGTACTTTCAGGTATTGTGTTCTGGAGATTACCTATAGGTAGACATATTAAGTATCTCTGATAATGCGATAATGCAGTTATGTGTCCAAAAATTGGACACAGAACTGCTGATATGATCTGAATTTTAATATGATCTGAATATTATCTGATCTTTAAAATTATTCACCAATACGTCCTTTTACATATAGTACAAATTCATTCACTAAATTACTACTTTCAGCTTATTTTTTTTTTCTTTTCCTTTTCTATTCTCTTTCTTTTTTGCTTTTGTTCTTTCATTTAGTTTAGTTTGGATTTTGACTAGTGCATCATTTTACAATATCTCGCAACAAAAATTCTAAATAAGGTTATGCATCTTGTAACTTGCACCATATAATAATAAATGCTAATAGTAATAATATCAATGACAATTATTATGAACTAGTATATTTTAGGAATTTTGTAAAACTCAGCCCCGCTACTGAAAAACAAGACAATACTTTTTCATATGTAGTACATCTCCTTTTATGTTTCTGGAATTTGTAAAAATATTAACAGACCTTAGATGAATTGTAAATACTTAAGAAGAAGCGCCCACCTTAGCTTTTCGTAATTTTAAAGTATGTTGCCAAGCTCATCGTCTCAACTCAAGTAAAACGTAGGTGAAGTCATTAAAATCAAGAGTAGATGCCTATTTCTCCATAATTATCCATACTTTATCTTTGAACTGTTATGATTTGTACAACAATTCCTGGAATTTCTTATTATGTAGGTAATTATGTGAAAGAATCGCCTTGATTTGCACTATAAAAAGGTTTCAACGAAATTTCAAAAATCTCCTACGACAATTGTAAATTGATTATTTTTTACACAATATTCTCCATGATTTGTAAAATCTCTAGAAAATATTGTGCACGAATGTAAATAATATAATTATTGGCAACAATAATTGCTCCGTTTCACTTACTTATGTATTAATGTTATCAGTATTATTATTGTGGAAAAAGTACAAACTCACGTTTCAGAAATAGCTGCCTTATTAAAATTTCGAAAACAACATCTGAAAAACCATTGAATTCCTCAACCTTCTATGCTTAAATCAGACTCTCTTACAGTAAATTTCCATCGCCACACGTTTCTGAAAAATCGTTTGTACTCTTACATGTCTCGGCTCAATCGAATTCATGTGATAATTGGTTATTAAAATGGGTTTTTCGACATCCAGAGCAATCAAAGCATCCTATCAGCCCAAAAAATTTGAATTTCGTACATCAGCTATGTTCGGACTTTGATGTATTTTTATTGGATCAGCGTGGGTCGGCAGATACGGTGCCTGTTATCGTTACAGCGAGTCCTTTGAATTTGTGTCCCTGTTAGAAAAATTTAATCCGCAGACAAATCGTATGAATTGATCTATGGGTGGACTCTTTTCAACGAAAAAGTCTTCTGTGTACTTTTATGTATGGGAATTATGTCTATTAATTTGAACGAGATTGAAATCATGAGGGCGGATATACATATGCATAGGTAGATGTGAAATTTCTGAGTGGGGTTGAGAGGTTGTTAACATTTCATTATTCTTCTGAGTTTATATTATATTTTGACTTATTCTGTTTAATATTTTTTTTTGTGATGGGCGAGTCTTTTCAATTCACGCCCATTACATCATCGCTTCTAAATAATTTATTTCTTATCCAGCGAAAGTGGCACGGTAATTTCCTTTTTGCGTTTTAGAAGCTACAATTGCAGGTATTCAACATTTATAGTTTTTTTTCTTGTTTTAAGGAATCCAATAAAGACACAGTGGACACAGATGTTCCTGCTCTTGCTAATGTTTTTTACAATTACCCGCATATCAAAATGAAATACATATGTGATGCATGTAATTTTTTGTCTAGCAATCTAAATTTATCTACATATTTATTAAAATGTTGACGCACTATATTGAGGAATGTTTATGGAATAAATCTGTCCGAATAAATTTAGGGGAGAAAAAAACCGTCTTTGCACTGTAGGATAAGCCATCATTCACATTTCATTCCATAATTAATTTGCAGGCATTTTGGAAATAGGGCTGCAATTTTTTCGACAGCTAAAGAGCTCTAAAATCGGTGACTCTGGCGTCTCCGTAGCAATAGAGCCTTATTTTACTTATCAAGATCTACTCAATGAAACTACATACGGTGAGGCTACACAAAGAATCACTGCTGGATTAGCCTAATCGCAGATACAGCGATTGTAAGTGAGTGAGAAGTGAGCCATCTCAATTGTTCTTCCTTCAACTTGGATATTATAATGACCAAAAAATGGTTTTACTGCAAATAAAGTACCGAACAATAATTTTTGTATTAAATTTTGATCATTTGTATATATTACATGGCGTGTATCTTTCCATCATCGAATAGTAGACCCTGACAAACATAAATCTCAAAAGGCGATAAACAAAAACATCAAGCATCTGCTCATATAAATACGTTTTGAGCATGCGTTGTACTTATTGCAAAATCCTGTATTCGATACTATATTCAGTGGATTTCAAGTTTGGATATTCATTGGTTTGTGGTTTTATTATGCTAGGAGGCTCTGTCGGCCGGGCAGGTGCCGGTTGGGCATAGAAGGGAGAACATAGCCTAAAAACTTGAATGATTTGGTGCGGTTTATGACCCGGAACTCAAAAAACAGCACCAACGGCCGTAACTTTTAATTCCATATGATCCAATCGGCGATTATGAAAACATAGGATGTCTAGATAACCTGATTTAACCACATCTGATTGCTTCTTATTAGACTTGGCAAAGAGCAGTTAAGGGCGAAAATTCGGAAAGAAAGTTAAAATGTATGAACAAGTTGTGGAAAGTCAAGTTGAGCACAATAAAACGTACATTATAAGAAAACAGTTGTATTTTTAGATCGTTCACATATTTTGACCCACTTATGTGGGTGATCTACTTGAAGAGTAAGATTTATTTCTTTAAAGAAAATATTAACTTTAAACTGGAAAATATGACTTTTATTTTACAAATATATTTAGTAGAGATAAGAATTAGGTATGCAAAACAATATCATGTAACCTTCACTTTTGCAGACCTTTATTCATATTAAGAGTTTTGGGTTTGTGTAGCTTTTTCCAACATAGTGCGCTGTGCTTCACTATTAGATCGCCCAATATTGTCGTCCTCCAGATGTTTCCTAGTTTCAAGATTGTCACAAACCTCCTACTTCAAAAGTCGATTGATGTCAATCGGGCCAGTTGATGTCACCATTTTAGGCGATGACGTGATAATGATAGCACGGCTTCGTGAGGTGTGTGGAATGTCTAGTTTTCTTACCAAAATCATATGTCTGCCACTCAAGTAGATATCATGAAATTTTAACCATAAAATAAATAAAACATACGGCCATACACATCCCCGTTTTCTTCCTTACATCTTACATGTGTTTATAGTTTTAAGAAATATGTGAAAAGTGAAGAATTACTAAACGTTTTACATTTTATTATCTTCACTTGCATCAGCCATCGCAAATATTCAACTAAATTGTATTCGAGCTTCACGTTGACGTAATAGGTAGGTATTGACATATCGTGTAAGTCGAATGTATCTAAGTGCAGAAGTCTGCACAGCACTCGACACAAAAAGTACTTCAGAGAGGCTTACTGGCGGCGAACCCTTTTAATATTTCTGCGTGCACCGTCGACATGATATTAACAACCAACTGTCGAGTGCGTCCTTACCACTATAATCAAAAGGTAATGAGCCTAAAATTAGATGCGACCAAAATATTTCAACAATAACTCAGCACGACTCCAAATCATTTATGAAATATTAAATTTGAAGATTCTTGAACTGTGGCAAATGCGCCGTCCTGACAAAGGACCCACAGCTACACGAACTGAATGGCAACTATCCCGTGTGACTGTAGCCGTAAGAAACTAAAGCGCTACCCCGATGTGCAGCTCCAGCACCAGTGCAAATCGGATGAATACGATAAGCCGGGTAATTGTTGACCCCACCTTAGTTTACGCAATTTTCATACACACACTGGTTGACGTAGTTATTGGACATTGCGCCCGGGCGCATGGGGCGTCCAGGCCGAGCCCGAAGGGGTGACAGACGAGACAATTGCCATTAATTCATTATACATGCATTGTAAATTTCCAATTTCCTGGACGCATTTATACCCAGTTTATTTGGTGTCCATGTTATTATTTCATGTCTATCGGACGTTAATGAAATCTGCATATAGAGAACGCTCAATGCCCATTACAAAGCTGTTGACTAAAGCTAATTTGCGCGGCACAGATGATTCCTCACTCTGGCGAGGGGTGTGCATATTTGTCCTGAGCTATTCACGCAGTGCAACGTGAAATTTTGGGAAATTTGCTACTAAAGCGATTCGCTGTGTATTTGTACTCCATTACCCAGTTGGGAAAAGAATGACTGATTCCAGAGCAATTGATTCCGAATACATTACAAGAGAACCTATTGATTCCACTTTTGCTTCCTAGTAATGCAGTAAGGAATCAGTTGTTCGACTACGATCCTTTGTTAAGGTCTACACAAAATCAACGATTCCCGCACAAGGGTGAGCGAGATTTTTCTTTCTAATTGAAGTCCCGTTATTAACAAAATTGTGCGGTGCACGTGCAGCATGGTTATTCATTTCAGTTTAGAAAAGGTTGCGTGTGAAGTGTACAGTGTTACAGTATTATTAGTACAAAGTATTCGAATAATTTATCCAGGTTAAAAAGTTTAGTTGCAGCTTGCAAGTAAGTATTTTGAAACTAACAATAATAAATTAAACATTGGGCGCTGTTCTGACTTTCGTACGAAAATTAAATTGTATTATACAAGTTCCAAACTCTATTTGAAAGTCTTCATAAAAAATCGAATATTTGCAAATTTAATCTTGTGAATACGGAAGTCAGAACAGATATTTTCTACGTTGAGTTCGTCTAGTTTTAATTATTTATTTTACTAATTATTTAGTTGTTGTTCATGCATTAGGGCTAATAACACTTTTCTAGTATATGTATTTTATTCTAGAGAAAATACATATCTAGAGACAGTAGAAATGTACAAAAAGAGAGGGCTAAGTAAGCGACAACTTGCACGGGACATTAAAAAACAAAAAGAAATTTATTTAAGAGAATTTTTGCGAAATAAAAATAATTCAGATGTAGAATGGGAACCCACCTCACCAGAAATTAATTCAACGAGCACAGATTTTGTACCAAATATAACAAATAATAATGTTAACTCAGCTCCGTCTCTTAAAGATAAGTTAAGGCAGTGGTATAGGCAATTTAATCCAGGTAGAGAATGCGTTGATTCGTTATTAAAACTGTTAAGAGAAGAAAATTTAGATGTTCCAGGTTGTTTTAAAAGTTTGATTAATAATTCTGAGAAAATTGTAACAAGAACTGTTGCTCCAGGACAATACTGGCATTATGGTATCCAAAATCAATTGAAAAAAATTACTTACATATTTAATGAATATGATGTGGTTATTCTTGATATTAACATGGATGGCTTACCACTTTTCAAGAGTTCAAATCTTAACCTATGGCCTATTTTAGGAAAAGTTATTAACATTCCCAATATAAAAGTATTTTTAATAGGTGCTTTTTTGGGAAATAAAAAGCCCGCAAGCATTGAGAACTATTTACATGATTTTATTTTGGAAGTTAAATATTTATTAGAAAATGGCTTGGAGGCAAATAATAAAAAAATAAAGTTACAAATAAGAGCGTTTATATGTGATGCACCAGCAAAGTCATTTGTGTGTGGGATAGCAGGTCACACATCATTTCATGGGTGCACTAAATGTATGCAAGTTGGAAAAAAAATAGATAATGTCGTAGTTTTCGACACAAAAATTGACACTCTCATTTCAAACCAGGACTTCTTGGAAAGAAAGAATTTATTGTTTCATCAACCTTATTTTCGGACACGACAAACTCCTTTGGAAGAAATTGGTGTGAATATGATTTCACAAATTGCAATTGATCCAATGCACCTAATCGACCTAGGTGTAACAAGGAAATTTTTGTTGAGGTTAATAGAAAATAAAGTCCTGGATTGTTACAAACTAAACAATGAAATTAAATTAAATATTTCCGATCACTTGACGTCATTGTATTCTCATATTCCAAGAGAGTTTGCTAGAAAGCCACGATCTCTTACAGAAATAAGAAATAGGAAAGCTGTAGAATATAGACAATTCTTGTTGTATACAGGTATTTCCATTTTGAAAAATAAAGTACATGCAAATGTGTATTATGTTTTCCTCCTATTACATTGCGCGTACAGGCTATTATCCTGTCCGAAAAGCTTTAGAGCTAATATTTCTACAGCTGAAGATCTTTTAAAATCTTTTGTTGAAAATTTTCCGAAAGTATTTGGCAATAATAGCGTCACATATAACGTACATCATCTTTTACATTTGACTGACAATATAAAAGATTTGGGAATTGTAACTAGCTTCTCTGCTTACTGTTTTGAAAACGAATTACAGCACTTAAAAAAATTAATAAAAAAGCCTTCTAAAATTTTACAACAGCTATATAATAAATTAAAATTTGAAACTCTTCAAGAGAGAATTAAATCTTCTGGATTTACCTTTTCTGGTGACAAAATTTTGAGCTACAGTTCAGACAGAATTTTTTTAAATACGAAAGAACCAAATAATTATTGTTGCATAGCTCCATATATACCTATAAAAGTAGTAAATTTCCTGCAAGGTCAAGACGGAAATAAATTTGTAATTGGAAGAAGATTAATTGATTTAGAAGATTTCTTCATGGATCCAATTCCATCAACGTCTTTGGGCATATGCACTTCTAGTACCTGTACTATTAGTGAAGAAACATTCAAAATAGAAGATATAAGCTGTAAATTACTTTGTTTACCCTATGAAAAGAAATCATTACTTCTCCCAATACTTCATGATTGTGTTTAGAATCTAAAAACAATAAAACTATGTACATTCTCCAAAACTGTAAAGTAGGCAAATAAAAGTAGGATTTAAAATCACATTACATCTTGGGTTAAATAGATGTTTAACAAAATTAACATAGTAATTCGTAAGTAATTAAATTTAAAAATGCTAAACTGTAGAAATGTCGGAAAAGAGAAAAGAAATCGAAGAGGACAATCTTCCAAGGAAAATACAGAAATGTAATACAGCTGTTGGACAGAGTATTTACTCTCCTGAATTAAGTAATCCTATATTTAATTCTTTATGACTTGTTTTAATACAGTTCCTACTTTTAGATAATAAAGACGATATAAAGGCTTATATTGATGCGAAATTTGAAGAGATGAAAGGTATACCGTACATATTGTATATATCCATTAAGAGGTTACATCTGTTTAAAATCTTGGTATATCTAGATGGTAATTTTCCAAGTTTGTTTTATACCTTTTCTATTCGATTAATCTTTTTATTTTTTAATCGTATTTATCATACCTAGCGAAGATTTCACAATAACATTTGAAATAAAAAAAATTTCGTCAATTTCGCAAACTTGTAGATTAACTTCAGGGTAAATGTTGTTAAATATCTATGAAGTAATATAAAATAAATATCAAATAGGTTAAACAGATGTAACCCCTCGTCTTTTCAAAATGGGATTTTTTAGTCTTCCATCATCAAATGTTGTAATGGTTCTTGTTCTTTTATTTAACTATGTGAGTTACGAGTATAACAATTTTACTTGAGAGGTTTCTGTAAATATGAGACCTGTATAACATTTATAGGTGAAGATTAAAATCCAAATTGCAAAGGATGCGAATATATTCGTAAAATAAAAACAATTTTTAATATTTGCATATCAATATTTTAAGAAATATTGTTTTATTACAGATTTTATAATTGACCAAAATAGGGGCATCCTGGAAGCTGTAGCCGCAAGCACCGCTTTGGCTCAAAAGCTTATTAGACAGGAACAAGCAAGTATTGCGGGGGATGAAATTTTTCCATTGAAAAGTCCGGAAGAATTAGACAAATTTGAATCAGAATTGACTAAAGAAAATTTTAGTTTCTATGTAAGTGTGAAGTGATTAAAAGTGAACAATTTTTTTTTAAAACCCCTTTTCAGGTTACATTGGTAAAAAAAATAATTTCTGCGGGTGGTTTAAACCGTAACTTAAGTAAATTAATGGCAGAGGACCTTATTTTCCAATACAATTATGATGGAGGTCATGGGAAACTGCCTTTTAAAAAATACACCAATATAAACGAATTGTTTACAAGTACTTAAGTGGATGTCTAAAAATTGTTTCTTATTTTAATAGCATATTTTTCTAGGAGTGTATGACGGTCCAGATTATCTAAAGATAATAAGAAGTGCTTTCCACGCCGTTAAATCGCGTATGAACAAACGCGCATTTGTTGAGCGGGTGAAATCTCGCGATAATTGAGTTTTATTTAATTAGTGAATTGATGTCTAACTTTTTCTGTTTTGTTTTTATTTAAAGAATAAACTTTCTGTTTTGTTATCCGAAAGGAATGTTTTTCATTCACTTTTTTATTCCAGATTTCCACATTTTGAAGTAGGTACCTATAATAAAAATAAAAGCTTCCTACAGTAATCCAAAGTGGAATCAGTTTTTAACACCCGAAATGTATTCTGAATTAGTCCAGAATCTATTCTTTTCCAGCTGGGAAGATTTGATTCCAATTCACTAATACAGAATGAATTCCTTTTAACTGATTCGCAATACATTCTCTGTAATCGATTCAAAATGAATTCCATTCCATTGATTCTGAATTGATTCCAGGTTATGCAGGTGGAATCGATTGGTTCCAGCCTATGACATGCCTGTGTAAAAGTAATGAATTCTTTGTTCATACAGTAATCGAAAGTGGAATCGATTTTAACTCGCAGAATGTGTTCTGAATTACTTCAGAATAGATTCCTTTCCCAACTGGGTAAGGGTGACCGCTTCGTACAGTCGAACATAATTGCATTGTATATCAGTATTGCAGATTGTGGTTAACTTTAATAAACTACCTGAACTTTTTGTTGTTCACTTTCACTCTAAAATCGGAAAATAGTAAGAAACTGTTGATTCAAATCAAGAGATAGCAAGTGGTGATAAAATCGGGAAAGCAGTTTTCTACAGCATGTTGGTACTTGGTCTGGAGAGTACGGTGGGGGCAGAGAGTTTTCAAATTCAGCTCGTGTAGTTTCAACAACGTTATTCATGAGACATGTTTTCGAACATTGTCCAGCAAGAGCATTGCCCAATCTCGGCTGTTTAATCCCAAGCTCTCTCATTATTTCGTCTAATTGGTCACATATAGACATCCGCTGTACGTATAATCGATTGACCAGGTTTCATGAAGCGGTAGGGGAAAACACCAGTGCTGGACCATCAACAAGACATCATAAGCTTTTTTTGGTGAATATTCGGTTCCCTTTATATCCCTTTTTCATCACGCATGGTTTCAAAAAATTATCTTTAATACTATCATTAAGAGCCTTTGGATCTAAACTATGACTTTATTCTGTTTTTCATCAATAACAATGCTAAAAATCCATTCACTGGACGCAGTACCGTGTTCAATAATACTTTGTTGAATTAACATTTTTAACTCTTCCTTAAGAAGTTTTCGAAGCGAAAGCGGTATTCTTCTGGCTGGTTTTGCAACTGGAATGGGATCACTTTTTAATTTTATGTAAACAATTCTGTGAATGCACCTTACACCCTCCAAATTTCTGTGATAATTTTCAATCAAGTTATGTACAGATGATATAACACTAATTCAATTTATTAATCCTAAATCAGTGTATGATTATAAACCCAAAATAGGTGAATTAATCAGGTAAAATTTGTTGTTTTGAAATTGTATTATTGACAATACACTTCAGGTCTACAATACCAATTGTTTCTATTTGTGTTGGTTAAATTTGGTTTTCGGAAGAATATTTACGGCTGCCTCTGAATCGAATTTATAATAAAATTATGTTCGGTCCAATTCTCAGTTTTTCGTACCAAGAATTACCGTTTTCAGAAGTCGTTATTTGAAAAGTTCCATCACTTTCATGATTATCGGTATAATTTACTTTTATTGCACTTCACCGTCTTATTTGTATACAAAACAGCAAAGTAGTTATATTTCTTACATAGGGTACACTGTTTGCCATATGCCGGACATTTTGACTTTGCATGTGTTTTTGAGCAAAATTTGCGATCACCTTTCACTGTTTTATTTCCCATCTTTTTACTTTGTTGCCTGAAATTGTGACTATTTTTGTTATTATTAGTATAATTACTTTGTTAATAAAATTGTAATCTGTCACCTCTACTAAAATTATTTTCGTTTCTGTTGTACTCCTCATATTCCTGGTGGTTGGTTCTGATTGCATCCAATGATGTGGGCCGTTAGGTCATCTGTTTTGGGGAGTTACTTCTGTAGCCGTTTATCTCTAACTCCTAGCACTATTCTATCACGTAACATTTTGTCTTTTTCCACGATACCAATTTCTTTAGTACCATTAGGACTAAACCCAATTGTCAAACAAAAATGACATTGTTTTTAGGTTTGCAAAACAACTCATGTTTGTTATAAATTTTCTCATTTTCCTTTGTTAGTTCATAGGAGCTGTATACTTCAATGACCTCCGGGCCCACCGCATTAAAAGATGCTGTTATTCGGATACGCACTGCTTCAGTTTTTTTTATTTAACTCAATAGCGGTTTCAGAAATTTTACAGTTTTGATAAAACACTCGCCCGTTGTGACTATCAATATATTTACTATTTTTCGGAGGTCGACCACATTTTTCTAAATTATGCACTAACCTTGGCAGCACCTGTTTTGCTTATTCACATTTAAACATTTTGTTTTATTCTAGTACACTTAGGAATATTTCAGTTATTTATTTCACTATTATTTTCTTCACTTAGAAAATCCTTGCTGAATGTTCTTTCTTAGAGCCATATTAGTCAAAAATTTAATTGTTCTTTGTCGGCAGCGCCATGTAATAATTAAAATTATGTGCTCCAGGCAACAGATTTATTATGAACGAGGATTACTTAATTGGCTTACAGTTTTATGACTTAAACATTAACTGGTCTAATAGAGCGAGAGAGAGAGAGAGAGAGAGTGACTCCTGCAGATGTATTACCGTTACAGTACCCGCATAAACTTGGGATTTCGTAGCATGTATAACATAATATTTATAATTTTTACATAAATATTTGGAAAATTTTTTTAAATAGGTACGTGCGTACTAATAACAAATAACGCGATTTCCTTGTTGAATATCTTATTAGTTTAAAAACTGAAAAGTGTGGATATCTAAAAAACCTGTTGACTTATCTTGTTACACTTTCCGTTGAAAGTATTTATAATGTGCTACTATCTTAATTTTGTTTTCAGATTTTTAATCACATGGCTGGAAAGATAGAGGGGGAGACACACTTTTTATTAATGGCTTTAGAAGATTATATCTTGTTGCCTTTCTTACCTTTATTGCATTATGAAAGACCTGTCAGACAATAGGGTCCGAGAAAATAAAAATCATCGTCCCTTTTTTTTATGTATGGAAAGCTCCCCAATAAAAATTTGTTTTTGGTGTTTTCATTACTCAATTAAATGACGGTTCATATAAGTTACATGCCTGTAAAATTTCACCAGAATAAATGGAAAAGCGCTGCATTACTTCCACGACGGAACTTATGTTCAAAACTAACGGGAAGTTTTTACTTATCAATGATCCACAAAATTTTTTAATAATAATAATTATGTGTTTAAGAACAAAGTTTACATATCTTGTGCGTACAAAATTCAGGTGACATAAAATCGAAGAACTAAGAAGTTTAATTTGCAAAAGGAAATTTGACAATAATCACAAACCAAAAGATGCCTCTGAAAGGCTGACGACATACTATATACCTTCACAATAAAACAAACTAAGAACTGTTAAAGTGAAATATCAGAGATATCGTGTATAAACTGGGTACTTGAGGTAATTGAATTATTCATACTTAATGACTTAATGTAATACATAATCCATTTTTTTTAGCATTCTTTTCGACATTTTGAATCTAGGAAGAATTGTTTTTCAATTTGTTTACCTATTGCATCGTGAGTCTGGAACTGGATATAAAATGGAATTCTGTAACGAATTCCAAAATAATTTAGTCCTTACCTTGAAAATAACAAAGTCCCTAATAGTTTCATGTCGCAAACAAAAATTACTGTTGTACAAATGGTATCTAAAGTTATCATCAGAGTTATTTACGGACTTATGCGTGGTATTGCTACTAATTCCTGTAAAACGGGTTAATTGAATTCACCAATAGGTATTAAGTTATAGGTATACCGAAATTTAAAAAATCAAATCACCGATAATCACAGAAACACCAGATACATATAAAGTATAGTTAGTTAGATTTCGATAGCCGTTACAAATCCTTAGTGTGGGGACAGTTTTTTCACACAATTTTTAGTGGTTTTTGGTTAAAAAATTCTTTTAAATTTTATTAATACTTTTAATTTTTTGTTATAATGGAATAACTATATAAAATTAATATATTTTTTGTTGAATTTATATTTATTTCCTTAGTTAAAAGAGAATTAAATTTTTTCGTTTTAGAACCCTACCCACAACTAGACCTTGTACTACGATTTAGTGCAGAGAGAACGCAAGTGCAGAATATATATACGAAATACCAAAAGAGCTGTGCCAAGTTTAGTCCAATAATTTTATCGGAGGCTTATCGAAACCGATTAAGTAATCCAATGGGGTCTGAAGCTAATGATAATTCTCCAAGAAGAAGTGCAGCAGGTACAATGCATAAATTTTTAATTTATAATAATATTTGTTCGAAATATTTCACTTGATTACACTCTGTTGCAAATTTTTAAATCCATCAATAACAAATGGAAGTTTTGCTATTTCTCAATAGAATTTTGAGAAACCTTTTTTTTATGAAAGTTTCGCACTTACGAAATCGTTGAATATTTACATGTTAATATTAATTGTCCTCAACGAGTGGCAGCAGTTTTATTACGAAGTTGACACCAGTTTTGTCTTTCATACTAAACGTTTCTAGTCTTTGTTTAAAGCAGTTATTTGTCTTAAACGATATAAGATGAAAATAGAGACGCTCACAAAAACACGATACTTGAATGGGTCGACATATCTCCGGATGTAGTTAAGTACCTACTCGTAACGGTAACTCGTCAGTAAACTTAATGAATCTAGATTTCGATAAAACTTTGAGAGATTTTTCTTGAACCTTCTCTGAATCTTCTTTCGAAATTTGAGACTGTGTTGCTAGTGAAAATTTAATAAACTAAGCTAAGCTAAGAGATTTGACTGTTAACATAGGCTTTTACCATATCTCTCAGAAACTTCCTTAAGTTATTTTCGAAAATACACTGAAAGTTCATAGTAATAGATTTCGAATGTGAGCAAAAACATGATGGCGTACCACCCTCTCTGAAGAAATATTTTAATGTAAAAGTCATTTTTGAATGCTCTTGCATGGGCAGCGACTGGTCGAGTCGAGTGCCAAGCACAATTTACGTTAGAGACATTTTTATAAATAAAAAGGGCTCGAGAATAACAATTTAAACAGCAGTCACAGCCATAGAAATATAAACTAATCACGGAACGGCTGTATCGTGTTTAAACCCTGTACATGAGCGACTACCTAAAGATAGCTCCGTAGAGGAGTACAGCAGCAGCGGCTAAATAAAACATCTGATCGAACTGGCAATTGAAATCTGTGCTGTTTCGAAGTTTGATGCATGTTACGCGATGCTCCGGCGATTGCGAACTGATTTTAATGATTCTTTTTCATTGAATAGGTTATATCTCAAGGGATATCCCATTTAAATTTGAAGAAAATATTCCACACCTAAGGGTGGAAAATTAGTGGATCCTGTTTATTAAACACCCACTAACCGGTTTTAATAAAACTTGGCACATATGTAGGTGTAGTTCAAATGAAATAAAAAATTATGGTGACCTGCACTAAAAAGTTAAAAAAAAAAATTAAAAAAATATGAATAAAAGCACTAAAAAATGTGCGCGTTTGCGCTCTGGTAATTAAATGCCTATTAGCGATGCCTGCCCGTTCGTGTTTCCCACTCGTGTTCGTCCCTCGCATCTCAAATGCTACTCGACAGTGCACTATCTCTAACTTAACCATATTGGGCAGGACTGCGCAGAATATAGACGCCACTCCGACCGATTTTCCAACCGATTTGCCTAACACCAACTCCCTCAGATTTAAAATTAAATTTTCAAAGTTATCTTCGCGTAAGCATTTGCTTTTGTTAATCATATGATTTTAAAAGTGTGCAATTTCTGCGAACATTTTAATTACTTCAAACGGAGTTATGAATTTATAATTATGCAAAGATAATTTAAAAATGTTTATTGTTACTGCACTCTTATCAAAATGTAAGTATTTTAGTCGTCAAAGAAAAGACAGAATAAAGTTTTCTAAAATTCCATATAAAAAGTGAAAAATTCCATTTTGAGTTCACAAATTTGCAACTGCGTGAATACTAGGCTGTAATTGAATCTTTAGTCCACTTCAGAAATTCGTCATCTCACTGTTTTGTGTTTTAGGTTTTGATTTCTGTGAAGAAACGGTCTTTAAAAAACTACAAACTGATTTAATTTTTGCGCAAAAAACCCAGGTTACGAGACAAAACATTGTTTGCTTTGATCCTCGCGAAATTTGACATTACACCTAAAGTTAAGCTATGCCTTGCCACGATGATATTACTGAAATGATTGCAATTTGGGAACCTTGTTAAATCCCTTTAGTGCCTCCAACAGTTACGAGTATAAGAAACCGGCAAATTGAGGAACAGAAAACTGCGGAAAAATGAAATAAACGATAATTGCATTCTGAAACATCGGCATGGTGAAAAGCAAAAAACGTTTCACAAAAGATTAAAAAATTATGGAGAAAATCTCAGGGAGGCGTTGCAATTTTCTGTTATATCCCCATACCCGTCATCAGTCGTCTAGAGTGGAAAAGTTTCCATAGGTTATGGAATTTATAATTTGTAGCGAAAATGCAGCAAATCAACGAAATGGTCCTATTCTCTCTCTAGCCACAACAAATAGCAAATTGCTTGAATCAGTGCTGATTTAATTGGAGTTCTACTTTTCACTTTATTTCCATAGGACTACTTTTCGCTCTTTCAATGTGTTATGTCAATGCAATGTAATAATGTAATATGAAATGTAAAATTGTAAAGGACGTAGCACTGTTATTCAGTTTTGCAGAGAAGAATTATTTATTATAATTTCAGATGAAATGTTGAATTATATGTGAATAGTGCTCTTTATTAAGAAATTTGGTCTAATAAAAGAAGATGAAGACTTTTGAACAGATTTTTATAAAGACTTAAATAACACAAAGTAATATAATAAAAAAGTAAATAAAACGCCTCATCGTATCGAGTTTTTATAACTTATGAACACAATATTTTAATTTTTATTGCGCTTCATTACAAATGTAGTAAACAAATTTGGCTAAATCCAAAGAGATCAATGAAAGTACTATAATGAAAACTAGCCTTACTATTTTTTACTTTTCTGAAATACAATATAATATTGTTTTATACCCGATACCGTAATGTGTCACTTTTTTGTTTTCAGAGCAAGAGTCGGTTCCACCAAGAGAAGAATCACCTGTTCTTACTGAAAATGGCTTAGATGGTGAAAATGACGAAGAAATGTCGGGAAATGCTAGTAATGGACATGATCAGCATGACATGGAAAGGCCTAGAAAAGTAAGAAGGTAATGTGGAAGGAGAAACTAACTTTAATTGATAAAATTGATGATTTTGTAGCCGTTTGGTAGTAAACGTTGGTATTATTTACACATTTTGGAAAGAAAAACCCGTGATGTATTGCACAATATAAATTCTACAAATATTTGTTATAACGAGTCCCGACGCGTTTTATATTACGAGGATATTATCGGGACATTGATATTCCATGTACTGCACTGCATTATCATTCCATTCTTAGAATTGGGCTGTTATTGAAGAAGCTGTTTACCGAAATTGAGTTCTTTCAATTTCCGTCGTCGATAGAATATATTTCATTATATGAGCAGCATTTTCAGATTAAATGAAACTATTTTCAAATTGATTGAAACCATTTTTCAATAAAATGAAACCAAATTTGGCGCACATTATTTTATTATTATTTTTTTATTCTCTAAATAATTCAAAGACACAACAAAGTATTCATTTAAAAATATAACGTTTGAAACAAGAAATTATTTCTTATTACCGAATTGTATTTCCATGAGTGACTATCATCAAAAGGAATGCTTTTATTTACCTTAGTAGTGATATTAATGAAGAGGTTGACAACCGACTGCATGTGGAAGTTGTAAAACCATTAAAACTCATTAGAACATCACCGAAAGATTTTTGAATGTTGTCCCATATCTTTATGTGCCCAAGCCACTGGCACTTTATAAGCTAAAGTTTCTCCAAGTGTAGACAGAAGCAAATATCATCGCTTCCTTTTCTACTACAATTTCAAGCGTTGCAAGAGATAGTGCTATCTCAATAGCAGATGTTGGCGTAGTTCTCATTGCTCCGGTGATAGCTAAGCAAGCCATTGTCGAGTAAGGACCGATAATCTATGTGACGTCATTCTAAATCTAAAATGGCGGTCATCCCTCATGATGTGGGTATCAAATTAAAGGGTTTGAGGAGCAGAATGCGATAAGCTATGCCACGTTACTACCATAGGATAACAAAAAGAAATTCTGGACGTAGATGTACTATAATACTATCATCGTGGTATTATGCAAAATTACTAATAAGAATTGTAAAAAAAACATTTTAAAATAAACAAAAAACCCCGACTAGAGGTCATTTCAATATTTTAAGTAGGTATGTAGGTACGAAATAAGAATTTTATTTGAACTTTAATATTATATTATTCTACATCGTTTTTTGTAGTGGGGTTTTTTGTTTACAATTTAATAATATTTTCTTTTACAATAAGCTTCAGTAAAAATACTTTAAACTGATCGGCATTCGTTTATGTTGCATTTTTAATCAGTTTTTGATGAAAAATAATAATATATAATTAAGATAATAAAAAAATCAGTCCCTTTGATGACTGTTACTCAAGGAAATAACATTTGGCAACAACAAAATAATGTGATGTGTCAAGTGTTTTATTTTTAAATTAATACTTTACTACATTAAAAATGCAATTGTGTTATTAGAAAATGGTTTCATTAAGTTTGAAAATAGTGTCATTCAATCTGAAAATGCAATATTTGTTGAACGTGTCTGCCTTTAATTTTTCTAATAAGTTCAAATTCAAGTAAAGGAAACCAAAATATAGTTTATTTTTAATATATTATCCAAATTGTAAACGCGCATACTGCAGTGGCCTCAAAATTGTATTATACATTATAACAAATTTACCTATTTTATGTGTGTAACTCCCATAATGCGTTCTATGCTTCTGTTCGAAATGTTATACCTTCCCGGTCTTATTTGGACAAATATATGAAAGTATCATTTGTCGAAATTTTCTTCCATTACACATACCTTCACATAGATTTATAATAAATACTTGTTATGTTAAAATATGCGTACAATTATAGTTTATCTTTTATCTCCGTCTTAAAATGATGAGAGTAGATATATATATACTATACTATACCATAGGATAGCAAATGGTTAGACTAATATCAAACATAATATAATTTTAATAATTTGCAAGAAAGTGTATTAAAACGACAATTTTATATTTGACAGATCTAGGACAACTTTTACAACGTTTCAACTTCACCAGTTAGAGAGAGCTTTCGAGAAAACACAATACCCAGATGTATTCACACGAGAAGATCTAGCTATGAGACTCGAACTTAGCGAAGCAAGAGTTCAAGTAAGTAAAAAATTAGAAGTCTGTTTGACTTAGGTACATTCAACATAATAGTCTTTTGAGATTTACGCTGCTCGTGCGATTCAGAAGAAATTTTACTTCACCCTTATTGAAAACTAAATCCAAGTTCATGAAACCTTTAAACTTTGTATCTTTGTCTACAATTTTAAAGTATTTTTGGATATAGAGATATTTATTAGGTTTTCCGACTTCACATGCGTAGATTTCGGATACAAACTTTGTTTGATTTTAAACGGAGGTGGTTGAGTTGATCTATTTATCTATGATTTTTCTGATTTCGCCAACTCGAATTAAGGCAGGACTCTTTTTTTAATGAACTTTTTCTCGGAAATATGTATATATACGAAGGAATAAAAAGTGTCACTAAAAAAGAATCCCGTGCTAATTTAGTTGACGAAATTAAAAATTTCTGGCGCCAGTCTGGTACAAGGTTAAGAACTTTTTGGGCTCTGTGTGAAATCACACGATCCTTTTTGCTCAGAATGATGATGATGACATCATTTGAATCGTGACATTTAAATCCGACGCTTGTTAACTTCTCCAGGAGATCGTCCACGACAATTGACCATAGGAGCGGTGATTGAACCCCTTCTTGGGGGTATTCCCTGGTAGCCTATGTCGAACAAGTTGACCGTAATCTTGTGGCAGCGTAACATGGCTTCAATCCAGTTTACCGTCTGGATATCAATACCCTTTTTTACGGCAGCCTATTCTATGGATAAAACGGAGGTACAATGCACAGGGCTGTTTCTTGCCTTTTTATCTTTATCATTTATCTAACACAATAACAGTATGATATCCAAACTCCAACAAAACAAAGTTTTCTTCTAAATGCGCCCCACGAGTTTATTTTAGTCTGATCAAATCCCCAGATTGGTGACCCATAATTACTTTATTTCTTACTTTACCGCTTTCTCAAAATGCTTGTTTTTACCTATTTTTTATTTTTTACTTTTTAGTGTGCTTTATTTGCTTAGTCTGATTTTATTTCATTTATCCGATCCATTAGCAAGTGTGGAACTTCCGCTCCTTCATCCAGCTCAATAAGGTCAACCTGTTCTAATATTTCGAACGTGAGCATTTGATGAAGCCTATTTTCGAGTTGTCTACGTTCCGTTAGGTCAACATATTGGGTCTGCCATCATAAATTCCAAATTTCAATAGCATATTCGAATTCACCTAACCTTACCAAGAACCCATTTTCATGGAAAGTCATTTCATTGAGAATTTTTGTCGCTATTTTGGATTCCTAAATTTGGATAGCAGATTCGTAATCAGCAACTTCCACAATCTGAGGGCATCTCTTGAATTTTAAACTTTTCAGTTGACTTGTTGGATCCGCTTTTCCACAACCGAATTGTTCTTAACTGTTAATGTATATGAACTCGGTTTTCCTGAATTTCGTTAGTTCAGTATATATGTATGTATATATATAAATGGAATAGTAGTAGTAGAAAAATCAGACAAATTAACTTTTCGGTACCAATTACAGACCTATTCTAGAATACCTCATTGTGAACAGTCAAAAATTCTTCTAAAAGTTGTTGACGTACAATTTAAAACCACAGGATATTGTTACCCAAATCTTTCTCATCCAACCTAAAAGTGCAAACAATAAATACATTTAGGATGTTAAATGTAAACCATTTCTGTGTTCCCCATTCGTGAAATACACTGTCTCAGGCAATCATGATTTTCATAATTGTCTGGTTTTAAAAAAATCTAGTATGCTACTAGGGGGTTTCTGGAAAACAAAAAGGAAAGCGTTTATCAGCAGTTTTTTGGCGATTCTTGATAGATGGATGGGACTTTCTTCGTCTTTTTTCTAACTATATTCCAGATTGTTTGTTGCTGTTAAACTATTCCTCAAGTTTGCAAGTGCTATATCTTTCTAATGTATTTACAATAACATATTGTGCATTTTTTGGTGTGAAAACTGGTCAAATTGACATCCTATGAGAGCTTTCTTGAATTTTCTATTCATCCTATAATGTTCAGCTCTGTTGGTGCAATACCTGGTTGAAGTTGCTTTTCACAAGGATTCATTTGATGTTACTGGATCACCCTAGATCTTGTGAAAGCTGCCTTGCAGTCTCTGGACGTGCAACGTCATCATATGTTACACCTGTGATGTTCTAATGAATAAACTCAAGAAGTGGTAGGTGCCGTTGCACACCTGATTTTACGTGAAATTAATCACAGGCTGACTCTTTTGGAAACTGGTCTTCAACCTATATTTGACCATAATTTCTCATCTTCAGTGCGTAATATTATTTGATTCATGTACTTGTATTAATGACCGATGCTTCAAGGTGACCTTCTCCTAACTGAATTAAAAAAAAAGCTAAAGTTTGGGATTTTTTTACAAGTAAACAAAACAACAATTATGACCTTGAATCTTTTTTTATTTGGAAGTCTTTAACAAAAACTAGAATTTTTTTTTCATTTTTTCATTTTTCATTTTTCGATCACCCGTCGCCGCCAGAGGGCGCCAAAAAAATCGGCCTTTTTCCGTAATTCCGTGATTGCGGCTCGCCAAATCATTTGAAACAGAAAAATCAAAAAACCACTTAAATTAGACAATAAAAATCTATATATCAGCCATTTGAAATCAAAAATCGAGAATATTCGAAATTTTTTAACATAGTGCTGTAAAAAAAACTACTTGGTTTCTTGTATTCTAGTTAGATTTGTGCACAACTGAATTCTGAACAAAATGAACCAAGGTTTATGGAAATCGGTGGAGCGGTTCAAGAGATATCGTGGAATTACGATTGAAAAAATGAAGCCGAGAAAAATGCGTTTGATTTTAGATCGATTTCACCGGCTGAAAGTACCGTGTGCTGGTTTCCACGGAATTTTCTTTTTGGAGTTTTTGATGTAAACTTCTTTTGAGTTTTTGGCATTTTCTCGAAATTTCTAGAGAAAAACTATCGATACGTTCAAGTGGCCACGTAAAACATAACTGAATTGAATTTCTTCCGGCGCGGCGGCGGCGGCGTCCCAAACAGCGTGCTCGGGCGTCAGCTGCGCCACCGTTTTTTCTCTCAAAATATATAGCACTATAACTCGAAAACCATATTTTTTTTAGGATATGATTCTAGACATATTAAGGAACATTTTTCCGTAAAAAATCGATTTTTTTTTACCCCAGTTAAGAGAAGGTCACCTTAACTTGAAATAACTGTGAAATATAACGTGAACTAATTCATGAAGATTTTAGTTTTCAAATCCCAGACCTTCATATAATAGAGGATATAGCTTTATTACTGCGAAATAAGTATACTTAACTTAATTCTAGTATATGACAAAAATTACTACTACTTACTTACTGCTGGGCTCAATCGGTCCAACAACAATCTGGCAGCAACAAATCAAAGAATGTCTTCGAGAGCACACAACCAAATGACATGTGCGCTTGGGACTGTTATTAATGTGTTTTAGTGAAAACAATTTTTACGATTTGGCTTCTTCGAGAATTGTCATGTATGATATTAGCCGCAGTACGGTATCGCCCTTCCTTGATATAGTATGTACATATCAAAAAACATTGTTTTCATTACTTTTGGGTGGCTGAATTTGAAATTCAAACACTTGTTTAAAAGAGTTTTATTTGAATGCCTAAAATTGTATTTATGATGCCTTATTATCTTATATGGTTTCTTGGAAAACTTTTAAACTATTAGTATTATGCTGAAAGTATTTATAAAAGTCGCCCTATATCTTAAACCAAATAGTCGTAAAATCTGAAAATATTCTGGAGACTGCAGGGCACATTCAAATATAGAAAAAAGTTAAAGTGCTAGAAATCGGCGAAATATGCTTAGCTCAGGACGTACAATAAGCTTTAACACAAGCGTCCATGCAATTCACTAGTTTTTGTTAATCTTAGTGATGATTTATTGAAGCATAATTATTAAGCATTCACATGTATCGGTATCTCTTCAGAAATTGAATTAGTTAGATCTAGATAAAACTCGAGGCAAGGAGCCTGAATTAGGGGTTCGCTATTTAAGTGCCTGACACCTTTGAACTGACTGACTGAGCACACTTAAAGAATCATTTTTAGCAATCCAACCGAATAGATGCGATACGAATCTGAACCTTTTTAGCGTTGTTATTTTTTAAAGGATACTTGCACCCTAACCCTTCTTACGTTGGGAGAGTAGAGTAGACGTGTCGCGAGGGTATCACCGCTACCTGATAAAACCTAATAAAGATATAATAACGATTGTAAACATCATGCTCGCGCGAGGGGCGGAAGGACCAAGGGCTAAGCAATATTGTAAACCAGTTAAATCTCGGAGCTGAGTGCTCCAAATCCAAAAATAATTGCTACATTACACGCGTTCGGACATGACTCACTGGAGTGTTTCTATTCATGTTCCGCTGAAAAAGGGATTGTACATAGGTACATTAAGGCGACAAGGGTGCTTCAGATACGTTGGTCGAGAAGGGATTACGGAAAGGACAACTCGATCTTTATTGAATTCATTGATCCAAGGGAACGAAAAATCGGCTCAAGTCAAAATTTCTCAACTTTCAGGAGATTAACTAGTCGACGTGCCTGGATACATCCGCCATTTGAAGATAAAGCGATTTGGTAGTGTCATTCCCGATTTTCTGCACATGTAGCCAATGGTTGCGTTAATCGCATAGTAAGAGCTCGGCGTTTAATGGATTGCGTGTTTAATATTAATAATAATTTCGTCCAATTAGCTCTCGTTATAATACAATTTTCAGCGGGAATAATTGCACGGAGGTTTATCTCAACCATATTGCCGTGGAAATAACTGGCGCACAATGGCCCGGATATCCGCCGACTAAATTAGCTCATTTAAATTCGAATTAAGCAATTTCACCTTTTGTAGTCCTTGCTGCGATTGCGTCCTGCTGACTGAAAAATCCCGAGTAGCGCTAATTATTGCTAATTGTCTTTGTGCCAGCAGTGATTAAAATTTTCGCTGTGCAACGGCTCGCGGAGTAGATGCTGGGCTCTATTTATTCGCTGCAGTACCTCGCGATGGATGCACTTACTACGCCCCCCAGGAACGGAGGCCTAGCACTGTCCGGGGGACACTAGTGCACGGTGAGTGCCTTAATTGTACCGCATAGCATCAACAACATTTACATGACAATGCAAACATTACAAATTCATTTGCATACATAATTTTCGGGTAGTGACAGCCACCCTGTGCCGATACACTTCAAATTTCCAGCGCTCCGACGATTCCGCATTACGAGGACGACGGCAATTAATTTTTTTGTAGTCCCGATGGGATTACGCTTGTTCCCTCGAAAACGGTCATGTTGCAATTTACAAAACACTTAATACCGGCATTGTGGAGGTAACGTATGATCCCGGCTTAGAGGCGAGTGTGCAGACTCGATCCCCGCGTTTTGTGTCATGGACATTTGCTCTCTTGCGCACCCCTCCGCGGCGTTTGGTACGCGGGTTCCTGCGATATTAATCGCTTTTAATACACGCTTAACGGCAACACAATACACCGTGAACATCTTTATTAGGCGGTTCTACCTTGATGGACCCGTCCCTCACTAAAATTTCCCTTAATTGAATTGTAATCACGAAATTGAGCGGCTGATCGGCGATCGGAGATCCAAATGTTGCTGATGGGAATTTTGAAAGCAATTAGGTCAGAGAGGTATGCTTGTGGAAAAAAACACCAAGAGGTGGAAGGAATAATTCTTTCTTTATTTCTTTATAATTGTGCAGTTCCTTTCCGAAATAGAAAAAAAAAACCAACAGTTCTAATTTGAACTAGCTGTCGAGGTGTTGGCATACATACATACCATATACATATGAATGTCTAGTTCCGGCGATGATTTCGTTGATTTTTTTATTGTTTGTTTTTAGCTTAAACGAGATAAACATGGTTAATATGACGTTGTTGAAACAATATATTGTGTGTAAGTACCTCACATTGAATCTAATTAAATTCAATTGGATTCAACTTTTGAAGAAAGATACTTCTGTGATTATTCGTCGAATACCTAATAATAATAAACCTTCGTTTACGTCTTATGATTATTTTAATTTCAACTTCTTTAGGTGGTGTTCACCTTGTTTGAACCGGTTCAATTCATGTACATAATACGTTATTAGCACAATAATTACTATTTATTTAAAAGTAATAAGTATTAATTACCTAGTAACTAAACCACATTGTTTCAATAAATTTCACTTATAAAAGCAATAAGATATTTTGCATTTTGTGCTGCAAAACTACAGTAAAATAATATTTTTTTTTATTTTAATATATTATATTTGTTGAACTAAGAATTTTAAAGACGTATACTAACTATGATATCAAAACAATATGCGTCAGCTTTTAAATTCATAGGAGAAATGTTAACCAATACTCTTAAAGTTATTAAATGGATATTATACGTTTATTGACCGAAATCAGTATATAAAATTATGGAATTAGTGTATGAAAAGTATTGTTTTAATAAATCTTTTTTCTGAGTGTGAGAGTTTACCATGACTAATGTTTTACAGTTGGAAAAGTACTATACATTTCACCATGTAATTTCACTACAGATATGTACTAGGCGTTATATTTTAATTACTACCTTGGAAGTAGTAAAAATTTGTGTAGAGTACAGGCTTTGTATAGGTTAAGAAATTTCTTAGCAACAGCCTACAATTTATCCACAAAATCACATTTTTGTATAAATTAGCAAAGTTTTGATGTCGAGGACGTAAGCAGCCCCCTTGAAAAATTCTTTTGATCCATAAAGGACATTTTGTGCTTCATTAAACAACACCAGCCGTCGCGGTGACAAATTCCCATGGCTCTATATTAACGCGCCAGGCATTGGCGCTTGGCTTCTTTGATTTTCCTATTAAGTTAAATGGATTTTTTGTTTTCGTATTAGCGCGTTTGCCTAATTCATCAAAGGGCCCAGACGACGAGTGCGCAAGCAGTTGGGCGTACCATTAGCATCCTAAGTCTATGTGACGCAGGACTGTGGCGGCTCCCTGCGATTTGGATGCCTTGCGGAGAGGAATTGAATCATCGAAAAATCATAGGGATACGCGTACCTACTTCTTTTGCACCACTTCTTTGTAATTGCTGTAATTCAAACGCGACTGGTTTTTTACAATTGATATCAACCCCAAACATTCAGACGACAAATTCCGAATTTCCATCCTCTCCGTGAGAATTAAGTGGCGGCCTGCTACCCATGTTGTGACTTTCGCTCAACTTTTATTCCTTCGAGGGGTGGCGTTACAGAACGATCGGGGGTGACTTTAATTGAGAGCTGAAAGCGTTACGGCCGGAAAACGTGCGATGAAATTAGCGAGTGGCAGATAACGCCTAATTGGAACTACGATTAAGCCGCGCTGAAAATACATACATATCCAGAATTAATGCGGGAATTTCGAGCACTCTCTCCCGAGCACCTGGCAGGTGCAGCCAGCCAACAAAGGGCAAGGCAAAAACAGGTCGAGACATTCACCCAATCGGCCAAGCATTACTGCAGACAATAGCGGCCAATCGGAAATGTATTTCTCAAATTCATTCAGGCAAAGCTGGAGCGCTCGGCTCCATCCATCTATGCGCATTTTCATAAAGCGACAAGGACACAAGGCATCCTGAAACGTGCCATCGTACACATGGAAATTCAATTGTTTGCTGGGCGCTCTGCCCCGTGCCCCGTCTGACAGAGACCACCTAACAAGCGAGTCGGAATGAAATTAATTTGACGACAGCCAGGAAGGACACAAGTACCGGCGAGAGGCTCATAATTATTGCGTTATTCTCATACACATCCTCGGGCTGGTTCGAATGAACATCTGAACGATTTCCGTTCATTAATTTGCCGCCGTCGCCGCTTTATGTAAGACGGGCGCAAGTCGAAGTCCTGGGAAGGACCTATCCGGGCACATTCACAGCGCTCCAGGCAATCCGACTCAACACTACAGACTTTATGGGCATCTTCCCCTCTCGAAAATTTATAATTTTGCGCAATTATGTTGCATTATCCGAGTATATTTCTGGTGTGCGGGGCTCGGGCAAAGACGACTGGGCCCCACTTGCATACGCATGTATGCACAGCGAACAGGAACTCTAATTGTGCGCAACCTTCGAGATAATTGGCCAAGATAATTGGCATATTGTCAATTAGCTCTGCGCTAGAGAAGAGTTTTATTCAGCTAAGTGAATCGTTTTTAAATTCATTCCGATTCAATTGGAGTGAATAGCGGAGAAAATTGGATGAAATTACACGCGCACTACATTTTGCTGTCGTGTGTGGATTGTCGAAGGACTTCACAGCACGGCGGGCTTGCAGGCAGCCTTTCTCTCTGCACAGCTGCACCGTTGAATTTAGAAAGCTTCGCGGGGGTTTTAATTTTCATGCTTTTTTTACCATCATCACGAATTTGGGAAGGGTTTGTTCTACATCACAGTGGTACAAAACCAGAAAAAGGACTGAAAAGTTACAGGAATTAGCCCAGGAACTGCACGAACGTTTTGGATGCCAGAATTATGATTTTGTGAAATTGTTACTATAGTTTGTATAGTTTTATGTGAATGCATTTACAAGGCTTTAATCTATTTCATTAGGTTGTCGCTATATTTCCTTATCATGGTAGGGTGGTATGAGTGCGCACTTTTAATACAAGTAATATCTATAGATTGTAGACTATAGTAAGATGACACATATTCAATTTTAAACTCCGTTTATAAGTTACCAAATTACCACAGTTTCCTTTAAACAACTACATATAATTACTTCTGGGAAATTTTTCGATTAGAAAAAGTGTCACATACACAACTGGGGTCAGGTTATCAGCAGGGGGATCGTGCTTCACAATAAATTTTGGTAATCATATTCCGGCCTTTTGCTTTTGATACGTCATTTGATAGTACAGTCAAAACTCCTTATTCGCGGTGGTTACGTTCCATGCATTAACCGTGAATACGGAATAGTAAACTGTATAGAATTATAGGAGATAAGTTTCCTTGTTTCCAAAATGAAAAAATAGATTTAATTAAAGTTTGTTTAACAACATTAACTTAATCCGACTCTAGGAGTGACATCGATTATTTAACTTATCTCGATCTTAGCTACCAATTTTCGTCGCAATCACAGTGCACTTATAGCAACTATTTAGCTGATATGGCATCTAATCTTCGGTGTAACCCCAAACTTTTCTGGAGATTTGTGAACTCTAAGCGTAAATCGGATGATGTCAATTTTTGTGACTTTAATCATCTGACGAAGCTTTCACTCACGATACTTGAAGTTAAGGACCTTGTGTTCGACGATTCGGAAATTTTGGAACAATTGTCTAATTTACCTGATAGTTTTAGGTAACGGTCCGGATGGTATCCCTGACTCATTTCTGAAAAAGTGCAGTTATTTTTTAGCTCCCGTCCTCTGTTATATGTTTAATCTGTCCTTATCTAGCGCTCGTTTCCCAATGATATGGAAACATTCTCTGATTCGGCCTCTGTATAAGACAGGCGACAATTCTGACGTCACTAATTATAGGCCTATGGCTAACCTATGTCATACCAATAAAATTTTAGAAATGCTGGTTAATTCGGTTTTGAATTTTCACTGTAGGTCCATTATTGGCTCATTCCAGTATGGATTTTTTTTATTATTGTTTTATTATTAGAATTTCTCAATAATTTTCTCCCTGTTATTGAACCTGGCAACCAGGTCGACTGTATTTTCACGCATTTCAGTAAAGCATTCAAAAGAATTAACCATAAAATTCATCTTCATAAGTTGTCCTTACTTAGGTTTCCCTCTCTGTTCATTGAGTATCTTCTTATCTGTCTGACTGTTCACAACAAGTATTGTTCCGTGGAGCGCTTTCTTCTAGTAAAAGGAACTCTTCAGGAGTGCTTCAAGGTAGTGTCCGGGGTTCACTCCATTTTGTCCTGTATATTAACAATGTATCTCTGCTTGGTTTTTCATGTAGGTTCTTCGATACCAACCTTACAAATATGCTAGTTTGCCGGAATTTTATATTAATTTAAAATGGAAAGTGCAAACACCTAATATATTTCAATTAATTTTTCTTAAGACCTTAAATAATTAATAGGATTATAATTTTTTTGAAATAAAATTTTTGAAAATAGTGCCAGAACTGCCAGGGGCCGAGGAGAATAAATTGCATCAAAAAATATGGAAAAGTTTCGAATTAATGTTCAGACAAATATTTATGAATTACTAACTTGCCTGGACCCGGCATTACCCGGAATACTATTATAAAAAATTTTTATTCCATCATTTTACATACCCTCCCTTCTGCACCTTTCTACTTTATTTCCCAGCAAGTGGGGGTGGTCTTATTAAACCAAGCGTAAATTCATACACAATACACTCAAACATAACTTTCACCTATTCCTAATAATATTTTCTACTATAAGTAAATCAATTTTTTCATTGATTTCCAATCGGCAGGGGTAAACTTTTTGCCGCTCTCAGAAAGTTTTCACTCAATACCCACAGTTTATACATTTACTTATATTTTCATCCCAAATATGGCACACATATTGCCCCGCATGTTTCTATTTTTTCTAAAGTTATTTTACATCCTTACCCCCACTCCTATTATCGGGAAAAAAACAGTGAACTCATACCTTTTGAACAAATGAATCAGCGACCCCGAAAACTCCCGAGCGTGTTTTTCTTCTTCAATACCGATCGGTGCGAGAACGCATCCATGTACAAACTTCACCCAAAGTAATGATCTATTTCACGATCGTAAATGTTTAACTCGGCTTTATTTAATTGTGCAGCAATAAAATGTGAGTTTTATACGTTATACGGTGAAGAACAGTAATCTGAGGATTCACATCACAGTGCCACATATGGTGTTTGTATTGGTTGTGGTAACACACCAATCTCGACTCTTAGCGAAATAATATAGGAAGAATCGAGACAGTTAGTTAAAAGAGTTACATATCTTTAAAGCATGGCTAATGTGAGATTGCTCTTGATTTTAATACGGTAACGCCATCACTCGAATTTTACCCACAATTATTTTATAATCCCCGCTGTAAACTATCATTATAGAAGTCAGCATAAAATTTAGGTTTGGCTATTAATCAGACTTACTTTCCTATCAAATTCTTCCCCCATATTCACCATTCATTAATGAATGATTTACAACTTAAAACAAAGCAATAAATTTGCTGCGAACACATGTCGGCCTCTAAATGTCAATTTGCATATAAAGGAAGTACTAATTGTTGGAGACAAAATAACTGGGGTAACGCGAGCTATTCAATTTGGCAACTTTGCTTTACACCTTTAGAATAATTTAGAATTCATAATAATTAAATGCATTCTCTTTTCTAATTGCAGGTCTGGTTTCAAAATCGGCGGGCCAAATGGAGGAAAAGGGAAAAATTCCTGAATCAAGATAAGAGCGGCTACATGCTAGCAGATCAAGGTTTGTATTTGCACTCAGTGATCGTTACAATTCCATTAAAACTCCCGAAAGCACTGTATGTGTAATTGCCTATGCCTGCAGCGAACTGCGGGGTTCGTCAGGCTCGCCATGCTTAATAAACGTTAAAAGTAATTACACACGAAATAATAATCGAGGGGGGCTACCGATAACATCTTATCATGAAATTTGATTAAATTACAGAAAACATAAACAGACGCCGAGCAAGCTACTGCGGCGGCATTGAGTAATTCCCTTTTTGGAATAGGAACCAATTTAATGCGCGGACACCTGTTAATTGTTATTTAATTATGCGCTCGCCTGTAAATTATTTCTCCTGTGTTGTGTAAACACGATCCGCTCAAGATATCTGCATTTGGCGGCGTAATGAACGTGGACATGCTGAAATTAGGTCTTTCTCGCTGTTGCCTCTTGTCTAACCGCAATACATATGTTGAATATGTGTGTGTTTCAGGGCCATTGCTGACAGGCCTGAGCATGGTAATTTGCTTAAGGAACAAATTGTGGTAGCAATTATGTCGTGACTGTATTTGGACAGTTAATGCTCAGCAATAGGGAATAAATGGCAAGAATTTGTGTGAAACTCGTGCGGTTTGTCTAGTTCCGTTAATGAGGTGCAGTTTATCGGGAAACATTTCCAATCTGTTCAATTAGCAGTACGTCCTTTAAGATTTCATCGTGCAGAATAAAGTAGAAAACGAGTTTTAACGACACTAATTTTTGGTTATGCTAATTACTTAATAGCTATTTGGCCAGATTAAGGGAAACCAGGAGGAAAAAGTAATTTTTTTTTATATATTTATGTAATATGGCTCCAAAGGAAGCTAAAAGCGTTAAATCGCACGATCTCTGTGGCTTCACGTCCCCGCCGCGCGAGATTTCCATGCCCTCAAATCGATCGCGCAGAATGTCCATCGTGGCATGCGCTGTGTGGCACGTAGCACTGTCCTGTTGGAACCCCATGTCGCTGGTATCCATATCCTCCACTTTAGGTAAGAAAAATTTGCTTATCTGCAATCTGCAGCGCTCGCCGTTGACGGTTATGGTAATTCCAGATTCGTTTTGAAAGAAGTACGGACCGATGATTCCGCTAGATCAAAATTCGCACCAAACAGAGAGTTTCTCGGGATGCATTTGGTGCTGGTGTACCTTGTGTGGAGTGGTCTCGCCCCAAATCCAACAATTTTGCTTGTTCACATATCTATTCATCCAAAAATGGGCATCGTCGCTAAAGATGATTTTTTTGGCGAAATTTGGATCAACTCTCAACAGCTCCAGAGCTCCAACAGCTTCAGCAACAGGCTTCGTCTCAAGCACTTTCGCCTAATTGGACGTACACGAAGTTTTAGTGTTTTTAAGTCCAAGCGTTTGCTCATGTCAGGCAAGTGCCATTACTCGAGGTGTATGTCGTGGGGGATATATTTCTAATGTGTTTATATAAAATTATTCAGTGCGTGCGTATACCTATTTTCTAATCGGTAAAATAGAACTTCAGGCGGAATATATTTTGGGTTGGATGAGGAATGATAATTGTGATATGTGCTAGTCAAAGAAGTTGTGAAAAAATAAATATGAAAAATCAAAATGATTTAAAATCCAAGAATAATCTTTTTTTTTTAAAATTTCCCCTAGGCTGAAGAACTATTCATATTAGAGAAGGTTTTAAAAGAGAATAAAGTTTTGTGATGAAATTTTACAAAGATATTATTATTACTGTTGAAAAATAGGAATACATAATGGAAATAGATAACAGAAGAGTATATTTATGAATTATTTTCGATCATTTAGAGTATACGTACGTACTTCAAATTCAGGCACAGAGTACCTCGTGCTATGATAAAATATTATTATATGTTTTATAAATTATTATACGAAAAACTATCAAACCGATTTGGATCCAATTTGCTGTTGTTTTATCACAAAAAAGGTACTCTGTGCTTGAATTTCCAGATCGTACGTACAATATACGAAATAGTCGAAAAAATCATGAAAAAACGGTTTTGTTACCTCTTTTTCGTTAATTATTTCTATTGTAATACATAATAATATTAATATAGCAATTTCTGAGTTATCTTATCTTGTGTGAAATTTCATTACAAAAAATTATATGTCCTGAATGAAACATTCAACATACCCCTTTTTAAAACAGATTCTGCCTAGACTATTACAAAAACGGATATCAGGCGAAAGAGCTTGGGACGAACAAGATTCACCGAGAATCGCTCCCCTGTTATCACCTGATTTCATTTTTACACTCTGACATTCGTTAAATCAGCTAACTACAAACATGTTTCCTTACTAAAAATTAATTCAAATTGCATTTTTTTGGATCGCGATAAATCAAATTAAGTCGCATGAAAAAGGGATGAAATATTGTTTTTATCGCGTTAAATTAAATTCGCGTGAAAACCGAAATATCACAGTGACCTTAAATAAACTAAAATATCTTCTTCTAAATTTTTTGTTAGCGATTTCTTCAATGATCTCATCAAAGTTTATATTTCTAGGCCTTTCATTCTTAATCGACAAAAGAGGTAAGGCACTTAACCGATCTTCACCGATTCAACCTCGCGAGTAGTTCTCACTTATCTTCGATTTTGAAAATAACCTGACTTTGCTACAGTCACTCAGAAACATAAGCAAGCTGTGCACATGTTAGGGTACCTTGATGTTAGCAAATTGTGCTCAATTAATACAAAATCGACTAGCTGCTTGATATCAAACATTTCTTTAATTCGATCTTTAAAAGAACCCGTCACTGAAAGCAGCTGAGATGGAAATAAAGGCGTAATAATGTCTGGAAATCTTTGTGAAAAATCGTCTGCTCTTCTTTATTTCGTTTTCTGAAGAAAGAAGCTCTGGCAGAATCATCCTGTACGTATTTACATATGTACATATAACAACTTGATGCTCTGAAATCTGTTATGCAACTGTGAACAAATTGTATCAATCATTGGGTAAAATGTGTAAAACTAACTGATCTTCACCAAATCAAAAAGCTCTTCGACGTGTCTTCACTTTTTTTGGTACTCGCATATTTTAATTTCTCAAATCTTGTCCTCATTTCTGTGATCTCTGAACGTGGAGTTGTAAAAGCTCACTTGAAGAAATCTAACTATTTTTTTCTGAGTGCAATGACTTTTAGGCAATGTTTCTTTCTGACCGTTTTTACTAGTAAAATTCCCACAAGGATTTAATGTCATTACATATTACACTCTGCCTGTTTTCCAGAGTTGTTGAAGAGTCACATACTTGTAGTTTTTGCCATCGAATCATGCTATTGTAAAAAAAAACCACAAATGTTTTCTACTGTTTCAAAAAATTGAGTACTTTCTATGATTGTTGATACTAAATTTATACTAACAGCTGCGCAGTGTACAGAATATGTATGTGGCGCTTCCTGCTAAATATTATTTGGGACTCCATCGGATACTCAAAATACTGTCAAAAAGTCGGAAATTGTCTCTCCGTCTATCCGCAGCATAATTAAAGAAACTCGGAATAGATATACATGTGGGTTTCTTGAAAACCCCGGAATGGGAGGAGCAAAAGAAAAAAATTATGAACAATACTCCAGGCACTTTTTGATAGGTCCGTTCAGTTCATAGTCCCACATACATATAATGCACAATGAGCCGATGTACATACATATGTTATACAGAAAAAAGGGTGAAAATTCAGAAACTTACAAAAGTGTCATAGTTAAAACAAACGATTAACTTGCAAATATGTCCCAATCCTAATTTTGGATCAACAAGCCGTAGGGTTAATATAACGTGTGCAGAAATGAGTGATAGATCTCACCTAGCCAAATACAAAAGCAAGGATGGGGGGAATAACATCAGCCATTTTGGAGTTACAAGGTGATCCATAAATTCGACATTTTCGTGGTATCCACATTGCCTCTACCACTGCAACAGTGAAGGTGAAAAAGATTTTCTGAAATTTCCTGAAATTCACGATTTTTTCGGAAAGTCTCCGACATTCATGTAACTAGAATACTTCTTTTTCATTTCGAAATTGCCCATCTTATTACCTTTTCTAAAAGGTGCAACATGTCCAGAGATATCATGTCTCTCAAATTTATACGTAGGAAACCTTTTGCGGAATTTACAAAAAATGCAACTCCAAAAATTTAAAATCTCAGCTGCGGTAATTGTTGCTATATTTACATTATCTGTAAATTGTCATGGTGTTAATGGGAAAATATCTGATCATTTTTATGTAATTGTGGTTATGGTCATTTTTGCCACTCTCTTCATTAATTTTTATTTGTTGCAATTTCTAACAAATTCATAATAAATTTGACTCACCTTGATTTAATTTTTCCTTTCAGGTCTACCGGACTTCCATTTGCCTCTTCCGATGCCTCACAATTTACCAACACCACCGCCCTCCCTGCCAGCTGAATTTTGGCCTCCAAATTTTGCTCTCCACCCGCAGTTCAACCCAGCACTCATCCAACAGAGTTTAATACCGCACTATAGGATTCCCAACTTTCAGACGCTGCTAACGCAGTACATGGGTCTGAACAACTTAGGAGGCATTCTGGGGTACCCTCAAAATCTGGCTGTTCATTCGCAACTGAGCCCCCAAACGAGCCCCGGCGAAAGTCCCCCGCAGCCAAGAGCCGAGGAATAAACTTAGTGCATAAATCTGTAGTTGGTTGGCAACGAGTAGTAAAAGCGGACTAAAATAAGGGTGCATCTACGTTTATCTCCATGACTCTGTTATGTTTGTGAACCTTAACATAAGAATCGGACGTGACGTGTTCGGCTCAGAAGGAATCCAATTGTAGTCATGTCCTCTAATTTTTGGATGTCATTTGGACGCGTTTAAATTTTTAATAGAATGAAAGTCCTTTGAGAACTGCAATCAATTTGATCCCAAAAATTACTTTGAATTTTGCACAAAAAACAGGTACTATACAGAGAAATTTACAAGTAGGTGACTTTGCTGGTCAGTTGTAAGAAATAAGAAAGTGTACGTATAATGCGAGAATGGGTAACGATTGAACAATAAACATTTTAGAATTGTTCTGTTATTATATATGTATGTACTTAAAGAGTATGAGAAATTTTCTGTACAGTGTACTTATAATTGTAAATAGAAAATGGAATATATGGATTACTTTATAAACATGCTTTTTATTTCTCTTCGATTCCGTACTCGTTTGAAACACTTGGAATATTTTTCAGCATCAGTACCGACGATTTCTCAAAAGTTGTCTACCAATTTCTACATTTCTAACGGTAACTAAAAGCTTCTGCAAATTGTGGAGTGCTCTTTTGAAGCATAAAATTGCTAATTAGGTATTTGCAAAATTAGTTTAAATTAATTTAACATCCATAGGACATAATACAGGAGCTGTATATGGAATTCTCCAAAGGTAAATTTACGCATTAAATAGAATTAATTATGTTACATATAATTACGGATTTGGAAAAATCATGAAGGAGCAATTTCCTGAGTGTTGTACATATAAAATTAATATACATATAATATCTTATATTGTCACGCATTTCATGGCACTGGCTATTACGGGTTCTTTATAACAAATTGGGAACAACCGAAGAGCAAATCATTGGTGCATATTTTTTTAATTTGGTATTAAGCATAATTGAACAAACGCAAGAATTTCCAAGTTTTCAGATAATTTCAAAATTATTAAATAAAAATGCAAGCTGGTAACTAATATACACATACAGGTGGAATATGCTGTGAGTTGGGTGTTTCATATAGGGCCTCTAATTTTGTTTTAAACTCTCCGCAATGTTATAAGGAATGACAGTTTTGGTATGAGCGAGTTAAAAAAGTTGTGGAAAAGTTAAAAAAACTCACAACGGAATATCTTCAACATAACTCGAGAACTATTGATTTTAGTGAAAATTTGAAAAGAGGAAAAATTTTCGCAATGAAAACAAACAAAAGATAGATTACGTCAAAAATTCCAATATACATTATTATTGTTGCAAAAAAGAAATAATTTAAGAAAGTAAAAAAATATTTATTTACGAAATATTTATGATTTAAAAATCGGGTTCAGGGTACCATTTACTATGGATAAACAAACACCAATTTAACCGATAGTGTTTCGTATAATAATTTGTTAATAATTCTTGTTGCTGATTTTATAAGTGTTGTCACCATCAAACTAACGATTCTTTTGCTGCCATTTTTATTACACACTCTTGGAAATGCTAGCTATCAATAACCATTTAAAAAATTGACATTTTAATAATTTAAACAACATTTAGAATTTTTTCAAAATTGTCGCAAAAATTGTGATGATACCAGCGTAATGGGTGCTTCCTGCGCTATAAGTTTGCTTATCATGACTTTTGTTGCAGTGGGCTCTCGGACTAAGATGAATAAATCGTTCACAATCCCCGAAATCAGCCCCCTGCGGTCAATCATGACAGTTACAATAAAAGTCATAATAAGCAAACTTCTAGTTCTCGAAGTGCCCTCTACAATGGTATCATCACTTTCGTTTTAGCTGCAAAAACAGCCGAAAAAGTGAGAAAATAATGTTTGCACTTGTTTTTGATTTTTTTTAAATCGATAAAGCAAACAGGAGCTATCTGAATATTAAGACGTTAGTTTGAAAAATTTCCTCAGTTGCGATGTATGTTCCCAATTAGTATTATGCACATATGTTCTCAAGATTTTATTACTATTATGTTATTTTTTCAATAGCGACCGATAGTTAGCGTTCCCAAGAGTGCAAAGAAGAGTTGGTCGTGACAACATTTATAAAACAAGCAAAAACTATTATCAACAAATTATTATACGAAAAATTATTAAATCGATTTGGATATATGTGTGTTGGTTTATCATAGTAGGAGGTAACCTGTGCCTGAATTTCAAGATCGTACGTACAATATACATGGTCGAAAAAATTCATGAATAACCGTTTTGTTTTACCAATTTTAATGAATAGTTATTGGGATTTCTGAGTTATGCTATCTATTTTGGAATTTTATTACGACACCTTATTTTTACCCAACTACGGCGTTATGAGTTTGGTGGTCTATGTATGTGTATATGGATGTTCATCTGTTCCTTCGTATGAGATTTGAGCAAATGTCATTAGAATTGTCTCAGTCCTCCGGCTGACATAGGCTATACACGTTCCATCAAAATGCAAAGTGGCGGCCACCATAAGTAAAAATGCCTGACAATAACTATAAAAAAACTAATTTCACCAAATATTATTAATATGGATATCAAATGAAAGTATTGAACGAGCACAATACGGTAAACTATGTATGTGACGTCATTCTAAATCCGATATGGCGAATGTTTCAAGATGGCGCATTACCTCTTTCTTCACTAGTTCCTCGATATGGGTATGAAATGAAAGGATTGTTTAAAAGAAGTAGGGAAAATCGCAAAATATTTTAAATAAAATAAAGTAAACTAAAACCCAGCTAGGGCTACAACTGCCTTTTAAAAATATTTAAACAAGCTTAAGGGGGTCTACTAGTGTGACCGCCTCAAAAAAGGTGATATTTGGGAATTTTTTTTAAAGAAAACTACTGCATGGAATGTTTTAATGTTTTAAGGATAGTTTTGTGGATATATAGTAAATCCATGATAAAATTTTCGGACCAAAAAATCGAAAATTTAGCAAGTTATTTGCAATCTCCCAAGGCTCCAAAAAAAAAAGTAACAAAACGGCTGCAGTGATAGCAACCTTCACAGTGCCTGAAATCAAAAAAACAAAATAGTTTCTTAAACTTAAAGGTTTTTCCCGTACCATGACCCTCGGGCTAAAAAAAAAATTTTAATTTAACAAAATGGCGGAGTTTCTAAAAAAATTGCAAATTTCGCGCGAAAATTTAATGATTTTTGGCCTGTCAAAATTACATTTTTGATTTGATCAAAAAACTGGAGGTTCATGGTACGTAGAAACATCTTTGAAAGAAGCTGCAATAAATATCAAATCGATCGGATGATTTGTCTTCGAGTTATAACTGCAGCCAATTTGACAAATGTAGTTTCGAGAAAAACGCGTCTAAAGTTTAAGGGGCCTATATGGCTAAATTTTCGATTTTTTTTTTATTGGCTTTTCTTTTTGTTCAACTATTTCCGAGTAAAACGCTGCAAACTAAACTCAAATCCGTAAGAAAATAATGAAGTTATGCGTTTTTTTAACTTTTAGATGTGTCGTTAAAAAAAATGCTTCAAATACTCTGTAATAACGGAAGCCTAATTGACGCGCTAAATCTGCGCTATTTTTGGTTCACAGCAGAGCAACTACGTTCCCTGTGATTTTCTGTTATGTTTTTTGTGCAAACAAACTTTAATCAATGCGTTTGTAAGTAGCTTTTTCGTTTATAAACTTTGTTTTTCTTCTGTAAAGTCAAACTTTAATTCGAGTTTTCTCAGAATTCTGTTTTTTGCCCGCAACTGTCGAACCGATGAACGGCTGCTCTTAATATGGCTGTAACTAAAAAACTATTTGAGATATGCACTTAAAATTTTAGTATGTTATTTTTAAAGGTATAGACTATCGAAATATGCAAAAAAAGAAAAATCGATTTTTGAAAAATTTCACACTAGTAGACCCCCTTAAGCACAGAAAATCACCTACTACATTAATGAATTTATATGAATCTACAGTTACTACTTTCAGTATTGCAATAAAATATAAACCCCGTAGTCACACACATTTAAAATTTGTCTTAATTGAGATAAAACGTGTGACTACGGCATTTACGTAGTCGAATATTTGTATAGTGTAGTATGGCAGGTCATCCTGCTCAACATTTAGATTAAGTGATTTAACGGAAACAGCCAACTTGTGTTATCCACAAAAGTCGCTTTCACTGTACCTAGTTAAGTAGATAAGGATTGTTTGTCTTGCTTTCCTCTTGCCTTAAAACTCATTAATCGTAGAACTAAGCATTTCGGAACAATCTTTGAATAAGACCTATGGTAGAAAAAAATAATAAGTATTATCGAATTCAAGAGTTGTTTGAAACTAGAAGTTAAGGCAGGCCCCCATAGAATCCTTCGCCGTCAAACTTCGCCTTCGCCGCCGCTGCACAACTATTGAATACATGCATTCATATGGGAGCTAACCCATAGCCGACGCAATTTCAGCCCGTTGCAGCGAGAAATTTAGAGGAACCTTCAATAATTTCGTTGCAGCAGACCGTGCGTCGTGAGAGAGCTTTGCTGAGGGAGCTTTGACAAGTTGGGATTGGCCAGTTGGGATTCGTTGAATAAGCTGTTTATTTGACAAGTAAAGATTTGAATTTGATATTTGTGAATTGTTTTGGTGATTTTGTAATTATTCGGTTTCCTGTTTCTTCGTTTGGATTTCCTGGAGGGTGCCGAGTTTTTCCCGAATTCATTAGTCGTTTCTTGACGAATTGGTACTAGATTTTTTGTTAATTCACCTTCGGAGCATACTGCGCCAGTTGACAGTTGGTCTCGAATTGTCATAAACAGCTGATGCGTCGAAGGATTCTATGGGTTCGGGTCACTCTTGCTGCACTAAAACTCTCAAAGCTCTGCGTCAAAGGTGAAGGCGAAGGATTCTATGGGGGCCTGCCTTTATTCTCCGAAAAGTGAATAAACTTGTATCCTTCACATGCAAACGAGAGATGTTCAAGTTCACCACTTAAGACTTATGTATTGCAGAAGTTCGATAGTGCAAGGGTTATAAGCGAGGCTCATCATGCAAAAGTCCGAGGTTCGAATCTGGTTGAGACAATTTTTTGCGATTTCCTTTTTGTCTTTGATCTTGATTTATTCATTGTGTCGCGTGACTCGACAAATAGAATCCAAGTGACCAAATTAAATGGGATATTAACCTTATATTAAATTTGCTTTAAGGAATAAATTTCGAAATTTTTTGAGCCCTTTTTTTAAGTTTTATAAGGTAATAAAAATAAATTTCAGACTTTTGGCTAGCGGAGAACAATTAGGTTATGGTTAGAGCTGTAAAAAAGCATTACCATTACAGTTAATGCGAAAAACTAGTTACCAGTACTATGAGTAGTAATGATAATTAAAAAAAATTATTTACTGAACATCACACAACCATTACCTAAGACGATTGTAACTTCCGAAGTATTTAGCATATATACGGCATTAAAAGGTCAATGAAAGATTGCAGTTTTTATGATGATTTATATAATTACGTATCAAATCTTCAGATTTCATAGATAGCAATTTATGATAAATTATCTCTACTCGATCATTTTCGAAATTTTTTAAGAATGCTTTTAAATATTTATAACAGTAATATGATCCACTTATTATAAAGTCAAAACAGAAATACTTTTTTGGAACACAATATGCGCGTGGCGGTCCCTCTTTCGTACGCACCTACAAACAAGTCGTTATTCTCCGAAGCGAACAAGACAAATTTTTTACTCATCTGTGAAGAAAAAATAAGCTGCAAAGGAAAAACATGAAACGAAATAATTAACTGATTTTTCACCAGAGTGAATTGTCCTTATCTTTATTTTCTTTAGCGAACTAATATCTGAACTGGCATCTTTTCTGAAAAGAGAGGTTTTCGGCGAAGGACTTTCATCAAATTATTAATCCTTAGACATCAACATATTGTTTCAGCATTGGCTATAATGTTTTTGAGGACCTCCAAGTTCTTTTCAGTTCTTTATCGATAATATTCTATTTTCCGTGAAAGACATTTTTCATCTGTTGCCACTTAGTAAAAATTTTGTACTGGCACTTGAGTTAAAATTTGGTGTATTATCATTTTGACGTTTTAGCCGGTGTCATTTGTTTTGTCCTTTAATTTCCTAAAAATAATAAAATATCAAAATATACGAAATATATATACGAAATAAGCACCAGAAAAATTACAGCAAAATACACAGGAACAAAGATCGTACAATGGCGAATCCAAATTACCCAGATGTCCGATGCTGAACATCAAAGGGCTCGGCGCGAGCACCTCAATCGCACAAGTGCCTAATACGAATATGCCAAGTACGTCTTATACTACTAAAACGGAATGCCATGCTTAATTCGTGAAGCCGTAACAGAATGCAACGTCGAGTCCTGCACATCACACACAAACTAGTGAGACGGCGTCAACGATCGACGCCATTACCTTTATGGAAGAATTTTTACTTTATCATTTGCCTGCCTGTGGAATTTTATGTTTATAACTTGGCAGCCTGCTGAATGATCTGGATGTTCTAGTAGGCCAGAATAGGCACACAATGTTTACTTTACGCCGCATAGTGCTATCTCTTTTTCGCGTGGGGTGAAATGCTCAACTGGAGCATGCTCCGTGAGGACGCTGTATTATAAGAAAGTCGGCGTTCGTGAATCCCGTCGAACGCTGACGTCGGAATCGACGCTGCATTTTGATTCCGGCTTTAATGTCACAAAAAATGATAAGATTTAAAATTTTAATAACATGAAATTTGATTTGCGCTGACGCCTACGTCTAATACAATCGCAGTGCAATGTTCAGTAATGAAAATATTCTTTTAACTCAGAAGTCGAAACACTGCTATTCCTTAAGGTTCTAAGTTCTAAAAATCGCTCATCTTGTGATGATGCAGTCCTTGGACGGCCTGGACCAGGTCTTCTTGGTACGCGATTGCCTTCCCTGTATCTTCTCCTGACTGCAGATACGATTGATTGGGAAACGCCAAAGATATAGGAACAATCTGCCTTTGGGTTTTCCAGTTTCTAGAAGAGTCACTATTTGCACAGATTGTTCACGCTTAGATGACACGTGTCTCTATTTCGCGGCATTTTGAGGCTTAATGATATACTAGCAACCCATACCCACCCACCTAAAAGTACAAACAATTCTCAAAAAATGTTCTCCATCACTCGAAAACGTCGCCAATAGATTTGTTGAAAATTGTCTATTTTTTAAGGCACTATCCAAACACTACGGTTCACTTACGAAACAATTTAAATACTTGAAAATTTTAACCCTAACTAAATGAGGTGTTGTGCGAAATAAATATTTTCAAAATAGGATTTGTCGTAAAACCGATTCCTGGAATTCCTTGAAAAACTTTTTGATCGGATAATTTTGCCGATTAGTGTAGTTCACAATGAAAGTAGTTCGAATAAGTATCTAATAACCTAGTTCTTTTTAATTTTTAATAATCGCCACAAATCTGCGATTTTAACATTCCAATATTTTTTTTTTCAGTATTCTCCGATTGCAATTTTCGGACCTTCGTATCATGTTATTAGGTATACAAACTGGAATATGGTGTACCGTTGTGTAAAACCTTTCAGTTAATATTAAAATTGTAGTGTTATATTGAAAAGCAATAAAAACAATCCATTTATGTAAATTACTTCAATAAATTTCGAAGAGGTATCCTGCAGAGATGGGGTTTTAATATGAAGCCATTTGGGTTTCTGTTTACAAAAATTTTTATTAAAAGGAGATTTCCAATTTTCTGCTGAAGTGGTAACACGCGCTAATAGCTGCAGTGCCAAAATGATAAAATGAAAGGACCTCGGCAAAGCCCCTCCCCAAACAAGCTCATAAGAAAGTCATAAGGACGCTGGCGGGCAAATAATGAAAAACTTCCCCACGAAATGACTCTGCGGGTTACAAATATATGAAATTTATAAAGTACCTATCAAGTGGCGTCCCCGACCGCGCTGGAGGGGGGAAGACGGCGGGCCGGGATCTGAAGTAGGATGAACTGCATGAAACAGGCGCATACAGTTCCGTTCCGAGTAATGATTTGTAAAGGACACTCGAAAGCATTAAAATCAAATGAAAAGATTTAGTGTGGTACTTAATATCGTTCTGCTATAGGATATGAACCCGCGATCCATTTGGAGAGACTTCGCCCGATGACAGGACGGCAGCGCGGCGGTACCCCGGTCCCGGCCGCGCTCATTCATCTGGCTGCGAAAAGTCTTTGAGGGATGAGTAGGTCCTTCAATTCTGCCGTGGCTGAATGGTGGTATAATTTTTAAGTCTTTGATTAAACTAAGCCCAATGATGAGGATCACGATGAATGGCTCAGGGAATGAAGCATGCCCAACTCAATGAATCAACCAAGGATGATGAGCTAAATACCGCATAAGAGATTTTCCATTCATTTTGCAGCATTCATCGCGATTCCCTTGAGTATTACAGCGCTTAATTTTTGTGCAGGTGGAAATGCTTGTTCCTCCAGTGCCCCCTCTTAAAGTCTAGCTCTATCCGCAGTGAAATATAATACTACTTTCTCCGAATGCGTTAGATGTGACATTTGCGATGCTTACTAGTCCATGAAAGAAAAAGAAAAGGTTTCCGCCAGGGAGTTGGCCAAGGCAATTGATGTTTCATTCGGAAAATATCGCATAGCCTGCAATTAGGGAAAGGTGATATTCGGCTAATTGGCGGGTAAAGCGCTCACCACAAGCAATTTGCTACAAAATGCCACTTTGTCCGGAGCAACTTGGCGGAATTGAAATGTAACAAGATACGTGCCAATTTGCCCTGCGGCTACCTTTGAAACTAGTTCTCCCTCGTTTCCTCTAATCCTGAAGTCTTCCGACCAGTTTCTTATGAGATGTTGCAGTTTTGGGAACAAAAAAAAATGTCCTTGGCATTTCGTCGTGGGGCCAGTAGGGTCATCACTTTAGGGGATTAATTGTCGATTGAAGTTCGTCCGGATGCTTTTCCGCTTGACCTGATTTTTTTGGCGAGCGACAATCCGATGGCTGCGGAAATAAAAAGTTATTTAGCTGAGATTTGAATTTTGTAAAAAAAGCTGTCGCTCCTCAATCATGTAGGTACATGTATGTCTATATCCGCGCTTGCGAACAGAGTGCCGCGGCATAGGCAACTTTGGTGGCTGGAGCAGCCCATTCGAAGAAACAAAGTGTAACTTCTGGCATTGTAAAGGGTGTGAACCCATCTAAGCGTATTACTTGCACCCTCTTAAGTAGCTAAGTGGCCTTGTGGAGGGCGCTCCGGGTGAAGCTCAAGAAAGCCTTTCAATTTTTCGTATTTGAGTTTGTTTGTATTAAAACAACATTTGCAAGAGAGGGTTGCGCGAAAAGAACTTTTTATATATGGCATAATGGGTTAATGCGTTTAATCACGTGCCGACTTCTTCTTGAGTACTCGTACATATTCAGTCGCACAATTGTTGAAAAGAAAGGCTAAAAATCTCACTATTTTCTATACAATATAAAAAGTAATAAAGTATGAAATAATGTAGAAAGTATATACTACCTAAACTAAAATGAAGTATGTTCCATCGTAATATCCTTTAGGCATGTATGGCGGCAGATAAGAAAAGTTCTTAGCCTCAGAGGACGAACAAATATTATTAGCCTATTTATCTATAAATATCATTATGTCAACATCCCTTTTTCTACACAAATACTGCACCATACTCAATAATCCGCACACCTAACGATGCGTTTTTGCTTCCGCTTCTAACATCGCATAATCAATTTTAGTTAAATTCCCCTATTTGGTTAAAAATTATGTTTGAAAGAAAAAAGTTGCACCTGTGGCCAACATCTCTAATGGATACGCATCTCACAAAACACCTTTTTACCAGTAAAACAACCGAAAATGAGCATTAGCTATTCTGTTTTATACAGTTTTGAAAACTTGTAAATACCATTCGGGCGCACTGTGAAATTGCGCTATGCTTTTAGCAGGGCTGCGCACGGGTTTCTGGTCTTTATACATATAATCGGTGGAGCGACAATGAACATAATTTCTGTGTTATTGCGATAATGAACTCAACATTTTCATTATTTATTGTAAAAAAATGGCTACCGAAAAAGTTAAACTTAAATGCACTGAAACTCACACTAAGAGGTTTTCGGGGTCGCTGATTTCGAATGAGCTATCAAAATTTCCAAATTTAAAATGGCGGATCAAATGTCTTATCTTAACGAAGCTTTTGCTTGCTGAAAAATATGACAAACTTTCATACAAAGTGCTTATTTCTAAGCTTGAACAAATCGGTCTTCATTCTCACCTGGTTCAGTAGATAGGATCTCATCTCTCCCAGCGCTCATTTATGATTAAATTTTCCTCGCATTTGCCCAGCGAAGTTAAAGTCACATCAGGTGTTGCTCAAGGGAGCCACCTTGGTTAACTGCTGTTTACTTTATTCCTAAATGACCTTTTTCAAATTACCAATCGTTCCAATATTCTTGCTATGCAGATGACGTCAAGATCTTTAAAACTATATCTGACGGTAATGATCTATTCGTGCTGCAGTCGGACCTGAATATTTTTTCAGAGTGGTGCCTTTGAACCTTAAAAAGTGTTTTAATATGATTGTCAGCAAAAATCGTCTTGCTTTTCACATCGACATGAGCTTCAAGGTAATCCACTAATTCACGGTGATGCAATTACTGACTTTGGTCTAGTCCTAGACTCTAAGTTGACTTTTCAGGTTCACCTTGAGAGTATTATTAACCGTTCTAATCCGTCTCTTGGTTTTATAAGACGTTAGTATAAAGAGCTTCATGATCCGTATGTTTTGAAGTCGTTGTTTTGTGTCTTTGTCCATCCTATTCTGGAGTATGCGTTTGTCGTGTGGTCCCTCCCTCAGTCTGTTCATATTTCCCGAATAGAATCTGTTCAGAAGCGTTTCCTGCGTCTTGCATTGTCTCACCTTCCTTGGCAGGACAGTCTTTGCTTACTTAAATAGATTAAAATTCTTCGGCATGTCCCCTCTACACAAGCGCAGGGAGGATTTTGGAGTTATTTTCTTCACCGATCTTGTATATGGCAATATAAACTTGCCCTCCCTTTTGAGCTTTTTAATTTTAATAGTCATCCCTACTTAACAAGAGCTCAAAGCTATACTTGCCGCAATTATCATAGAACAAGATATGGATTATATGAGCCTCGATCTGCTAGTGCTAGAATTTATAACGATGATTCCGAGGTAATTGGTTTCAACTTGAGTAGAAGTGTTATTAAAAAATCAATTGAATGAATAGATTTGCTTTTACTATAATTTATAATGTTGATTCCTAGCTACATCGAAAAAAAATTAACTACTTGTTGATATTAAATAAATAAATAAATAAATATGAGGACATTTATAAGCACAAAAATTTGGTAAAAATTTCACGTCCCAACATGATAATGCCTCGAAACTTCATGCGGTTTTATTAAAATCCTTATTTGATGAGCATAATGTTCCTGCTTTGACTGTTCAGCCTTATTCCTAAATTAAAATACGAAACAGGCGAATTTGGTTGTGGATGTTTCGAATACTCCCTACTCTATAGTTATTACCTTTTAGTTTTGAAAAATATATTTTCAGTTGAAACATTTTATACCAAATTTACGAGTACATGTACGCAGTACTGACAATATCGCTTTATACATATATGACCTTACGTAACAAATTGTTTTCTTCATTCTCATATACAACAAAAAATTTGCTAATTGTCATACTTGGTTGGTTGGTTCAACACGTAGACAGAGTCCAATTAGCGCTCAAAGCGCCGCTTTGATTCCACGAAATCGTCAAAGAAAAATGTGGTTGTAGGCGAATGTTATAGGATACTAGGGATTAGAGCCAATTCGTGCGGTTCAGACGGTGAACAATAACTCCCTGCCCTGACTACCTCCTGAGGTCATCAAACATTTGCCAGACAGTCACCCAAAAAATGAAAGAGAGTTTACGACGTCTTTTGAAACAAATACATATACAAAGAAATATTATTTTACCACTAGCAGTTTATGTTACATAAGACTTTTTAATTAGTGATAGTTTTTTTTCATATTATCGACAAGTTCCTACAAAATGATCAAGCGTACAGGCTTAGACGAATTGAAATAGATACATATGTATGTAAAAATGCCGTTTTGCATGTAAAGAATATAAACATAATTTTTGTGAACGGTTTGTTATGCAGCGAGTATCGTATAACGTATAACGCTTCTCGACCGTTGTCGAGTTTCAGGGTGATTAATAAATACGGGGTGCACATTATTATATTATCTTTATCTTCTGATCTGCTAAATACAGCGACATACGTCCAGAAAATACTATCTTAATGAGTTTTCCAATAATGCCGCGAATGTTGATCTACCTCTACCACTGCAGGTACAGTCACTTGCGAAAGTGAAAAAATGCTCAGAAATGTCCTAAAATAACCGTTTCTCCCAAATATTCTCAGAAATTTACGAATCTCATATACTTCTTTATTATTTTTTCTAAATTTTCCATCTTGTTTTCTTTACAAAAAGGTGCAACACGTTCTGGTAGAGAATGAATGTAGAAAATAATATGTCGGAGCCCTTTTGCGTAATTTAAAAAAAAATTGTTTTATAAACAAATTCAGCTTCAATATTCTGAATAGAATATTAGAATATAGATCCTCATTAAAATAGGGTTAAATTTGTTTCAAAATGTTATAAGAAAAATATAGTTGTTGTACTAAGTAAAAGCTTGTCTGAAAATGAGGAATAGGTGCTTCCACATAGTATTTATAAATAAGAGAATATATTCAAACTGCCGTCCAACAAAACTAACCGCGGTATTCGTGGGAAACCGAAGAAATTTTATGATGATGAAACTAAGCGTTCGTCTGCCTAGGGTGAATTACCCTTTATAAGCCCAGCGCCCGAAAACTCAATAAGAACGCAATTTATATCGCATTTGGTGTATGAATGGACGAAGGCGCAGACTTATTCGCCGCTTAGGCATGAGTCTAACGTGCAAATATAATTTTTATCGAAAATCACTTAAAACCAGCTAAGCGTAAGCAATATGAATTTAACGATCCGCCGGGTCCATTCACAGAAGACGGTGTTGACGCGTTTTGTACCTTTTGCATTGAAAATTGGCCTCGCTTCCTGGATTTTCCCACATTCGCTCGTATATTGAACATTAAGTGCAAATTTCATGCTTGACTTATGGTTTGTGCCGGGACTGTTTCCGACTGTTTAGGCAGCGTTCGGCCCTAAGGGGAATCCTTTGAGTTGTTTATGTCCTCAAATTAGTTTCCTTTATGACTCTAACACTTTGGTCCAAAGTAGGTGCCCGACTTGGCGGACCTATGGTCCATTAGTATTAGGCGAATAATGTGCTCATTGTTAGACTATTGAAACCACTTCAGCCTAGAATTGCTGAGTAGGATTCGCCGAGGTCCCTTTCCTTCTGGCCTCATCCAAGATTTTGCATCGTCTGGTGCACTAAATTTGTCGCATTACTCCCAGCAAGTGTCAAGTCCTTGAAACTGCTTTCGTCTTCGAATGCAACCTAGTTCCCGACTATTCGAGGCTCTTTGTGGTTGCGGATTATCAGGTTTAATAGCTGAGGATTCTTTTCCATTCGGTTAAGTAGGAAGAATCCCCTGCGATAATATCGCCCTAATGAATCCTGATACTTTCCAAGTACTTCCAATTTCGCTCCATTGTCTTGAAATAGTTGTCAGCTTTTGTGATCTCTAATTGCTCAAGATTCAGAGCAGATTATGTTACATTAAGAATTTCAAGCCAGACCAGGTTGCAATCCGGCTTTTGTGAGCTGCTTGACATTTATTTGCATACGAATGTGGAGAGGCTGGAAGGAAGCATGTTGCAATGTTTCTCGCAAGAGATTTTATGAATGCGATAAATTGCTCCCTACAATTTGATGAGCGCCCAGGAAAAGACTGTTTCGGGATGACTTCCCATGAATGGAGTAATTTTATATTTTTTGGTTCACTATAAAACGTAGTATTCTGTCAGTAGTTTTATTCGTTTAAACTGTGGTCATATTATTAAAATGTAAATTGAAGTAAATTAACATTTGATAAAATATAAATGATCCTTTAAATACATTCATAAGGTACTCATAGCACGTTGTGATATATGGTTGTAGTCCAAGCATTAAAAGTGCGTTTCAGTTTCGTAAAGTCCTCGACCTGTAGAAGTGTAGAGCTATCACAGTAATTAAAAATTGGCATGATGATGATTGATGTCGTAACTAAATCTTGTCGTACCCTAGCTGACAAGTATCTACAAGATAAGTAGCACTGCCTTATAATACCGAACATCTCGAAAGTTAGCAAATCAATATGGTTAGTCCAACTGAAAGTCTGATTGAAAACAAGATCCAGATTCTTAACGCTACTGACAAAAGGTATCGGTTCATCATCGATAAGTAACGGGGGAAAATTTAAAGTCTCAAGAAAATGTTTTAAAAGTAACAATAACTTGAGATTTGCTAAGATTGATTTTCCGTTTATTGCACTTAGCTAAGTCAGAAATATATTTAAGGTCGCTATTTTATTACAAGTATCACAATAAAGCTGTAAGTCATCAGCGTATTTCAAAATATCACTGTTTAAATTTACTGCAATCATATCATCGATATAAATGTAAAAGAGTAAGGGCCCAAGAATTGAACTTTGGGGAACACCTGCAGCATCATGGACTCAGAGTAGACCACTATACGTATGTCCAGCTCGAAAGCCAGTTTGGTCAAGTCATAACAATTGTCATGCAGATAAAAACTCATTTATTTGTGTATGAATTAACTCTTCCAAAACTTTTTTTACAGATAAAGAAAAATACTTATAGGCCTGAAATAAGAGGACACCGCTGTCTTATGGCATATTATTATAGGTATGACCTTAGCCACCTTCCAAGCCATTGGGCATTTTAGGATAGTGAGGAATACATTAAAAACCTATCCAATATAAAGAATTAGATATGGTAAAATTATTTGTAAAAAGCGTGTATCAATTTTTTGTATAGTGCTATGGTATTTGATATAGTGGATTTCATTTCCAATATGCTATCATTACATGTAACTCCCTGGATATACATTTTTTCAGCAAATTGAATTTTGGCGACGACGCGACGGCAAAATATTGCAAATTGTGTCCGTCGCATTTGCATTGTTGGCAATGAAAAATCGGTTTAGATCAGCAAGCGTTAAAACGACACGTTCATTTGGCCCTGCCTGTATAACCCCACCTTTCCATAGCCGTGACCATAATTGACGAAGGTTATTTGCAGCCACCAAGAAAGCGTAATAAAAAAACGTCTGATTTAATTCTTCTTCAGCTCCTATATAAATGATTTGTTTGAAAAAACATATTGGTAATAAAATTCATCCATTTTGACACAAAATGATTTCTTGTATTTCCATAGTAGTTATTCATAGTTTTTCTATATTTCGGTTAAAATAAAATGCGTCTAATTTCTGAAAGTTCGTAACTTTTTCTAAAGTTTTGTTTGAAGTCTAAATTAAAAGAAATTGAAAATTATATGTACGCCAACCCTTGTGCGAATTAAGAAAATCAAAGTATGCAGTTATGGTATTTATGGAATGACCGTCTTTCGTATTTTCCGACGTTTGAAGTCCTTACACCATTTTGTATAAATAATATCATATGCAACATTTGCCATCATCTGCAAAATACGAGAAGGACGTATTGCAAAATAAGGACCGAGGTATGTTTTGCATTTCTGTGACTCACCAATTGAGATGATGAGAGTGTGATTTATAAACCGAGTGGGTAATTAATGGCAGCTGTTTTCAGTAAAACCGAATTAAGTATATTAAGAAAAGAATTTTGATCCTGCCGTAGGTAATGTTTGCAAACATATAAAGTAAGAAAAATCCCATTGTGTTGTCTAAAGACTCTAAAGCATGCCATTTACCAAATTTTCCGCTCTGCAGAATAACTTGTAGGTCCTAAAAGCCAGGAAATCAGCATGGTGACAAAAATCCTCAATGCCGACAAGCGGCAGCCAATTGATTCTTTTCTTGCCTCAGAATTAATTCCTTTTTGGTCGATTGGGCCTCAGAGCTGGTAACAGTATTCCGCTGCAATCTTAATGATATCCCTGTTGTGGAGCTGCTCAGGAGTGAATAAGACACACTGCTAAGTACCATTCCTCGCGCTCCGTGCATAAGTACAAACCATTGAATACGACTTCCTATATGGCCGTTGTTCCCACCCTTCTCGCGCAAAATGTCCTGCGTTAATCTCAACAACATCACAATTTGTGACAATAGACTAGGATCAATTATTTCGCCTGATTTAATCAACTGAATGGGCTTTTAAGGCAATAAGTGGCTGTATACAGACCCGCACATAATACACTGACACTGAGTCCTGGCAGCGTATACAGCGTTCCTGCATTCGACTACTACTCCAATATCCTTTGAGTTTGTGAGCTCTGCCTTTCGCCTTAAATGAATTTCCTTTTGAGTTATCTCAAGCGAGCTCTTCCCCTTCCCCCGACGCAGCACTTCTTGCCGACAGCAGCCGCTCGAGGACTATAGAGACGACGGCGTTTTAGTGATTCAAATCAATTTCAGATTGGATCCTGCTGATTATTTTGTAATCAAAATGAAAAATTCGTCCGACTTTTTAAGAGACTGATAAAAGTTTCCGGTACTTTTCCGACAGCAATTTTCCCTCATTTTCCCTCCTAGGCTCTATTGGTGGTTTGGGGCAGGCGTCGGAAAAGTGTTTCCTCTGAAAAGAGGCGCGCTATGTGCCATTCATAATTTTGCGCCGAGCATGGCTTGAGAACGTCCGTAAACAAGGAAAACCCACTGTTATCGCCACTAAGCAGGTAAATTTAATTATCCCTGGGAACCGAGACAGGTGAACTTTCGCACGATAATGTTTGATTTTAATTAAATCGTCGCAACCGCTCTGCAACGTACAAATCTTTCACCAGCTCACCCTCTGAATATTGATTTAATTACGGCAGGTGCAAGGATTGCTAATGTAATTGGGCACTTAGTTGTTCGGCGCTTTATCAATACTATCGCCTTGTTTACACCTTCAAATGATTATTGCAAACACATTTTTGTAATTGCTGCTTGTTAGCAGCTTGTGCTTTGTTGTTTTCAATAGACGTTTTGAGATTTATTTGATATATTCATTCTTAAGACAGTTAATTCGAATTTGAGCGAAACTTACAATTACATTTATTTTCGAATTCCACCCTTTCCGACATTTGCAGAATTTTTGAAAACTTGACTTTTTGGACCCTGTCCTTTTGAAAACCGAATCGAATTCTAAATTAGAATTATTTCAATAAATATATCATATAATATAATGCGAAAGACAGCGAATAGTTGGAATAACTATATCTTTCACTAATTTTGTTATAATTTAGTGTTACGCACTTGTAGGGGTAAACTGCAACACGTGAATTCGTGCATGTCGTCCAAATCGTTCATTTTGGATAATTGGAAGAATATTTGACTAATTTGCATAAAAGCGCTTGTTTTCAGCTCTCCGAAGCTAGGGCGTGAACATATTCTGTTAAGAAAACATTATTGCACACACCACACGCACTCACAATGGAGCAAACTATTATCACAATAGAGCAAACTATTATCGTATAGCGCTGCAGTCTCGAGTTTTGACGGGAGAATTAATTATAACTCGGATAATTTTACAAGTAAGCAATTTTCCATGTAGCTTTTTGGAAAGCCAAGATCTTCCTCTGAAAGATGGTGCCATTTTTTCATTTTTTATAATATAAATTTACTTACAATATTTGTTATTATTTGGAAATGACATGCGTCTCCGTCCATTGATCTGAGTATGTAGGTACCTGTTATGGTTTTGTCGCAATAAAACACAGGGAACCGAATTCACGTATTATCTCTATTTATCAACCGGAAGAAGAGAGCGAACCAGAACGGGGATCGTCGGAAACCAACTTCACGGCTATGTCATGCTACAACAATTAGGGTGCGTTCATTCTGTTCTTTAGTATATGACAATTCTCCCCCTTTAGGTTCAGTCTCAATTTTATGAAAGCTTATTACTTATGCTAACAACCTAAGGTACTATTACATAAATTCTTTTTAATACATATAATTCAATTAATTATTATATTTTGAGGTGATACCGCGTTTTTGTGTACTGCGGCGATCTGGATTGGCTAAATTTATTTTTGTTTTAGGTTTTAATTAAAAATTTGTTTCTGCAGGAGAATGGCTGAGGATAGTGTGTTTCGATATGTATACAGAAATTGAAAAACTTGTTCGTCCATATCTAATGACGAGTATTTTTTATTCACTAAAAATTTCCTGAGTGATCTTTGTACTTGCCCTACCTACCTTTCTGATAGTCCATTACTTTCTGGGTGGTGAGTTGGAGATTTAGTGAATTTTACCATTAGGTTACAAAATTTCGTGAACTCTGATGATGACAAAGGTGGGCCATTGTCGCTACCCGGTAGCCCGAAGGTTGCGATAATAACTTAATAATAACTTTTTGATTAATGACCGTGCATTTGATCTATTGAATGGACAAACTTCCAGCCGCTTAATAATAATAATTATAATGGTTTATCTAACAATAAATTTCAACAATTCAATAATTTCTTTCAAAAAGATTTTTACTATTCCTAACACTCGCATTATCGCCGTCTTTTCAATCTGGTAAACTCAAGTTGTTTGAATCCAAGAGCTAATACATTTACTAATATTTAAAAAAATTCCTTATCCTCTACATAATCGTTATACAAAACAATTCATTGAATAAATTAACGGAACTAAACTAATTATTATTTACATCTCAGCTTGACTTAAACAACCAAAAATGGTAAAGAACAGATATTGTTAATTAATAAATAATTAGATGTAAGATAAATATATTCACAGAACAGCAGTCACAAGACGCGAATATTATTCATTAAACTCCCTTATAAGCAATGTTCGACAATTCATTGGAGATTTGTAGAAGTTATGAATTGAATGCCAGTTGTGATGATTCAGCATATGAACTATATCTTCAGTACTCAAAAACAGTTTACCAAAAAACCGAATTCTAAATTCAGACAGGATAGGGCCTTTACCGAGGAAGTGTTCCATATCTTCTCTGGCCTTAAGATTACATAGTGAACAAGCTAAGTGGCCTCTTCTTTTGAATGAGGTTGCATTTAAAGGGGTAAGGCTTCCTCGACACATACAAATAGACCAAATTATCACCGTAGCTACTGCTTGCGAGAAATATGTTTTGCCAAGTCCATAATTTAATTTACAATGCAAATCATGGCTACTTTGTTTAGCTTTTTGTAAGCAGTCTGCAAGAAACCATTTCTTTTCATGTTCCATGATTTCGTTCATTGATTCCTTGAAACTAACAACATCATTCCAGATGAGTCAACTTCATGATTGGCAGCTAGTTCTTGCCATTTTTTGATGATCAAAGATTTTCCCTAGTCATAATATTCATGATCTGTTTTGGTAATCTGCTATCCTCGTATTGTTCACATTGTTTGGACCATATAAAGTTGGTATTTTTCGTAACAGGAGAATAGCGGTTCAAGTTCAAATGATTTAGTGAAATTGCCGTAGAGTTCAGTAGTTCCAGGTAAGCTTGAAGCTGAGTTGTCTTTTGGAGATGGTGCCGAATTGCATTGTTTTACAGAATGTGTTTTAGGTATTCTACACTTTGAGAAAAAAACAAATTTTTGTAAATAAATTTATTCTGACTTTATATTTATAGAAAAAACGTCTAAAAGCTTTTCCTCACAGTCTGCTTTAGTTTTGGAATTGTATCGTCCCTGTTGGGTACGACTACTTTTATTAGTCCAGTCCAGTCAAAATAGATACTTATTCAGCCTAGACAAAATTTCCACAGAGCTTAAAATACAGACAGACCTTAAATAAATCATTACAAATGAAATGTCAAAAGTCTCTATCGATCCGACTTGTGTTAAAAATTTTATTCAAAATCAAAGGCCAGCGATATCGGTATTTCGCATATTTATTGAAAACAGTTAGTGTAATCGTAAAAATATTTCAGTCCAAAGTTGTACATCTTGCAATTGTCTACACAAATTATTATTATATTATATACGTTTTCTCCTACGAATCACCGTTTTTTAGATATCGCGATTTCAAACATCGAAATCACTAACATGCACTCATATGTCCCCACGGTATATCGTGACAGTCATAAACAAACTCGTTGCACTCGAAGTTCCCTCTATGCTAGTATCATCACATTCGTCTTAGATGCAAAAACAGCCGAGAATGTTGAAAAACAATGTTTACACCTCCATCCGGCCCCTTCGTGACAGAGGCGCCCACTACGTTTGTACCATTACTTTTGTCGTAGATTTAGTAGAAGCCGAGAAAATTGAAAAATATTTTGGTGATACCCGGTCTGGACAGAGTGACGAGATGCACCCGTTCTTCGTTTTCCCTGCGATATTTCCAGATTCGGACTGGGTATGACCAAATATTGCTAATATTGCCGTTTCACACAAAAAAGATTAATTTTGCGGAAAAAAGTGTGAGGAGTTTATAGGCTACAACTTTCTCATAACTAGTTTGCTCTGAAAATTGATATTTAACGAGATATTTGAAGAATACTAAAATTAATCGACTTTAACCCCTGAAAAAAGGAAACCCCTAAATTTAGGCAGCTTTTCAGGATATACTTAGGACATCGAAGTCAAGAATTCCACCAAAATCCAACTTGTTCGGGCGTTTTTGTAGTCAAACTAAAATTTTACTGGGCTAAAGGGGGACCTACGAAAACAAACGCGATTCATAGTGTCAATGCATGATAAAAATAAATAATCAACAAAAATTTAGTTTGCCAATAAAATTCACAGGTACAATTATTACTCAAATGCAAACCGAACTGCTCTAATTTGACACACAGTTGAGACACTTACTAGAAATAGAAATACACCTCCCAGTGGCTGTTGCAGTCTATTTTAGAGTAGTCTACAAGGAAGGGGGCATGGAAACACGTGTTGGATATGTTGGGCTTGGGAATCCGCATGCGAGGAATTGAATCAGTTAAGCCTGATATACATCAAAGGACTTCAGGAATTTTAATTAAGTCCAAACTTGAGTGCTGACGAGATAATTTGCTATACAAATTACACACTATTCGACAACTTCCACCCAAGTAAACAGAGAAACGGTTGAGGGGGCAAGGGAGGTCTTATTAGTGACTTAGAACTTAGAGCAATCTCAAGCATGTAATGAGGCATGACATCTTGCGGCAAGGCGCACATTGCACAAATTGCTTACTTAATGTATTTTTAATTGCATCAGCAGAGGTAAGCTACGCAACACCGCTGGTGGAACCATGCCAAAATTTTCGGAACTAATGAATGAAATTCTCATGAGGTATGGGTTGGCACCTAATGCTAATTTATGCCATGTGTGATTTATGCACATGATTTCGCCTGGCCCGCTGAACAGGTCTTTTTATTGAGTGTCCTGTGTTCGCATCTGTTGCCTATGTGAACTTGTCATTGATAAACAATTTCGCGGGGTGAATTAAATAATTTTGCTTGTTATCGTCTACCACAGGGCTGTAAATTATGACACCTAATAAATTGGAGTCATAGATAAATTCTGACATCGCACTTAATGTGCGTAAAACAAACAGATCCCCGAAGAGATAGCGGTATTAACCCTTATTTATCATTGACATGTCTTACATTACATGCCTTTTCGAAGAATGTGGATATTAAATGATTTCACTTTAGGGGCGTTATAATATTATAGAGAACTATTGGAAATTTCCGCAGAATCTAACTGTGCGGATATATCATTTCTGTCTAAATGCGCACGAAAAATAATTTAAAAGTTTGTCAGAAGATTTACAATACTACAATATGTATGAACTCTAATAGTGTAATGTTTGGCGGTTACAAATTGGGGCAAAAATTACTGGATCGACACCGCCTACTTTACCCGAATCGAAACAAAAAAGATTTAGAATTTGCATAATAAAAATATAAATAATAAAAATTCCAATTGGTGGCAGTTGATGTTAAACTTAAACTACACGTGGCCGATTTCATGAATTTTAATTCAACAACAATAATCTAGGCGTCTTTTTGGGTGGACGTTGATTGACGTAAATCTGCCTCCGGACCAAATTCAACAGACAAAAAGCACTTTACAATTATCTGTGAGGCTTCCATTTCCCACAAAAGAGCTTCTTCGTCCTGGAGTACCTACATAGGATGAAATTTAAAAACTCATGCAAAGATTGTGTTTAAGTTTTTTTTTACTAAAGTATATTTAAATTAACAACTAAAATATTTAAAATGTCACATTGCTCTAAATCTACAATAAAAGTTAAATTAAAATGAAAGGTTGGAATAATTTACAAATTAAGGAAAAAATCCTTGGAAAAATATTCAAATAACGACGACTCGTGCGTTGACAAAAAAGAGCAGTGATATCATGTGGAAAACGGTCTTTGGATTGAACGCCTAGAAGCACTTGCGGTGAACAATTCCTGGGCCAGATTCATCGTATTCTTCCTTTGAAATCCACATCTGTTGGAAAGTAGACAGTGAAGCAAGAATAGAACCACCTGAAGGAGAAGAAAGATTTACAAATCGGCTAAATTGTAACAAAGCCAAAATAGTTACCGATCCAGACAGAGTATTTCCTTTCTGGTGGTGCAATGATCTTAATCTTGATCGTTGATGGAGCAAGTGCGGTAATTTCCTTTTGCATGCGATCAGCAATACCTGGATACATGGTGGTGCCTCCGGACATGACTGTGTTAGCGTACAAATCTTTCCTGATATCAACGTCGCATTTCATGATGGAGTTGTAAACAGTCTCGTGGATGCCACAGGATTCCATACCCAAGAAGGATGGTTGGAAGAGTGCTTCTGGGCAGCGGAACCGCTCGTTACCAATTGTAATGACTTGACCATCTGGCAATTCGTAGCTCTTTTCCAAGGAGGTAGATGCAGCAGCAGTGGCCATTTCCTGCTCAAAGTCCAGAGCAACATAGCAAAGCTTTTCCTTAATGTCACGGACGATTTCCCTTTCAGCGGTCGTTGTGAAGGAGTAGCCACGCTCGGTCAAGATTTTCATTAGGTAGTCGGTCAAATCGCGCCCAGCTAAGTCTAAACGAAGAATAGCATGTGGAAGGGCATAGCCTTCGTAAATTGGAACTGTGTGGGAGACACCATCGCCCGAGTCCAAAACGATACCAGTTGTGCGGCCAGAAGCATACAAGGATAGAACAGCTTGAATGGCAACGTACATGGCAGGAGAGTTGAAGGTTTCAAACATGATTTGGGTCATCTTTTCCCGGTTGGCCTTGGGGTTCAGAGGGGCTTCAGTAAGGAGAACGGGGTGCTCTTCTGGAGCTACACGCAGTTCATTGTAGAAAGTATGATGCCAGATCTTTTCCATGTCATCCCAGTTTGTGATGATGCCATGCTCGATTGGATATTTCAGGGTAAGGATACCTCTTTTGCTCTGTGCTTCATCACCAACATAGGAGTCCTTTTGGCCCATACCAACCATAACACCTTGATGACGGGGTCTACCTACGATTGATGGGAATACGGCCCGTGGAGCATCATCTCCAGCAAAGCCAGCTTTACACATGCCGGATCCTGAAAACATAGTAAATATCTAAGTCAAAACAAATTAAGGGTCAATTAAGGGAACCGCATATTATGACTTAATAGTTTGATAGTAATTTATCGAGGCTTTATAGTTATTAACGAAAACATTAAAATTAAAAAACAAATGAGTATATTTTTGGTCGTCCCATGTTTAAAACCGTCCCTCTAATCTAATTGATTCATCAATATTATATATTTATTAACCCCAACACAATTATTTTTAATTTTCTTTTCGATAATAACATGTAACATAGCTTATAGGGGTAGGTTAAAAAGGTAGGTAGGTAGGTAGGTACATATGTACATAAGGGAAGTCGGTTTTCATGTGAAATATACGCAGATATACTATTGTCAAGCGACATTTCATGATTTCCCACGCAACACTACCAAAATCCATTTAAAAAAAATAATAAGATAAGACACTGTTGCGTGATAAAACATGAAATGTTGCTTGAAAATGGTATATCTCGAACCTTATGAAACAATTTAATATGAATATTTTGTGAAAATTTTTTTACAAACTGGTGATATTTCATGAATAATATATATGAATCAAATTATATGGCACAGTATATATCCATCATTTTGTTGGAATTAACATGACAATTTCAAAAGAATATATGCATGTCTACATGTTATCATAATTTTTTTTATTATATTTATTAATTAAATTAAACCATTGCAGTATATATATACAATAGAAACAATTTAGTGCTAAAATTTAGAAATTCATTCAACTACATTATAATTAATATTCCAAAAGAGTGAATTTAAAATAAAAAAAACATATTGCTTTGGAGAAAATACTTTACAAAAAAAACCCAATGATATGAACTACGACTATTCTTACATACTACTAAGCATCAGTGCTAGTTTTATTAGGAATTACATAATTCGTGAATTAGTATAATCTCGGACCATGAGCTTGTTAGGGTGAATTTTTCAGTGCTACGTTTTAGCTACACATATACCCTATAAGCTCTAATTCAGACCTATTGTGTAATTCAGTGGTTGAGAAGTGCAAAGGTAGATTTAGTAATATTTTTAAAATTTTATTGTGAGCTACTTTAATTTTATTAATGTGTGTTTGGCACAGTTGAACCATACAGGCGCTCCATAGAGCATAAGGGCTTGAAATATCACTTTATGAATTATTAGCTTGTTTTCCACGCTTAGGGTGGATCTCCTGTTTATGAAGGGGTACAAAGTTTTTACAGAATATTTGACTTATTAATATCTGATGTTATGCGTTTCTTGAACGTTAATGTTTTATCAAGGGTGATGACTAAATATTGAATATGGTCGGACCACGCAATAGGAGAACCGTTTAAATTCTTTCACTTGCGAGTGAAGAACATGCATTGTGTTTTATCGGGTTTTTTAAATTTTCCATTTATAAAAATATTCTTGTAGCTTGGAAGGAAGAACAAATGTAGAAAGAACTATTGTGTGAGCAAAGAATTGGTGTATCGTCTGCAAAGACTGAGAACGAACAGTTTGAAATTTCAGGAAAGTCAGCTGTGAATATTATAGATTATTTAGTTATATAGATTTGGTTTCAATAGCGTGCCTATATACGTACCCTAAAAGTACGACCATTACATTACATTATTTTTGCGAATTGTTATCTTGACAATTTTGTTACTCACTCCATTTACCGGAATTATCTAAACGAATATGATAAAGCAAATGCAAAGTAGAGCTGCTTTGTGTCTTCTATATTTATTTTGAATATATATGTGGCTTTCGAGAAACATCTTAGCGTTAAATTTCCAAAATACTTATGTACCGATTTTAGATCTGCACGAAATTTATTTGAAAATATTCGTATCACTGTTTACCCAATACGCCAATCAAGTTTAGACCATCATTCGCACTTGTCTGGTTTTTTCACATTTATTTTTTTTTTTTCCAATTTTCATTTTACCGTAGATAGAGTACTGTGATAAATGAACCAAATAATTTATAAATGTAAAAAGAAAAGTCTATTAAAAATTGTCTCAATGCACTAAAAATATTTTCTCTATTTGTCACTTTACATGATTTTGATGACTCAGATTTGATTATAATTAAATTGGTGTACCTAATTGTCCTTAAAGACACTCACGAAATGACCACATACGACATGCCATATTTTAATAACTCATATTTTATATGAGAACAACAGTGCAAGAGAAGAAGTGGAGATATTCCAGTTTCTTTATAATTAATAAGAAAAATTTGCAATAAATACCACAGTTTCTTTTTTATGCCGTTTAGATAATAACAAATATTTCATTTTGCTGAATATTTGCTCAAGAATTTATTTCAACATGTTTTCGTTTTATCTCACTTAGAGTATTTGCAAAACATTTCTAATGAAACCACTTTTGTTTTATATATCCTATTTGACCAATTAGAAAACGCAAACTAAACAGTTATCACATATTAACGGTAACAACAATTAATTTCCAATCAAACGGGTAACTTTAAGTCATAAAATTAAAGAAAATGAGAAAAACAGAGTAATGTATCGCACGCACCATTGTCGACAACCAAGGCAGCAACATCATCGTCACACATCTTGAAATTCTTTTAAAACACTCCCGTGTGAGAAACCGCACAAAATCTCAAAAGTTCGGAACTGAGTCAGAACGCCGGGCATCTTAATCTCTTTATATATACTCCGCAAAGCATCGATAGTGTAAAAATAGATCGGTCGAAGCGTACCGTATATGGGATGGACTCTTGCACTTATGCTTGATCTAAGCTGCGGCCCTATGTTGGAGGGAGGTCGGAAAACCTATTTTGGACGCATTTTTGAAAATTCAGGAAATTTTGTTGAGTGATTGGAAGATTCGTAAAGCAAAGTGCATTTAGTACTTGGGGTGGCACTTGAAATGTGCCAAAGTGGAGATTTTTCATCTTGAATCTGACAGTGATTGATTTTCTGTATCCCTTATTTATTTATTAGCACTAAAGGCTCACACCTCCTCATATGAATTAATTACAGCTAATTTAATGTGTTGGACTCTACTATTATTTTTGGGAAGATCAACTTTTATGTTTATCTTACTATTTTCGTGGAAAGTAAGGAATGCTATTCTGTAATGTTAATCGAATTAATTAATTTTGTCTTTTGTTTAGTCCTTTATTATAGAATCGCAGAGATGAATTATTTTGGGTGGTGAACAATGCACATGTGCGTGCGGAGGAAGTAAATTCGTAACCGTGTTTAAACAATTGATAATTTGACATTTTCATATAACTTAGTATCGATTAATTAATTTAGTTATTGTGCGTCTTACTCGGCGCGTTTAGCTGAAAATTGAATTTGTCAAATGTTGTAATACATTTCAGATTTTTTAAAAGGAAATATGGAAACAGGGTGGCCTGAGAAGTAACGTCCAAAGGTAAAATTTAGGTGCCTCATATTGAATATATATATATGTATATATCCGAATCATCCCCATATATGTTGCGCGATTATGCGTAGTTTTCGAGTTACAAAGTGATTCATGAATTCGGGATGCTCATTATTACTTTATTTTTATCTTTTGACCTACTCAACGCAGCGACATCATAGCTCATACTAAACAACTACTATTTTAATGTGCTTTTCAAAAATGCCACCAATGTTGATCTACCTCTACCACTGCAAGTACAGTCAATATGAGAAATTTAAAAAGCTTTCAAATTTCCTAAATTTTACGTAATTAAAATAATAATGTGTATCCCGAATTCATGAATCACCCTGTAACTCGAAAACTACGCGAAATCTTCGAACATCCATGGGGGTGATTCGGATTCCTCTTAATATAGGCACCTACATTTTCATGATCGGAACACTTCATACTAGGTAGGTACTATTTAATCTCACACTCAAATTCCTCACTTTAGTATCATAAGAAATAGGTGTATTGTTTAATATTATACGTGGTAATGGCTCAGTATCCAGCTAACCGCGAAAATAGGAATACATTGTGTTTTAGCTCTTAAAATCTCTTTTTTACCCAAAGACAATCGTATGTCGAACGTTACCTATAGATGCGCTGCCTCTACCATGGTCGGGTCGAAACCTGGAATGCCAACGTCTCATTATACCTTCACTCATCAAGTGTGCCTGCATCTGCCAATAAATCAATATCTTCATTACTTTCGAAAGGCACGATACAATATTGACTGGTCGAATATCAATGGAATTTGTAGGAGATGGTTTCTCTGCAACAACAGGAGTGACTCTAGCTATCTTCCAGTGATCCAGGAAAACAGATGTAGGTAAACACGTATTAAAAATTAACTTGAGTGGTGTCGTTATGTATGGGAATAAAAGTTTTATACATTTTGGCGAGATATTATCATCACCGACGGTATCTGACTTAATGAAATAGACAAGCCCTTACAACTTCATCTTTATCCACCAGCAAAAGTTAAATTGGGAATCACTATGATTCGTGTCAGTGAATGACGATGGCAACATCTGTACAGCTGTCATGTTTGCATTTAACGGTGGTGTATTTACAAACACCCGCCTCAAGCCGGCAGGCATATCAGGCTGAAAGTGATTCCACATGTCCACCCATACCAGCACCCACAAATTTCCCACAAATAAATTTCTTACCATAATACCACTGTATGGCAAGACGCATCCTGCGAACCACTTTAATTCTTACTTATTTATTTATTATTATTATTATTTCTGATGGTCGTAAATAATTTCCGATTTCCAGGTATTTTGGAACGACGACGTGACGGTACCGCTGGTACAGATAATCACGCTCAGGGATCAATGATCTGATCTCGGGCGTAATCCAAAGGCGCGATCTAATCACTTTTTGGATAAGAGTGACATAGCTGTCATATAAGCTAGTAATAAATGAATTAAATTAGCACACCTGGTCATTTATGCATGCCAGGCGATATATGTATGTATAGAGTCCCTAGACTAGCATTGACAGTCATTGACCAAAGAAGGAAAATCAATAGCGTCAAAATTACGATCATACGTCATCTGGTCGGTTGCAGGGGGATTTAATTGGTTTTGAAATAGTACAAATATTGGATCGGAAACCAGAAAGACACCTGGAGTGGAGAATTTAAGGCATTGAATACGTTATTGTAATTGGGTATAAATGAACAGTTCGCATCTGAGAAGGTTTACATTAAAATCTCCACGATTATGACATGATTAAAACGATGAACAATCCCAGAGATAGCACAAGTAAACTCAGCAGCGGTAATATCGTTAAAGCGTCCAACTGGACAATCGGCAGTGCATAAGATAATACTTTCAGCACCAGTGTCAACCTGGACAATAATAATAATTTTTTAATATCTGCATAAAAGTATTTTATGCCCATTCACCGTAACAGAGCCGCCCGCATTCTCGAATTTGTGCAACTTAGCACTAAAATTCCAATCAGCATCCCCAAAAACCCTTATTTCATCATTTCAATGTATATAGGTAGGTAGATATGAACATGCAATTGAGGTGACCATTTTATTGGATAGATTGGAAGTTTCTTCTATTGTCAACATTCCATCAAACACTGTTGCAATTGCCCATTCCAGATGTTCTCCTTAAGGGGACCTATATGGCTAAATTTTCGATTTTTTTTTATTGGGTTTTCTTTTTGTTCAACTATTTCCGAGTAAAACGCTGCAACCTAAACTAAAATCCGTAAGAAAATAACGAAGTTATGCCTTTTTTTACTTTTAGACTTAGTCGTTAAAAAAAGTACTTCAAATACTCTGTAATAACGGAAGCCTAATTGACGCGCTAAATCCGCGCTATTTTTGGTTCACAGCAGAGCAACTACGTTCCCTGTGATTCTCTGTTGTGTTTGTTGTGTAAACGAACTTTAATCAGTGCGTTTCTAAGTAGCATTTTCGTTGATAAAGTTTGTGTTTCTTCTGTAAAGTCAAACTTTAATTCGATTTTGCTCGGAATTCTGTGTTTTGACCGTTGCCGTAGAAAATTTCAAAAACCGTTAGCTCAAATTATTTGAAATTTGGTGGGCTGGTTTATTATACATCTGGTCATGGAATGAATTAAAAAATATTTGAATATTTAGATTATAATTATTTTTTAAAATATTTATTAGTTCAGTAAGTACTGAAAAATTTCAAAAATTGAACTCTAAACTACACAAAATCAAAAATAATTGCAGGAAAGCAAAACTAAGTAATTCATTCTGTGCAGTCAAGTATTATCTAACAGAAAATGTCTTGTTTATGTGTTTCAGATCAGGGGTTCTGGAAAAAAGCTACGGCAACGGTGAAATTCCACCATTGCAAGAGACGCTCAACCCATAAGAGCCCATGGGTATTTTTGCGATTTTTATAGGCCATAAACAATCTTAAAGTATTCAGTAATAAACTAATTTCCTCAATTTCTAGATTTTATGTGGTTTTTTTCTTGAGAAAAATAAAATCTTTTGACTCCGCAAAACCCCATTTAAGCCATATAGGTCCCCTTAAGCAACGGTGAAAATGTGAGCTCCTGGAAACCCCACAATTAGTTAGATGATGTGGACTCGTTTAAAAAAGTTCGGGTTTAATTTTATTGACAAATTATGTTTTCTTCGGATAGTAGAGCCGGGCAAACTTTGACTTCATGGGAGCCGTATACCTGAGTGCACTTTGGGTCGCTCCATTAACGCAATGAGAAGGAGTGAGTAAGAAGTGAGAAGGAGGTAGGTACTCTGTGTCCTGTGTGCCGCACAAGTAATTTTTCACGACAGGAGTATGCATTTCTCACTTGCACTTGCAGTAGCAATGAAGAGCTCAAAAATCTACCTGAGGAGCACTCGGGAGTCAAAAGAGCCGAGTTTGCCCGGCACTGGGATAGTCTACTTAAGGAGCAGGAAAAGGTGCTATTTGAGAATAGTTTGGTAAGTATATGTGGCCAACATCAATTGTCTCTGACTTCATGTATGGATATCCCTGCATGTATCGCCTCAATAATTTACACTGACACAACTGGATATACCTATTTATGGATAGGTTACAAAAATCTGGCTGCTGTAATCAAACAGGCGCTCCATAATAAAAATAATAAAGCAATAATAGTCGCAGAGCTCAGTAAACTATCGCTTTAACTCAATTTCGCTATCACGATCCTTTCGCTTTCCACCCCAAATTAATCGGAGCAGTATTTGCGGAGCAAACAGAATCTTTGGTTTATATATTGCCGCCGAACACAAACAGAAGAATTTGAAAGAATTCAATATATTTTTATTGAGCTAACCTTCGCCGTATCCTGCAGGTTTGCTAACAGTTTTGCCCACACGATAAAAGCAAAACGTTTTCTTGGCTGTGTGGCGGGGGTGCAAACTCTCACGCCAGGTCTTAAAGGGGAATTTTCAGAAAAACCCTCGGTGCGACGGTGAGGGGGTTTTGTTTCCATGTGAATAAACTTTGCGCTGCCGTATATATACATATGCCTGGGACTCGTGCTCGGCCCGGTTGTCTTCCACCGGGGCTGACAGTTGATTTCCGCATTAAGGGGAGAACTGATTGTGGCTAATTATCGCGGGTTGCTCAAGCTTGGCTCGTATTCAAACATTAAGTGCATAATTGCCGGCTCGAACGCTATGACGTGTTGTTAACTTTTTTCTAGCTAACCTACAACTTGCTTGTCCTTCTAACGAGTCCTTCGTCATCCAGACAGAAGGGATAATATGTGCGAACTGAACCCGAATCACTTGTAACAACCCTACGGCGGTTTGCTCTGTCAGTTAATGAAAATATCAGAATAATTGACGAAATTCCTAAATCAAGTACAAATCAAAACTTAATAAAGCTGTTCCTCTGCTCTGCTGTGATGCCCAGCACGTGCCACCCTCTCTATTTGTCGCAAACGCAGCGACATACGTCCTTAAACAAACAAATTGTATCTTTGGCAGCCTTTGCCGTTTTGGACTTACGACAAATATCCCAGGACAGGGGTACAATGAGCCATTGAAATGCAATGGAGCCGGCAAATGGACATTCACCGTAAACGGGGAGTGATTAAGTCCTCGATCGAGGCTCTGGCTTTTATTGGATTTTCCTTTCATCTGACAGTCGTGTGAATTATTGCCAATAAACAACCGCACAGGATCAGCCAAATTTGATTATTTACCCTTTTTCTGGCCATACAATGTCCGTGCAGAATTATACAAATTATATTGGATAAATGGATAAGTAAAGATCCTATTAGGTTTCTGAATGTTGGTAAAGGCCTAATAAATACCTATACCCCTAGGCTTTTAAAAGGATGTTATATTTGCTATGCCAGTTGTTCTCTTTTTAATTTATAATATCACCGAAAGAAAATGGAAATGGTTTTCATTGTATAATAAACGTAAATAAAAACACGCGTAAATTTGCGTATTAACGTGTAAACATTTTATGCAAATTTGTAGTCATAAATTGAAGAGTCATTTTGATATCCAAGATATGATATGTCATTTTAAAGAGTGGTGTAAATTAACTATCGCAATAAGGGTATTCACGCTCTGTTCTATTTCTTTATAAATGTATTGTTGTAGAAAAAGTAAAATTTTATATTTTCATAGTTGTGCCTATGAAGCCAATTTTTGTACAACTTTTAAAATGGTATTGTAGTGAATACAACAAAGCCTTCTACACTTACATTTTTTGAAATTACAAGTTGTAAAGTGATCCGGCGCGGACACACAACTATCCAGAAATGAATGCATTGGCTCTTCCTTACTTGCTGTCTAGGAAAATTAAAATCAATCATGTCATTATGCTTACTAAAGATACGCGATGTAGATGACATCGGTTTGTTTATACCGTAGTTAGTACGATGAATTGATATCTGGAAGAAACCAAGGTGCCTCAAGCAAAGCGTAGGAATTGAGATTTTAAGTGTTGCTAACAACTTCGGAGAATTAGTTGTTCTCTGTAAACAGTTGGTACGTCTAATCTCTAAGGTGCCAGGAGAAATAAGACCAAGCCTGGCCCTATGAGAAGACAAAACAAAATGAACGTGCCGAAAGGCTCTGAAGAGTAAATCTTGAGCCTTGTAAATAGTGACCAGTCCGCACAAGCATTTTCCAAGATTGCGTAATGAAAGTGCCATAAAGAAGTTTGGTTATGTAGACGTCATCGAGCGCTTTAGACCATCGCCTAATTAACGCCAGGGTAGAATACGCCTTATTGACAATACTCTCAATATGATCCTCAAATGAAAAAAAAGTTAAGCAGGATGTCTCGATCTTTGGTTTTGTAAAGTCTAGTTAAAGCAGATCCGTCGACGCTGAAGTAAATTCAGCGCTAGTTTCTTACGTGCATACACTTACTTACACTTACTGACATTTAAAGGGAGACAGTTTATTTTATATTAATTTTTGGATAGTTTTCTGATCAGAGTTCAGAAGCTGATAGTCAGACTCTATTTCCAAAATCTTAGCATCGTCAACGTAGCAAAAATTCTTCGAGCGTGAAACAATCAAAGTACATAATTGATGCATATTAGGAAAACTAATGGACTCAAATGGCTGCTCTGCGGCACACCGGAGGTATTTTTAATTAGTGCGTGCAGACAAATAGCTTATTAACTTATTTTATTAAGACTTCCATGAGGTCAAATCATTGTATTTTCATTATTTTGCGTATAATGAATGTTGTTGCAAAAAAAAACATCTCTGGGATAAAGAATTACAATTTTGCAAAAACTATTCAATGAGTCGCTCTGAAATTTTTACAATATATTAAGTTACAAGACCCAACTAACAAAGCAATAACAAAGTCGAAGGTTAATCCTTACAATTGTTATTGTTAAATGAATACTATGCACATTTGTACCGTTTTTACAATTTTCTGAGCCACAAATAATCATATAGATATATAAAAACTCCCATTTTAAAGGTTTTTCAATTCCCTACAAGGTGGCAACTCTAACTTGTTGATGAAATTATTTATTTTGACTCGTAGGCAAAAATGTGCTAAATGTAGAATTTTTGGCCTTTAATTCTTAATAAAAACATAAAAACCAGACCAAATCCTCTGAAGAAAAGACGTGGGTGTTGTTCCTGTTATCAGAAAAAATTATTAGACAGCTAATATTCCCGACAAAAATTTTATTTCTCTGGACTATACGAATATAGGAAATTCTGAAAGACTACTAAATTAAAAATTAGGGTGCCTTAGTACTTTTATTATGTTATGAACCCATTTATAATACAGCAAAGTAAGACAAAAAACGGGCTCAACTAAGGAATTCCCTGTAACAGGTCGTATCGTCTCCAAACTTTATTTGAATTGTTATAAATTAATGCTCTTCATATAAAAGTCCGCCCATTAAAAAATGCTGCTGCTTTTTATGCAATTATGAACAATTATTGGAAAATTAAATGATAAATTCAAAAGAAAGAAGCAGGAAACAATTTTAGTAGAAGGTTTTCGAGGTCGTTGATTACGAATATGATGTTTAAAAATAATAAATTGATAATTTAAACATTTTAGTTGTACCTAATATATTCGTAAAAAATAAAATAGTGTAGTTGAGTGCTGCGTTATATACACATGAATACTCATTTAAGAATAATGTATGTACACAGGAAAAAATCTAAGTTCAGCGTGTATGCGACTGTACATTTTTTCATTTATAACCATTTTTGTTTTTGTCGATTATTTGAAGAGCTTCGACAGTAGATCCGAGATCAGAGACCTCTAAAACATAACAGGACACATTTTCACAGCAATCTTTTGAAGTTGAACTTTTTCAGTCGCCATAATGAATACACCATTTTGAAACCCTACAATTACATATGTATAGGCTAAAGCCTAAGGACCAAGCTATCCAACAGTGAAAACCCCGTTCGAAACCATTTACTATTTCAGGAAATATAAGGTACATATATATGTAGATAGTTATACTGGTTGAAAAATGATTTCAAAAATATAAAAAAACACATAATGAAAGATATAGATCTCCGCTATAACCTCTATGTATTTATAACATTAATAAAAAACTTGTTGCTTGATAACGGACGGTTAATTGCACTGAAACATTGAATATTTTGAAGATATGATAATTTTGTTTTTAGTATTTCATAAATAAATCATTAAAAAAAAATAATAAATTAAAATAATTTTTGTTTTACAATTTACTGAAATGGTATGCTAATTATTAGTTAACGTTAATAATTTTGTTATGTTTTTAGTTATGTTAGTTATGTTCTTGATCATTAAAATACATGAATCAAGTAACTGAAGTATTTGTCTTAAGTAAGCACTTTCTTGCTTTTGCTTTTACCAATCACAAGTTATAGCCATTTTTGTACAGAGCACGCCTCATTTTACGCTCATGCGCATTTACTATGCATCCATATATTAGACCTGAATTAACAAATTCACATCTCCGGGAGATTTGATCGTACAAAAAAATTTCTGACACATTATTTACGTAAAATTTCCTCCTCTTTCGATTGGGCGCAAGCAGTTTATCGGTAAAATTAAATTTTAAAAAGTTATTTGCGAAAGTCGTAATTCTAGACTTATTTTGTTTAATAACTATTACAGCGGTACTTTTAAGGAAGCGGTTTTTTCATCATATATTATCAGTACAATTTAGAAGAGAATGGAATAAAATCCGTCTCGTTACAAATCAATTAATTAGTGAATAAATAAAGAAATAAAAGTTTGACACGCATTCATTCGACCCGTACGAATACATAGTCGTTTTATATAGTCATAACCCAAGAAAATAATCCGCTGATTTTCCAAGTGAAATAATGCATCCATCCTTGTGACTATTTTTAGTCAGATTTCGTCAAAGATGTGACGTAATTGCACTTGCTTTATGTAGGTACATTGGAACCATCCACTCTGGTGGAGGTCGGCACATATTAGTCGATACAGTTGGCTTTCATTCGACGGAGAGATTTGAAAAAATGTAAATATAAACGCAACCTTAACAGTACGCAGTCCTCAGCAGACAATATGCGGTACCTTGTACTGACCCGAATTAGAAGTGGAAGATTCAATGATGAGATTTTGCGGATCCTCTCCCGCGTACCGCGAGATCTCATCCGCTCATAATTTTCGCGGTGCTAACGAGGCAACTGAAATGGAATTCCGCGTGTGATTTAGCACCGCTTGGTATGCATATCAAGCATTTCTCGCGCCGAACGATTACTAATTGCATTTCAGCGTCGAACTATTTTTGATCAGGTAACTCAGATGCGCTCGCCTCAAAATAAAATAAACACACGCCGAGTATTTGTTTCAATTAATTATAAATTGCCTTCTCGAGGAAAATGTATTAAAAATAGTTCGATGCTCCTCCGACCTGGGATTTTATCTGTTATAATTTCGTGGGCACTTTTCACACTTTTCAATTGATGATATGTACTGACGGATTTTGCAGTTGTAGTTTAATATATTATGTTTTCTTTGGTCGACAAAAAATTTTTATTTTAGAACTACCTGTGAAATATGTCTCGCAAAACAACAAGTAAATCAATTTTAATTAAACAGCTTTCCATCAGAAAGCTTTATTACAATTTTAGGATAGCGGCAGTTCAATTATTTCACGATTACTCTACGTGTAATTGTTTGTTTTAATTTGTAATTACATTCCGTGTAATTGGTATTTTTTTTCATGTTTACAACGAAACTGTTTTGACTCATAACGTTGGTAATTCGCGCAGCCTTTCACCTAATAATATAATTGGAGTTTTGCCTATGGGGAACAATTTGAACTAAACAAATTCTACTAAAATACAAGTAATGGTAGGTAATGAGCAATTTTTAATTAATTAAATATCTTGAATTTGTTGCAATTCAAGTTTAAAAACTTAAAATCTGATGGAAGCGCCATCTCACGACACCTAGTGAAACTCAGCTTCTTAGATGTGCTTTTCATCCAAGCTGCTGCGTGTCCCCGATATTTCCTGGGAGAGAAGATGCTTGGATATCCCAGCTGGCGAAGACTAGGAAGTCGTTGGACGCATGCTCGGAGCTTTTGGCAAGTTACACGATGCTTTGTGAATCGTGTGAACAAAGAAAATTCAAATCACCCATGGGAGATCTTATCTGCGAAATTGCCTGCTTTATAACTCAATATGGCAAAACATTTCACCGAGCCTAATTATGACCAATTAATTCGCCATTACTGTCTTCTTGGTGCAGTTTCCTTTTTCTCTCGAAGGTACACAGGTGATGTGTGTTGTGTTGTATTGTAGCCCGTTTTTCTGCTTTAACGTTCCACATCCGTAGAGGAGTCTCCTCGCTTCTCTATCCATCTGTCAGAGGCTTCTAACTAATAAACCATAATAGATATGCTTGTATACTTGAAATTTACAGGGCTTAGGTACGTACAGTCTTAACCCAAAAACCAAAACCGTATTTATAATTTTGCAGGCTTTTATTTTTGTACTACAATATTGGAAAAATAAATATAAACTACATACCCCCGTGGGCTATCATTGGATATCTAAGTCTCAATGACTAAAAAAAATATCCACCTATTTATTGAAAAAAAAAATAGTTGAATCAGCAGTTTTGAACGTTTTAAAAACTACATGTATGGTAAGAAGAACTTTTCGGTTTATAGAAGCACCTTTCAAAAATTCTTGGTAATATCATTAAAATTGCATAAATATCAGATTTTCTGGATACTGCGAATAGGGTTAGGAGAGTTATGCAAATTGAATAGCACCTATTCCATGAAATTTCAAACAAATGAAATCTACAAAGATTCTATGGTATGAAACAGACATTTGTGGACTGCCATAATCCAAAAATTGTAGGATTTCCGCGAATATTTTCAAGTGAATTTTGACTCGGGCTGCCATGGAAATTTCAGCTGGATGGTTGCATGTCTTTTTATTTCACCACCGTCCCAATTTTCGAATAAATTTACATTTATATATACAAGTTATATCTACTTAATTTAATTATAAGTATTCATGACAAAAATTGCACAAAAAGTGCATTATACATACATATTCATGTACGTACTGATATTACCTGAAAAAAAGTTTTGTGTTTCCACCATTGTATAATCTTTGATAAACGTACATAAAAATGAAAGTGTTTTTGTTTGCCTTAACGGTTACTTCGATAGACTTCATTTTTTTTCACAAGGTAGTATATAACATATTCCAATTTAACATATAGGCTATTTGTTATTTTGATAAATTGCAATTGACAGCTCCAAGATGGCTCCAAGCATCCGGGTCGCTGATTTTAAATCTGCCATCAACATTTCCAAATTCAAAATGGATCCAATGTGGCGATCAAAGTTTAAGCAATTTGTTTTAAATTTAATATGAAGACGTCTCTGGGGTCACAGAATTCAAATTTACCAAAATTCAAGCAGGCGGACGCAAAATGGCTACCAAAAAAGTTAAGCTTCAAGGGTTTGTCCTGAAATTCCGCACTAAGAGCACTGATCTATACTATAACTGGATTGCGAATGGGCTTGACTTGTAAAATACTAATACAAAAATTACAAAATAGTACTAACATCGATGATTGCGTTAAATCGGAGAACAGCGATTATAGGAGGCAAGTCAGAGGCATACCAACATGTATTAGGAGTCACAGCAAGGACATGAATCTGATGCCTCCGACTGCAATTTCCATTATCATTCTACTATGCTCCTGCGTCAACTTGTTTACATATTTTTGGCTCGTTTTTGATATTTTTTATTTATTATTTTATTTTAATAATAAATTTAAACAGCAAAGGCATTACACATTTTTCATCTCGTGTATTTTATGTCCATTGAAGTTTTGACACACGTCAATATCTATCTATCTATAATATATAATTAAAATCCTAAAGCGAGAACTTGTGATTCCTCTTTTGAAATTATTTCTTTACCGATTTTAATGATTCTTACACTGATAGAAAGCATATCAAATAAATATAGAGAACATCACTAAAAAAACTTCAAAATAGCGGAGCCAATATGACGATCGAAAAGGTTCAACTTGTAAGGATAACTGATCTCGAATCTACTGTCCAAATTTGGAAATTAAAGATGAAGGATGATTCTCAACATGAAAAGATTGCTATGAAAACGGGTCCATTTTTATGTCTTCGGGGTCGCTGATCTCGAATGTATTACTGAAGTGGAAATTAAGGATGCCGGATCCTATATGGCGACTGAAAATTCTCAACTTCCTAAACCGATTTCGATGGAATGGAACATCCACACTGGTAAATTGTTTTACAGCGTGCGAAGCCGGGCATAAAACCTAGCATAACTTGTTTTACTTGTTTCTATCCAAATTTTTATTGTTAGACCGAGTGGTTTTAAAGAGTTAGTCTTTTTAATCTTAACTTAGTTAAGTTGAAACACGAGGCACTACCGACTGCGCTATGTAGTATTTGAAGACAAGGCTCCTCTAAATCGGTTTTATTTTTAGACACTACTAATTTACTTACTAGAACTTATCAAATAAGCTGAGAGAGAGTACAACACTTACGTTACACTATCCTACGCACACTCACACACACATGTTTGCGTGCCTGAGTATGTATTACTGTATGATCTGTTGGGAGATAATTACCAAGTGCATCTTAAGGCGGCCGAATCTATTTTGGTATACGGACCAGTTTAAACTTACCTCCATTAATTTTCGCGACTTTAAGCAAAAAAGTTATTGGATCAAAGTGTAGTTTGAACAGAAGCCCTGTGAATGTAGGCGCTTGGAACAAGCGGATTGGAACGAATGAATGAACGAACGATTTTTAACTGAGCGGGCATAAGGTATTGTCGTCTCATTTCATATTAGCGCGGGCAGATCAGAAGGGCTAATTGTATCTCGGGCAAGACAATGCACTGAGATTTAGAGGATTTAAGGAAGGCTTCTGCACAGACAAGCGATAAAAGTTTCTAAGATCAGAATTAAGTCGATCGCTGTAAACTAAAATTGCCAGGTTGTATCATGTCTCTTTTGGGAGACCAAAACTGGCCGCCGAAATATTGCAATTCAACCTACTTGCGGTTTCCTCTGAGGATTTTTGGAAAGTGAGGTTTATATGCAATATGAAATCGGACTACACATTTGCGCAATCCTTCCGTCTTTGCCTCAAAACGTCTTCCGAACTTTGCAAGGGTACACCCCCGACCCCTGTTGCGGTGGTAATTTGACTGGCATTTTATTTCATTACATTATTTCCAAGTGAATAAAGCGATAAAAAAGTCGTAGAATTTCAATACCGCGATTGTATTATTTTTATTTATGTTTTCATTACAACTATCCAAATTAGATTTGCAATTCGAATTCCTTCTATATCCATTTTCGTAAACATTCACTGGAATTTTGGACTACGAATTAAGAATTAATACCTATTTTTTTGTTTTGCTGGACATTCGTTTATATTTTGTTTTACATACGCATGTCGTAGAAGAACGTAGAAAGAGAAATAAGCAAACCATGCTGGCACCAAAAGCCTCAAATTTCCTAAATAAAACTTTTATCTGCGCAAGAAAAGCTTTCAAAGTTGGTGCAAAGTAATTAAATCTATTGATGGCAATCCCCGTCTTCTTTTGAGGTTGTTTTGCACAACTAACCCAAATTGAGTAAACGCTATGTCCTCCAATTCATCAAAGTTCCATTTAAACATCGAAAGTTCAGTGCAGAAAACGGCTATCGGAGGGTTCGTCCTTTGGGAGCGATTTACTGGGAGGCTGAAGAGGAATGTACCAAAGCAATAAAATGGTAATTAGTGTTTGCACAAACCAATCAATCAGAAATTTACAGACGAAGTGTTCCACATTAATCGATTTAGGGCGCTAGTAGAACGGACGAAGGTTTATTAGCGTACCGGAGGCTGGAAATGCCAGAGGATATTGGGGAATGGGCTAATGGGGATATTCAGAAAGTGGTCGTGATAAGGTAACCTAATAATGAAATTGAGTTCTTTTTCTTTCGCCCACTTCAGAAGAGTTCATTCAATGGGGGATATTATTTACAGATACACACTATGTACATATACTCGTATTGCGCATAGCAAGGTACATACATATATATATACGTCTAAAGTTATCTAAAAAGAGGGAGTAATTTTTTGAAGATTCAAAATGGTGTAGCCATTTTGCTTAAATTTGAATACTTGCGCTTCAATTTGGTATTTATCGTTAATTTAATAAATTATTTGCATAGTTCTTTACATAGAATTTTTTGGGCAAGTACATATTTCCTTTTAATACATACGTTTGGTAGGATCACTGTACTATTTATAGCAGGCATCGAAAACAGCATTTATTTTCAATCTTCCAAAACAAAAATTCATGTAGGAAAATATCTTCCAAGATTGATTAAAATGTATAGCATTATGATTCTAATTGCCTAGGCTTCATAAATTTTATGTACTTTATGTTCTAGTTTCTTAATATAAATGTCAGAAATAGATTTTTATTCTTAAAATTACAAATAAAACGAGATCTCAAAAATTTGGCAGTTGCAAATAATTAATCTAGAGATCAGCAGCACTCGTTTTCCGCACCGAAATACTCAAAAAGTAACTTGGCTGCCACCATATCACGAGACAGCAAACTAAATAGACCATATACTCACGAGTCCTCGATAGGCTTCAAGCATTCTACACACAGAACAATTTAGGGGTAACACTAACCCCCGAAACGTTAGATCATTTCCCACCTTTCGCCTCGATAGTTATCGCACAAATTACGGTCACTTCGTACCCTTCACCAGAATGCTACGGAAAGTGAACAACACAGCAGCCCTCCACTTCCATGTTGACGAAGCCTCCCTTAGGTTTTTTTGATTTTTAATTAGCTAAGGCTTTCATTCTGCTCATTTGTTTAGTTCTCAGGTTAATATTTTGTTTAATGTAGATAAATCTGCAGCTTGTATTAAGCGAAATAAATAAAAACATAAATACTAAGTCTATTCAAAGATTAAAATACTTTTTAATATTTTGCGATATTAAAATTCACTCTTTCGCATTTTATGCCAAATTTTATTAAAAAGTGGGATTACTTTTTAAGGGGTAGCACCACTCTAGAATTTTGAAAGGCCCGATTGTCCTTAAAATCATCCAGGAAAGAAGAGGATGAGGCGAGCATCAACGCGGATGGCCTAATGCAGGGGTTCCCAAACTTATTTTGTCTACTGCCCACTTTGAGAATAAATAAGTTTTTAGCGCCCCCATTTTTTCACCTACTTAAGAACCACTATAACTTCAAATTAAATTAATTAATTATTGTGAGCTATATTAGCGGAGATTAAACATTCATTCTAAACGACACTTTTACTATAACCCGCAAGAGTTAACTTGAGATCTGAGCGCAGTAGGTAGTACACAACGGCGCTCAGGTCTCAAGTTAACTCTTACGGGCTACACCTGCCAATGAGAATGATTATTATTGAAACGCAACTTTATAGTGTTCAGACAGAGTATCTTATTTTTATTATTTAGTATTTTTTTTCTGGATCTCTTACCGCCCCCCTTTAAGCCTGCAGCGCCCACAAGGGGGCGTTATCGCCCACTTTGGGAAAGGCTGGCCTAATGTATACTTAGTTAATACCCGTTATAAGAATTAAAATCTTTTTAGGGTTAGGGTTAGGGTTACTTATTACTAAGCCTCCGCTGTCCGTGAGTCAGCGGGCTGTAGCTCATGTACCGTACTAAGTAAAGAGTTGAAATTTTCACAGAGTGTGTATTTCTATTGGCGTTATAGGAATAAATAATTAAAAAACCCAAGATGGCGAATTTCAAAATGAAATGGATATTAGAAAAAAAAAATTCGATGATATAATATAATAACGCCTCTCTTGTTTCTTTTACAAAAGTACATAGTATTAAGTATATCTTGTACGACCGACCATTTGACCGGTTTTTTTACCCTCATCTGATGTTAAACTTAAATCCCAAAACGAATTAAATTAACCGTTTAGCCCAGAATGTTAATAACATCTATGCCAGAAATCCTGTTGCAAACGCGCACTTTTTAGCGTCATTTCGCGTTTACTCGTATCTTGACTAGTGTAGTGACGCTTTCTCTTGTTAGTGGAGCTTAGTTTCTGTAATTTAACTACGATTATTTGCGAAAAGTGCTCGTTGGATTGTGCGTTATATTTCGTTAAAATGGACACATATTTTAGAAGAATCGGTGTTGAAAACAATAAAAATATGTGTTGGTAAAGGATGACGATAGTGGACTGGTTTGGAGATTTCGTAGAAGCAGGTAAAATGAATATTTCAACATCAAGAAATGCTCTAATCACAGGCCTGCATGGAAAACCTGTGTCAGAATAAAATGTTGAATTCGGTAGATTTTTGGGTGCTGATTAAGAAAAACAATTTCCATCACGTAAAGTGTTTGCAAAAAATAGCATTTTATACTGCGTTTTTTTCAGATATTGGGATGAGTTAATCTTGCGTCTGTTGTCCCTAACAGGGGTTTCGGAATTTATACATTAATGGTCAAGATGAACGAATCACTTATTTAGAACATAACGCGTAAACAAAATGTATTTGTGACTACTGTTTTGCAGGCCAGGCTAATTAATGTCTTAATATTAATATTTTCGAAGTCGGAGTAAAATAATATGTTTCGCAAATTTCTTTTAAAATAGCAAACAAATTTGTTGTGAATTTTCAGCGAATCAGTTTTGAAAGTTTTCAAAAACCGGTCAACATTTTCACAACACGTATCGATATTATTAATGTGGAAGGGATCAGGAAAAAAAAAGTTTTCAATTGATTTTAGTCATTGAAAAAGGTATCGCCACAAAATCAATTTGAAAGTAATCCTAAAAATAAGTTCGTAATTGATTACGGGAATCACTTGTAGAATCAAGTAAAAATCTATTTTAAATCGATCGATATTATGCATATATTATTGATATAAATATACATAACATACATAAACACAAATAAAAATCAGTTATGATAACTTCCTTGTCGCCCAAATTATCTTGCTTACTTTAACCTTGAAAGCTCTCAAGGCACTCTCCACTTCGGCCTCATATTCTTTCCACCCAAAGCCGCCTTTTGTAAAGCAATCTACAGAGTTAGACTTAGTGCAGTTACCGGCAGTAAATGGTTGCACAGTCTAGTCAACAACACGGATTGCTTTGTCACAATTTTTCCCAGTTTTTTATTATCAAACAAGTTTAATTCTACTGAAGAATGATTATTCAGGTTTAGCAAAATATTTTCATTTTACCGCTTTCGCAGCAGAAACACTATAAATTGGCACATCCTATCTTTGGTGAGAATAAAGGAGGAGCGGTTATTGGGGTGAGCACTTCTGCAACTGCGGATGTGCTGACCACATTTTAATCTCCTTCAAGCCATTCCCTCATGTCATTTACGAAAATTGTTTCTAAATTGCTTTCTAGTATATAAACAGCTAAGAATATCAAAAGAGGTAGGTATAGTTAAAACCATTTATGTAGTCTGACAAGCTCTACTACAGGAAATTTTGGAGGGTTTAGACCTAAATTGAGGCGTATAAATAGCGAGTATTCGCTTAGTAAGGTGCAATAATTAATAAAGTTGTTTGTGTGTTAAATGACTTGTTCCTGTATTATTAAATTATATGGTACTATAGTACAAATACCTGGTTGGGAACATTAAAACAATCTTTATTCCAGTGTGACCTTTAGTTTCGGTTACAAATGCGCTGGAGAATCGCAGCAGAATAAATTTACTTTTAACTGAATTTTAATATGTATTATTATCGATTGTAATACCCTGGTCATTTTGATCAACTTTTCGGCGAAACTATTAAAAGATCATATCCGCTACTGGCTTTTTTCTTACCAGTATATGAACCAATCAAAAAAACCTTTACAAATTTAACATCTGAGTTAAAAAACGTCGGCATAACTTCTTATTAAACAAAATGTAAAAAAAATCCAACAAATCCCATTATTTGCCTGTAATACCATAGGCACACTATGCGCGAAATTTAGAATCTCGACCCTTTTCTCAATTTCGATCTACATTTCAAGTCAATTTTGAAATGAAGCTGTTCGTACTCAATATCGCGAAATTGAGAAATTTAGCGTGCAAACTTAAAAGCAAGTCTGCTACGATTTCTACCCGATTTGATTTTCCTACCTATCAACGAAATTAATTTTATTGCAACCTTTTAATTATCTTGGTCCTCATTTCCCAAACTTTTTTAAATTTATTTTGCGCCAACAGTAAAGTCTCCTATACAAAAAAAATCTCAGTTGTGTTCTTTTATTAAATTAAAAACTGGGTTTTTGAAATCTATTTTCGCCGCTCTTAACAATTTGACATTTGAAAGTCACTTATTTTCGCCATAGTGTGTCAATATTATTAGGGACTATTTGCACTTCCATGTGTTTGTGTACACGGAGTATATTCAGTACGTAGAGATTTGTAAAAGATTTGTAATCCGTCAGTAAGCGATGCATTTCGCGGATTTCAGTCGTACGGACACACACGCATGGACGCATCAGAACTTCACTTCATTTTTTGCCTCCTATTTCTTCATATATCTCGATGGAAGATGGAATATCAATGGATCAATAGTTAGCTTCTTTAAAAGTGCCCAAAAAAAGGGCAAAAAAACTAACTATTGCTTAGTTCAGCCGCGACAGCAATTGGCAACAACATATTATTAACAAATTATTATACGAAAAACTATCAAACCAATTTGGATGAAATTAGGTATGTTGTTTCACAATAATAAGAGGTAGGTACTCTGTAACTCAATTTCAAGAACGTACGTATAATCTAAATTGTCGAAAAAAATTCAAGAAAAAACCTTTTGTTATATAATTATTTTCGTTAATCATTCCTATTGTGCAACAACAACAATTCATACTGGAATTTGTAGGTTATCCTATCTTTTGTAAAAATGTTTGTAAACATTTTATTCCATTTTTAACTATTCTCTAAAATCGATAGTTATCGAGATATGTACATATGTATATGAGGAAAGAGGATTTTTCGGATTTTTTTTACATTTTGTTTAATAAAAAGTTATGCCCACGTTTTTGAGGTCACGCATAGTGAAATAATCATCCCTGGTGATGTTCTGGAACCTTTAAAAAAACTAGAGGTCATATCTAAAATGGAACAAGTGTACAAACCTGGTTTTTGGAATTGCCCTAAAACTTTATGGAAATGTACCATTTATGGTCTGAACGAGTGAATTAGGAAAGTATTGTTGTCGGAAAACAATACTTTCCAAAAAATTAGCTTGTTTTAGCTTGTTTTAACACCAAAAATTGAAAATTTTGTAAAAGGAAAATATTCTGCCAGAAGATATTTTTTAAGAAAGGCAAATTTTTCTCACGAATTATTTTGTGCCGATGTACGAATTATTTTAAAAATTATTATCCATGTACATGAACACAAATTTCGATTGTTCAAAGCAAGGACGATGCGTATAGCCACTCTGAACTATTTTATATCTTGAAAACGAGACGAGATTGACTTTGATTTTTTCAATTTTTGGTGTTAAAACTGTATCTTAAATACACTATTACAAATTGAATATTAAAAGTCCCCACCGATCCGATTTGAGCTAACATTTTTATTCAAGGTCAAAAATCATCAATATCATTTTTTCGCATATATCTCGTAAACGGTAAGTGCTATCGTAAAAATAGTTCATGAAAGAGTTGTAGATCTTGCAATTGTCTACAATTTTGCTTATTACGACCTCCGAGTACTACAAGTTTTCCTATAATAAAATATACGCGGGGGCGTATGAGTACATATCAGTATTTTCGATATTTTGAATCACGATATCTTAAGAATAGTGAGCCCTACAAAAAAACATATGTTTCATTTTTGTAGACAATTGCAACATCTACATCTTTTATATGAACTATTTTTACGACAAAACTCACCATTTACGAGAAATATCTGAAAAACCGAAATTGTTGACCTTTGACCTTGAATAAATTTTTTATCTCAAATCGTATCTGTGGGGACTTCTGATATTTCATTTGTAATAGTGTAGTTAAATTTATTTTGACTGGACTAATAGGCAGACTTTAAATAATTCCACTTCTGTCAACACTTGCACAACTCAGCCACTGATCTTATAGATGAATTACAGAGTGCGAAACTGTTGATGGTTGCTTTAGTAAAGTTTATAATTGTTACATGTATGGGAGATGAGGGAAAATATTGACTTTCGTTTCCACAAAGTGATCTTTAATTAAAGTTGTAGTAGCAGTGTGTCACGTTATAATTTGTTTAAATAACGATAATTTCGTGAAACCGAATGTCAAGTGCTTTTATTTTCCATCATGTGTTGTATTTTGCCAAGTGTCCACACAAAACTCTATTAATATGGTTAAACAATTTGGAAGGTGTAAGAAAACTGCAAGATACAATTGGACGAATTTATTTAATATAATGAGTACTTGCTTTGCGCTTAAGTCAAATCGTACTAAATAAAGTTAAGTTAGTCTTTAAGTGGAACTACTAGGTAATACGAAGATGCGACAATCTCCGAAGGTAGCGGAATCACATTTACAATGTTTCTTGTATACATTTGAGAGAAGTAAATGGTAAATTGACGCTGAAAGGGGCCACGAGCACTCCAAAACAATTCCTCCAAATTGACAGTGTTCTTAGAGTACTTATAGTCTACAGACCAATATTTAATTTCATCCTAATTCCAACTGAGGGAATCCAGCCGCGCGGCGGCCTCTTTTACGTCTACACTATCGTGAGGCCCTTGTTTATGCTCTCCAAGTGCTCCTTGGCCTTGATTCGCAGACTCGCGATTGAATTTGACCGCATGTCCGAATTATTGACGCTCATGTTAACAGCACTGTCGCTGGATGGCTGCATGTGTCCATCGCCCACATCGATGACGTCCATTTTGCCTATTTTTCCAGATCCGCTGGGGCTCAGGTTGAGTGAAGAGTTGGAAAGATTTTGCGGAGATGGCGATAATGCGTGGTTGTGTGGGGAGGCTGCGAGTGGAACACCGCCGGGTCCAGGAGGTGGCTGCACGGGATGCTGAGGCTGCTGCGAGGGATGATGGTGGTGCGAGTGTAGGGAGGAGGGTGAGTGTCGAGCCGCCAGTGACTGAAGCGCCTGGGCGGACATCGAAAGATTCTGCGGGGGAGGCAGATTTCCGCCCCCGGATGGTAGTCCAGATGATTGTGGTGGCGATAAACGCATTCCGGTCGGATTCAGCTGGGGAGGCATTGTGGCCATATTTGGTGGAGAGATCCGTAAACTCTGCGGTCCGCTCGGGTGACCCATCGCCAGACCACCCATAGCGAGGTTCGAGGGGGCCAAACTAAGGGGTGGCGTTAAATAACTTGGATAGACTGTCTGCGGGTGCGAAAGGAAGCCTATAAATGAAAGCTTAATTTAGTCATAAACGAAATGTCACGCCCCACTGAATAATTTACTACCTGGTAGCGCGGAGAGTAGTGGCGGCGATAGCCACGGGTCCACAGGCAGACTCGCTCCATTGCACGATAGCCGATGCGGTAGCTGCGAAAAATGTGTAAGGCCTAGTCGCAAACTCTCGGACTTCTCTTGCCGCCTCCATTTGGCGCGTCTGTTCTGAAACCACACCTGAAATTGGAAGGTAAATTAATAAAATTACGTACCTAAAAATTCAATTTAAAATTCGTATAATTTTGCTTCTTTTTATAAACATCTGAAACGAAGTTGGAGCTTAGAACTTTTCCATGTGGAATTTTGTGGAATGTTAGAGAAATGTACATTGTAAAATTATTAATCTTTCATTCAGAATCAACAATTAACTCTGCACTTGAGGTAGAATCCATCTCGAAAGTTTCATAAGCTTAAATTTGAAGTACTTAATTATAAAATTCCAATATTTGCATATGGTCAACATCAGAATGTGGTTTTCGACACTTTGAGCGCTGGACCCATGTCCCACTTTAAGGCGTAAAATGTGAACTTGCGGTAAAGCCCCGGGCCCCCTTAAAGGCGTTTTTTTAGGCATATCGATTAGACACATTTAATTTTTTTAGTCTTTTGTTGCGTTGTTGATAATTAAATGTTGACTATTATCAGTAATTGTGAAACTTACGTTTTTTTGTTTCGCATATATTTTACATATGTTTTATTTACAAAAGTGCATTTTTATATAAAATTCGTAAATACTAGGGCGCTCTAAAAAAATTCGCAACAAACCAACCGGTGCTAAAGGTCCCATGTTCAAATTGCGGCAATTTTTGTAATTTAGCATGATCAGCTGCCGTAATTTGCATCAAATTCCTAAAACTCTGCTGTATCCGTTGGAGGTACATTATGTGTGTCTGACGAAATTTGCGACTTGAATGTCCAAACTTCAAACATAAGAGGGGTGTTTGATAAGTTCCTGAATTGATACACTCAGAGAAATAAATGGATCAAATTGAGAAAAACGCAGGACAAATCAAACATGTTTATGTGGGAATTTGCGCCTATAATAAATATATGTATGTTAGACGACGTATTTTATCACAACTAATAAATATGTTACAAATAATGTTTTTTCAATCTATATTTTTGTAAAATTAACTATGTAAAATGTTCAATACAGAAAATCGTTTGATTCCAAATAGATGGAAAATGGAAATTGAAAATTGACGATTCTGTGAGCAGATTTGTTCAAATGTGCTCTTTTTAGACCTCGGTAGTGCGCTACCGCTAATACAGCGTGATATTAGCAACAAAGTGGTTATGCGCGGTTTAAATGGCGATTATATATAGAGACAAAAACCTAAACATACACTTAAACTGATGTCATGTCTTCGCAAAATCCCAAAAATTTCGAGCTCGTTACACTCCCGCTAATATTGCATACTATAATTTGCTCAAAACTGACGAAATGTATTTAAGAATGTTATTTTCGTTGGTTTTTATGAAAACCCCTCCCAATTTTTCTGTGTATGCGCTTGGCTTTCCTAAAGGGTGTTTTTTTAGGAGGTTTGTTTTTCCGATAGATGTCGTTTTATTTTATGGCAGTTGTTTTGACAGCTCAAAGTGGCATTTCTACTCAGTATTGTTTGGCAAATCATTATGAATAGGTTAACTCCAGAACAACGTTTTCAAATCGTGGAAATTTATTTTCAAAATCAGTGTTCAATTAAAAATGTTTATAGAGCACTTCGTGAATTTTATGGTGCACATAATCGTCCGTCAGAGACCACCATAAAGAACGTAATTACCAAATTTCGGTCTACATTCACTCTTTTGGATGCCAAGCCACCGACAAGAATGAGAAGAGTTCGTACAGAAGAAAATATTGCTGTCGTTGAGGCCAGTGTCGAAGAAAACGACAATTTATCGATTCGTCGTCGTGCTCAGCAAATTGGACTTTGTCCATCGACTTTATGGAAAATTTTACGTAAAGATTTGGGTTTGGTGCCATACAAAATTCAATTGGTGCAAGAATTAAAGCCACACGACCATCGTTTGCGCCGTGAATTCACTGATTGGTCGTTAAATCAATTGAACGAAGATCCATTTTTTTACCGTAAAATTCTCTTCAGTGATGAGGCGCATTTTTGGTTAAATGGATACGTCAACAAGCAAAATTGTCGCATTTGGAGCAAAGATAATCCACACGCCGTTCAAGAATTACCAATGCATCCTGATAAATGTACTGTTTGGTGCAGTCTATGGGCTGGTGGGATCATCGGTCCATATTTCTTTAAAAATGAGGAAGGACGACGCGTTACCGTGAATGGAAATCGATACAGAACCATGATCAATGAGTTTTTGTTGCCAAATCTTGAAGATATGGATATGGATGAAATGTGGTTTCAACAAGATGGTGCCACTTGCCATACAGCACGTGAAACAATCGACTTATTGAAAGAAACTTTCAACGACAACATTATTTCGAGAAATGGTCCGGTGAATTGGCCTCCGCGTTCGTGCGATTTGACGCCACTCGATTACTTTTTGTGGGGATACGTGAAGTCATTGGTTTATGTGGATAAACCTCAATCGATTGATGCTTTGGAAACCAATATTCAACGTGTCATTGCTGACATACGCCTCCAAATGCTTGAAAAAGTGGTCGAAAATTGGACCTCCAGAATGACATTTGTGAAAAATAGTCGTGGTGGCCATATGCCAGAAATTGTGTTTAAATGTTAAATGCCAAAAAATTATCTACCAAATAAAAAAAAAATTTTGGTCATTTCATAATTTTATGTGTTTTATTCAAAAAAAAAATCGGCAACCTCTTAAAAAAACACCCTTTATATAACACAGTTTACAGTGCTGACACAGAAATTCATGTTATTTTCCTCAAGTTTGTCGTTATCACAAAATACAACACAGCGTCGAAAAACACAATAACAGTTTCGGTTGAGATGCTCACAAACAAAAATATTGGGAATTGAATTGTTTTTTGGAAACACGAAATTTTGACAAAATTTTTGTTTTATGCACATATGTATTATATATTGGGTGTATTATATTGGCCCGTAATACATAGTTTAGTCCCGGGCCCGGATTTTCTCTTGACCGCGCTGTTTAAAGGTGTCATATTTTAAATACGTCCAACTAGAATATATCTAATAGTTGAATCAACCAAAGTAATTGCTAATTTCAAAATTGTTGACCAAATAAAAATATTATATATGTATGTTACCTACATAAATTCGTGATAATGAAGGATTTCAACAACAAGTTTCAACAATACTCAACTACTTTGGGAAGCTTGAAAAAGCGTAAAATCCAAACTTTTTTTTGTTCTATTTATAAATAAATAAAAAATATATTTCAAATGAATATTTTATGATCAATTTTTGTAAATTTCATATCAACAAACAAATCACGCGCCTAATTTTTGTTTTACATTTGCCATTTTGTAGAGGCACATAATTTTATGGACACATATATACTCTATAGTATAGTAAAAAAACATAGTAATCCTTTGCATTTGAAAAATATCGGTCGGAAAATTGGATCCGCCATCTTGAATTCCCAAATTTCGATAGTTTATTCGAGATCAGTGATCCCGAAAACATAAAAGAACCCGATTTCATAGAAATCCTTAACCGCGTCAGTGGAGGGGAGCGATGCAACGTTTCGTAACGCTTTCAGTCGCATGAATCAAATTTGCTTTACCGTGAGTATTAAAGGAAATTCTTGCATTTTAAAGTACATGATTTCATCAACACTACATAGTTCTAGAAAAAAAAACTTTTAATTACTATATAAATGTTCTTATTTCTGATAGAACTGGTCGAAACGACTGGTAGATAGCACAATTTTGAAGGTCGGTGCAGTGGTATGTGCGCTATCGCCGCACAGCATATGAATTCCACGCCGAAAAATCGCCACGTCATCTGAGGTTATCCAAGAATCGACCCATTTTTTGGAATTCCCAAAAGAACAAAAGTGCTGTTCAGCTAGGCCACGAGTCATCGACAAAAAAGTGGTAATAGGAAGAAGCAATATCTGGTGCGAACTTCCCATTTGAACGTTTCCAAGTATGTTTTAACAGGTTTTGCAATATGAGTCCAAGCGTTGTCATGCTGCAAAATCACTTTTTCGTGTATCTCCTTGTATTGCGGCCATTTCTCCTTCAATCCTCGGCTCAAACGCCGGTGGCAATCTCCCGTGATGGTTTCGTTAGGTTTGAGCAGCTCATAATACAATATACCCAGCTGATCCCACCAGAAACGTTCTTTATTTTCAACATCTAAATCATTATTTTTAAATCGTCTAAACCAATCATTGCATGTTGTTTCCGACAGAGAATGATCGCCGTAAGTCTCCACAAGAATTTTATGTCATTCAGCTGCAGACTTTCTTTGAAAAAGTATTACAGTAAAATTCTCCGCAAATATCATTTTTAGTACAAAATTCGACATGTTAAACACTATAAAAAAAATATGTTCGACCTAATGAAGCAGCGAAAACTTGTTCAAATCCCCAATATAAACTTTTTGTACTAAGCCCTGTTAAAAAAATGTATCCAAGGTTACCACAAATTACCAATTAAGGCCCGATATAAAGAACACTGTCGGCGTGAGTAAGAGTGTAACAAATTCCTAGTCTTGTGACGTATAATCTTTGTAATAATTCGGATGGCAGATTTATGGCACTACGAAATTAGCACTTTATCTATGACAGATTTACACGACACAAGTCTCATCTAAAAAGTCATATAATATCAGGTAGTCAGCGATAGAATTTTTTTCATTCAATTTTTAATTTTTTCAAGGTCATCCAAGACAAATTAGAACCATATCATAAATGGATTAAAACGAAACAATTTCCATTTAAAAGGTCACTAATTGGTCATAGAGGGTCAGGTAGTCTTGTTAATTGGTCAGCGATAGAATGTTTTTTTTTTTAATATTTCATTTTCCCGTTAGCGGAACAAAAATATTGCTTTTGATTGCACGCATGCCCGAAAACTTGCAATCTAAAAGGTGATAATTGGGCAGGTAGTTCCGTTTAGTTTTTTAATTTTTCGAAAAGATAACTGCTTGACCATTGACCAATTATGACCAACTAATGGGCTTTTAGATCAGACTTTTCAAACTTATTAGTTGTTATGACGACGACTGTTACACTAGAGAACTTTGGTCGCAAAACCTGCAATGCCTAGGTCGTAGCATAATTAAAGGCAAAAGAGCATTAGTCATAAGCATTAGGCAAGCAAATCAATAGAACGAAGGAATTCCATAGTATTTAAACGAAATTAATTCAATCAAAAAGCACCTTGGGTAGTAGGTATGGCTCCTGAAGGAGAGGTAATTACCGCCAATCAAACTGAGCATCTAAGAAATAATAGGCTTACGGCGACAGAAGGTCATTAATCACTAAATTCATTACGACTCACAGTACGTTCATAAATTTAGACATGCCATTTGCATTTTCTTCACCTCAGCATTCCTGCGATACAGGCGACCCGCTAATCACGCGTACTCGTGTCGGGGGGTACCTTCCGACAAAATGAAATGTTCTGATGAATCAAATTAGGACGCAATCGGTTGCTCAATTAATAGTTGTGGCAGCGAAAAAACGTCACTACGCACTCGTTGATGCGCTGTCACGGGACCTAATTCACTTACTTTGATTAACAAGCTCATGGCATGTAGCGCTCGATAAAATACGGATATTAAGTGTAATCACCCTCTGTCTGTATGATTGTTTTCTGCCCATTAATAGCTTGTTATTCTGTATTCAAGGCCTGATAGGAGTGCGTCCCTCTAAGTGACCAAATTACCTTCATTAATTATGTGTGTTTGATTGTTTGTCGCGATTTAACGCAAAAATTACTTATCGTTTTGGGATGCTATTTTACAGACGTGTTTCGCATGACCTCCTGCTATGCATTGTACTGAAAAATTGGAGGAGGGAGTGAATGAATGAATGTGCGAGTGGTTTTGGTGAAACAATTGGTGAATGTATAAATATTATGACCATAGGAACGGTATGGATTAAATAACAATCCTTAGTTTAATAGTAAGTTAGAAGAATTAAGCATAGAAAAATGTTCTTTTTATAACATAGCATTAAGAAAAGAGCGTAGAGACTGGATAAGGTATAAAAAAAAGCTAGCAATAGATAAAAATACTGGAGAAGGTAGTGTCATCGCAACTACAAGCTTATCTGGAGGAGAACAACCTACTTATAGAAGAACAATCTGGATTTCGCGAGGGCACTCATGTGAAACAGCGCTTCTTTGGTTGCTGACCAATTGGAAGATGACAGTAGACAACAGGGAAGTATTACTGGTTGTGTTCCTCGCGTGTGAAACCATAGCTCGATATAATCTGCATTTAAATGGGATCAGATTCAAAGAATACGACTGTCTCATTTAACAGGAAGAACTGAAAGGGCATGGGTCAATAATGTTGTATCTGGATCCATAGACTTAAATCTCTGGGGGTCATTCTGTTTTTGATCCATTTACATAAACGACGTGAATACGGCTCTTAAACATGGTAAGGTTGGAATGTTTGCTGACGACACAATATTGTTCATCATAGGGAAAATTACTCTGGACTTAGAGTATAAAATGAACGAAGATCTTTATACACTGAGTGAATAGCTAAGTAAGAATAAACTCAATCTTAATTGAAAATGAGATATCTGGGAATCATTATAGACAGAGACTTAAAATTTAAGGAGCGTGCTGAGGTGACGTTAACTTAATTTCTATAATGCGAAAATGTTGTACAACGCACTAGTGTTACCGCATTGTAATTACTGTTCGGGTATTTTTTCCTGTGCAAGTGAGAGAGTTAATTTACGGCTGCAGAGACTTCAGAACAGAGGAATGAGTATGGTATTGAAATACATCAAACGTAGGTACTCTGAATATAGAGAAGCGAAAGACTTTGAACATGATGACAGTAAAGTAACGACTGAGCTTCAACGTGTTGGTCTTTGTTTACAAGCTACGGACAAACCTCTTAACTGAAACTAATTTATAAAGATTTAAAAGAATGGTGATAGAAATTTAATGAATAAATAATTTAATGTATTATATTATATTTTAATCTATAAAACTATAAGGTATAGTAAATATACTGAATTTTGTAAAAATTTTGTCAACGCAAGCTAATAAAAAAAAGGAATGGAATGAAATAAATCTGTATATTCCATAATTATGTAAATGTCCCAAAGCCAACTTTCGGTCGATTTATGAAAGCTTTTAAAATTTTTAAGTCGGTAAAGCGTAATTTTGTAACCAAATAAATAAATGCAAAAAACTTCCAGGTTTGGATGTCTTTTTATTGTATTAAATTTGCTGTGAGTAATAAAAATGTCACTGCACTGTCACAATATTTGCTGTAAAACAGAAGCCTTCGCACATTAGCTGTACCTACCTAGACCATGGCGAGCAAAACAGAATAACCAAAATAAACCTCACAAAAAAGGGTGATTAGTTTTGTTCCAACTGCAAATATAATTAAAGTCTAAACAAAATGCTTAATTTGATCACAGCAGCACCAAAATGTGCGCTCGAATTTTCCCCCACACGATTATGTGGAGTAGAAGGTGACTACTGCTGGAACCCCTTTAAATACTTTCCGCCTCATTGAAAACTCCCAACTAAATTCAATTAAAACACAACTCAGGCTCACATGTGCACACAATTTGATTTTGATGAAGTATTTTGCGGGTGAATTGATTTTGTTTGCACATGTTTATCCGGCTGCCAGTTTTCCGCCCTTCCATCCAATTTAAGTAGTGAAGATGGAAAGGTGTTGGATGAAAATGCGAAAAATACGAGGAAACCTTTCAAACCATCTTTGGGTTTAATCGATTATAAAATGTGCGAGGGGTGATCGAGCGACTTTTTCGGGAAATGGGTTCCCCACGAAAAGTTTTTAACTCGTGCAACGAATGAAATGTCAAAAGGTCGAAGCAAATTGAAATTCCGTAGTACTTTTATTTAGCACTTTCTTTTAATTTCTGACGCTGAAGACTCGTATGCATTTGCCGTTGCAAGTGGTGAAATTATTATATTTCTATGACGTTCGCTGAAGGAACTAACAATCAGATCAGGCTCCATGAAAAGCAGTTCAATTTAAAAATTCAATCGGAAGTGTCATAGCATTAACTTCGCTGGGAGAAGGGAGCAAACTCAGCGTGGCACAATACGCAAATCCGTGCTTACTTACACACCAAGCGAGCGCTTGCTGCTACACGCCAAAGAGCAAATTTAAGAATAAATTTACCTTGTGTCAGAAATCAATTTGCAATTCGTTAAGCTGTCATAAACATCTGAAGCCCAATTTGCGACAAACTTTTGAGAGGAGATGAGTGTCGTTCAACCCATCTGAGGGGTGCGTCCATACATACTTAGGTAATCCCGACCCCGTTTAAGAACTATGCCTTCAAGATCCGAAGCGTAAGATCTACCTGTCTGCTTATAATTAAAAGATTTCAATACAGCCAATGAAGACTGCAGGGGCTTGCGTTCGGCTCCATTGGATGCCAGCCATTCCACCCGTGGTTCAAACGCAGACTCCGAAACAACAGAAAAGCGGAAAATAAGATCAAGCAGAAAATTCAATTAGCCAGTGAATAATTAAAATTAAGCTTTTCACTCTCCCCCAACAGGCAGCTGAATGTACGCACACAAGCAGCGACCGGAGCCTAAAAGAGTTTTAATGGCAAAATTAATTACACGTAATTTGTTGGATTAATTATGATGTAAATTTCATAAACAACGCTGGGCAAAGCAAGATGCTGACCCGGCAGGAAGGAGCTTTCTTCGCCTTTCCCGCCCGCCCAAGACATCCCTGAACTTCTTTGCTGTGAAAGAATTAAAGCTAATTAGGAGTAAACTCGTTTGCATATTTAAGTTTTCCAATTAGTATCTCCCTGGTGTTTGGCAACCTTATACTCGGCAGGTGTCATGCCGTCGCAGAAACCTTCGCTGTGTGTGTTCTTACTCTAGCTGTGCTTGCTGACAAGCGCTAAAATTCAATTGAAAAATTGGAAAGGAAACAATTTCCCAATGAAAATTTAATCTTCTCGTTAGAGGAGAAAGAAAATTTTAATTTTCCTCTTCAAACTTGTAACTTGGGGAGGCATAACGGTTTGGAACGCAATTATTACTTCAGAGCTTTAATTAACTGATGGCGATGCTTTCATTTTGATACAACACCGCAGATTTCAGGTATGTCTACATTGTTATTTTACAATTTTATTCTAATGTCACGTACGCATGAATATCTGATTGTGCGTGGGTGAATCAATAACACTCTATAAAGGTTTTTGTGATGAGTAAATTTTGGTAATTTTATTATAGAAGATATTAAAAATAATGCGCCTTTCTCGACCACGATACGATGCAATAATATTGTTACAAAACGGCCCTAACATCTTTGGTGTTTATTTATTTATTTTGGCTTAATTCAAGCTACAAATGACAAATTAATGAACACAAATTCCTTAGAGTAGCTCTATATGCAACACATAACGACAAACTAAAAGCGAAATAGTCGGGCCAATAATTCATGTAATAAGTGCACCTTAAACAATCAACATCGTCTACGGACAGAATGAAAACCAGTGGGTCTATAGATGACTGCCTGCAGGGATCTCTGAACGGGGAACGGAACGGGAGTTATAGCGTGCTACTATAACATAATTATGTAGTTTTGGCTGTGAAAAATATAACAGGTGGGTAGCACTATATAATTAATACGATTTATTCTGGTACCACGTACACAAAATCAAAGATCTTATAAAAATAAGTAAAAATAATGTTTTAAGTTAAACGGTTTTATTGAAACTAAAGATAATAATGATGTAGATAATGTACTAAAAACTAAAAAATAATTCAGTAGGTCCTAGGTACCAGTCATCAAAACACTCCCCTCATCAATCCCGGGCATTAATCAGACAAGAAAATAAAATCGTGGGGCGCGTGAAATTTGTATCAACAGTCAACCGCTCATATCATTATAAATGCTATTGACAAACATATTTACTCAAATTACGCTACGCCCCATGACTTTTTTTTTGTCTGATTAATGCCCTAGATTGATGAGAGGAGTGGTGTGATGACTGGTACCTAGGACCTACTGAATTATTTTTTAGTTTTTAGTACATTATCTACATCATTATTATCTTTAGTTTCAATAAAACCGTTTAACTTAAAAAAAAATAGTTTTCTTATTTTTTCTTATTTGTTTCCATGTTGTTCCCACGAGTAATGGACATTATAACGGTCGACCCCCCCAGAGGTCCAATAAAGGGGAAAGGCTATCATACAATAAGATGTGTACCGCTAACGACGTATCATTTTTAGCCACCCTATCGCCACATAGTCCTCGACACGAGAAAATATGTATTCCGCCATTTTGTAGAGGCGGCCATCTTGGATTTACAATGATACTAATTATATTGAATTGTATTGTTATCAGAACTAAAGGAGTGTACCAAATTTCAGATCAAGCTAAATAAAACTGTTTAAAATGTACAGTGAAATTCAGGTAGTTAAATCAATTCAGTATAACATAATGAGTATATGCTAAATCTAAGGAAGAGAATAAAGAGGAAAAAAATAGAAGAGAGGAAAGATAATTATGTAAAGAAAAAGAGAAAAGGAAAGTTAAGTCGAAAAGAAATCTTTACTTATGGAAATAATAATATGTAGTATACATATTGAGTGCAAGACAGAGTCGCATTAAAGGGTAACTACGTACCTCTTAAAGGCAGCGAGGGAGGTAACCAATTTCGCATTAGCTGGTACAAAGAAGGAGCTCTCAGCTATCGTACGGGAGAAACGGAGTATCAATATTTTAGAATATCTAGTTGAATGCAAAAATACCTAATGGCAAAACAGATGCCGAAAGCCAAATCTTCAGAGACCGGAGTATATATTTTTAAGGGCTTCCGAAATGTGGCAACAACAACTCATGTTGGAATTTATATATGTATATCCCAGGGCTTTTCGTGCTACTTACATAGGGTATTGTAATATTGGTAACTGTTGGCAGATTTAATTTCGTGATGTCATAGATATGGAAAGCTACACAGTGTGTTTTATTTTGGTTTAGGATAAGTTCGTTGCGCAATGCCCATTGACAAATACGCTCGAAGTCCTGATTGACCATATCAATGCACTGTTTAGTCACTCATCACGGTTTGCAGATGTACAATTGCACGCGATAAGTATATAAATGAATTGTTGCATTCCTGACAATCTCACATAGGTCGTTTATGCAGAGCGAGAAGAGGAGGGGCCCCATGACTGATCCTTGAGACACTCCACTGACTATTGCACAATAACCCGAAAACTGGTTACCGACTCTCACTTGCTGGAATCGCCGCGCAATTCGAGAAATGATAGACTGTTGACAGTTTGTTAAGAAGTAGGTACTGCATGACTAACCCTATCGAACGCCTTTAATAGTTTCTCTATACATGGGCGTAATCTTGAACTTAAAACAAAAAGATAATGAAATGAAACAAATAAATTATCTCGCCGAAATGAAAAAGGACAGATCGTTTTAACTTCGTAAATGCCGTACCGCTGGTCCTGGTCTGAATTGCAAACATTGATTGTTTTCGGTGAACATGTGATGTATTTTCAATTAACCTTCTATTGTATAATATTTATTTAAAAATACTTTCATCATTTATCTTATAAAAAAAATCAAATATATAGGCGGAGATATAGTTATGAAAAGCACTGTTGCAAAATCAGTGTCACGGACTCCTGGTTTATGGAATGATATCTTTTTATTCAAGGGCGACAAGAGCGCATAGATAGAGAGAAAATAACAATAATCTTAAAAAAAGCCGATTAATTATATACCTACTTGCTGATTTTAAAGAGCCGTCAATGTGTTTGTTGTAGGTACGTACATTCAGCAAAACGGAATATAATTTTTAAACTTTAACTTTTTAACTTTGTACAAATAAAAAAACAAATTTTGTCAATTTCCTCAAATTTGATTACAATTAAATTTCTCTCAATAAGAAATAAGTAGACCGCAAGTGGTTTTGCGACAAGAATCTTTTATAATACACAGCAAAATAAGCGAAAATAATACTTAAAATTCGCTCCTAATTGTTACAGCGATAGTGTTCTATTTATGGCTTTGGAATTGGTGCTCACGTCTGTATTTATAAAATCGCTTCGAAATTACTTTCAAAGTGTATTGAGTAAGGCACGACAGACAAGCGAGCAATGAGTGGTTCATTTATCATTTATGAAAACTGTTCACGCTGACGTACTTCAATTACTGGCATGAATAATTGTCGCATGTAGAGCCGCCGGAATCGAGGCATATGTTGTTGGGTGCAATTTACCTGAGCTTATTCCCCTCGGCGTGGCACATTTAAACAAGGCACAGGATACCAGTGACTTGTTTTGCACTGTCTGTGTCCTGTCTGTTACAGGTGCACCCGGGCGAGGCAAAAAATATCAAAAGCAACTTACATGATGGCTGGCAGTTATTGTTTAATCGATACTTAAGATACGATCTCGGTGCGCGCACATTAGTCCAAATAATTAAATTAATTAGTGTCGCCATATCGCGTGTACGCTTTCAAAGTAAATTTATGCTATTCCCCCCACCCCTCCAGATTGCATGCACGCTTACCTGTGGCTTGTCGCAGTCTCATGACATAAGAAAAGGCTGCGGGACTTATCCTTGCGGGCGGGCAGAACCAAGGCGATTTAAGTTCTGGTTGCCTGTAATTTCGGACTAAGAGTGTAAAAAGCTTAATCTGATTGGGGCTAATTAACGTGTGAGCAATAAACGCAAAATGCTAATTTAATTGTTGCTCGGTGCGCTGGCAGGCGGCAGGCAAACTTTCTCCATAGAGAAAATCAGTTAAACCGGCCGCGCCAGGCAGCCTTCCTTCCCACTTAGAGGCAACATATGTGCAACACGTCAGGCCTTCTCCAGCGCTGTAATCGCCTTCAATAGAAGGCAGTTTATACGATAATTGATACTTAAGACTTGCGACTTCGAGGCGGACGCATGCATGCGATTTTCATAATGCTCCCTAATTGACGGGGCTTTTATAAACGTGCTCTTGAGCTTTGCAATAAATTTTCTTATAATTTATATAATTTTTTATAATGTCACTTTTGCACCTTGGTATGTGCAGTGGGTGTGTTCAACAAAAAGCAGTGTTTTAGTGCTATAGTTTCATAAAAGAAATATTGCATAATATTGCGACTTACGTTTAATAACATACATTGCCATGAATCTTCAATTAAGTCGATTCCACATCGATAGGCACTTACTGTTACTACTTACTATGAAATATGCCTACATATCGGACAACCATTAGCCCTGATTTTTATTCTATCACTGACATTTATCGTATGCATCATCGCCATTGGAGACAATAGTGCAGGATGTGGCGTTAGGAATTTATTGGTCAGTCCTCTACTGAATAAACTAAATATTTACAAGATATCACTGCCGTGGTTTCAACAGTAAAATTTAACTGCCTAAAAAGCATATATTATAGGTCTAAAATAGATTGCACACATATGCCGTGTTATTCATTGTAAGGGAGGTATGAAATTAAATGGCTTGGAGAGACGACTTTAAAAATATACCGGTAATTGCAAATTTATATGATAAATAAATTACTATAATTAAATAAACACAAATAAATACCTAAATATAAAATCTTATAAAACATTTCTTCTGCTTCATAGTGGTTGCATCTACCGAGGATTGTAAAATACTAGTAAGTCCCCGTCTGTCCACCTACGGCAGACCACCCCACGCCCTCTTCGGGCCAGAAGGTCTTGAGACCTGTTCATTCTGCTACTAAAAGTAATGAGAGTTTAAACTCTGAGTGTAGTATGAGGAAAAGATGGTAAAGGGTTGATCCTAGTAACAAGTTGAAGTACCATACAACAAAACAAAAAAAGTGTACAAGTATAAAAGTATAAGTGTATGAGTATAAGTATAACTACATGTTTCTATTTTCTAAAATTATATTCACACCAACCCTTAAATTTGCCTCTGATCAAACTCTACCTAAAGCAACATAAAGTTGGTCATGTGCAAAAACATTGCTTCAACAAAGTATTAAGAATAGGTGAAAATGATGTATGGGTGTATGAAATAAGAATGTATGCTTGATTTAATGAGACCACCCACCCGCACTCCGCTGGAACGTATAAGAGAGTGGGCTTGTTTTTATAACAGTATGGAAAAATAGCCCTAGAAATGAGAAAAACGAAAGTGGAAAAAAATTGGAAAAAACTATTAGGTGTTGGAAAAAAAAGTTAAAAAGTAAAATTTTGCCATGACCTGGTTTTGAACCCCGGATCCACGACTCCGAAATCCGAATATTGATTTACTATAAATGGTAAAAAAAAAGTATTAGGAATAAGTGATTCATGGAGGAGTTGTGTATGAATTTGTGCTTGATTTGATGAGATCATTCCCACCCCGCTGGAACAGAAAAAATGCAGTAAGGAGGGGGTGTGAAATAATGACAAAAATAAAAATATGTCTAAAAATATTTAGAAAACGAAAATAGAAATACATTTCGAAAAAGTGAAAACTAATTTTTACCAGCAAAAATGAAGCAAGGCAAAATAGCATGAGTTTTTTTGAAATTGAAGAGAAAAAATGATATATCTCGGTAATTAATGGACGCAATGTAGTGTGGATGGGCTCAAAGGAATCGCCTTGGAGACTAGTATAATTACGAAAATATATGAAGAATTTATGACTAATAGCTCTTTAATAAAATGGAAATTAGGATTTCACATCTTATTTTTTTCCGAAAAGAGGGAGGGGGGTAAATAATTTTAGAAAACAGGAAATATGTGGGGCAAACTGTAAGTATTCACAATGGGAACTTTTTGAGAGTGTCCGAAAATGTTCGCTGTCAAAACTATAACCCATTCTCGCAACTTAACTAATATATGTTGTAGATATGAAGTCAATCGTTCAGCGAACCCCCATAAAGGACGCAAGCAGCTCCGTTTTTTCTGACTTGCCCTGCAAATATTGATATTTCTAACCGAAAACCTAAATTTATCAAAATAAAATATAGCCTATGTTGCTCAGGGGTAGTGTGGCTAACAGTGAAAGAATTTTTAGAATCGGTGCAGTACTTCCAGAGACTACCCCAAACAAAAAAACAAACAAATTGTACCTCATCATAATGATAAGTATTATATACATATATTATATATGTATATATATACATATATATATACAGGGTGGCCGGATAAGTGACATCCAAAAGTAAAATTTAAGAGCCTTATATTGAGGGGTATTCCAATGTATATTCCGCGATTTTGCGTATTTTTCGAGTTACAGGGTAATTCATAAATTTGGATTCTTCTTATTTTTTTGTTTTTATATTTTGATCTACTCAACGCAGCGACATCAAACTCACGCCAAACAATACGGGTAATATGTACGTAGAAAATCTATTGAGAAATTTTAGAAAAATCTGCATTTTAAAAAATTCAACTTAAATGAACCCCGAAATACTTTTTCTGAAATTTAAAACTAATGATGTTAGTAGAAACGTTTAAGGGATCTACCTTCTTTTCGGAGGGAAAAAAAAGGTTGATTTCAATAAAGTTTTCGATAGGTTTAAATTATGAAAATGGAAAAAAAAATTATTACACTCAATAAATACACTCTCGAACTATATCACAAAATTTTTTTTTATTCATTTTTGTGAAATTTTAAGCATGGAACTGCTGGACGAAAAATGATCCAAAAACGAGAGGGGTGTGCGGCGTTGATGAAATCTCCGAGATGCATGGTCGGGGAAAAAAAAGCAAAGAGTTTTACGTTCAATATATTAATAGCTATAGCGAATCGGGGGCGATTTTTGATTTTTGCAAAATTGACAAAATGGCGGACATTTTTTGAAAAACTACGAAAAAATCATGTTTTTTTTCACCGTTTTTGGCCAAAAAAAAATTTTAAAATCAAAATTTTGAAAAACCCCCTCGATGCGCTATAGCTGTGGTCATAAAGAATGTTTGGTAAAAATTTGGTGTGAATCGGTTCGGTAGTTTCCGAGATTTCATCAACGCGGTGTCGAAAAAGTTATTTTGTGAAAAACGCGATTATAGTTTTGTTAATGAAATCGTAAAAAATTTCACCTAAGCCTGATCAGCGATGCCTGGACCATCACTATGCCTTCTTCTTCCTCAAAATGCACATTTTCATCCAAAGTAGCGTTCCTGCGATATGTTCTGGCTTTCTTGGAGGCATCAGTGCTGCGTCGGCCACACGCCGCACTTCTTGATTATAAACAAACGCGCAGAGATGTTGTTATATCAAAATTTTAAACTCGACTAATTTTGAGACAAAAATACAGTTACACTGCTCCGATCTTTATAAAATTTTAATATGATATTTCTGTATATAAATACTTTACGAAAATGCAATAAAAAAAAATCGATTTATAAAGAGGGTAGATCCCTTAATATAAAAAAAAATTAAATAAAAATTCATATTATACATATACGTGTATGGTATATATTTATTTTATATATCGATACTTCCTATAGTCATATGACAGTTTTTCTGTGAGAAAATCTGAATAAGGCAACCGTAGGATTGCACCCTACTGGTGGGTAGGATCGCCATTTTATGTGTATCAAATATATAATAGATAATAGTCCAGCCGGAACCTGTTTTGTGTTGGATGTTTCACATAGGTCCTCAATTTTTGAAGGAATAATAATTTTGATATATTGATAGTTGATTGAAAAAATTGTAGAAAAGTTATGAATAATCAAAATGTGAAAAAATAAAAAAAAACACGTTTACTGGTAACTTTCCTTTTAAGATGACTCAAGAGCTATTGATTTTGGAGAAAAGTGAAACAGAGGAAAAAGTTACAAAATGACATTTCACACAAGAAAGCATAACTCAGAAATTACAATATGCATTATTATTGTTGCCAAATAGGAATATATAACGAAAATAGAAGAAAAAAAACATTTTCTCGTGAATATTTTTCGACCATTTCGATTGTACGTATGATCTTGAAATTCAGGCACTTCTTGTGTGAAATTTCATTGAAGAGAAAGTACAAAAAGCTATTTTTTTTGGGTTTTTTCACATTTTGACTTTGCATAACTTTTCCCCAACTTTTTCAACTGGCGCATATCAAAATTATCATTCCTTATGATATTCCGGAAGCATAAAAAAAATTAGATGTCCTGTATGAAACATCCAACATACCCATTGTTAAAACACATCCCGCCCGGCAAAATTAAAGTGGATAATTTTGAAATACTCCGATTGTATGAATTACCGTTTCCGAATATATTGAATACCTTTGGGGACACATAATTATGTTCTGTAAGGTGCAGTTGATGCCCGATAAATAAACCGAATCCATAAAATACTTAATTAAGCTACTGAGTTCTCCGTTAGTTTATAGAAAGAGCTCCACAGCTCTTTAGGTAGTCTTTATATGAGTCATATTATGAGCTCCTATAACGTTTTATCCCTATCCCTACATGTATGTACATACACTGCGGAGCACTTGAATACGTACAGGTCAATTTTTTTAAAATGGGGTTATTTTTCTAAGAATTGCAATTAATGACGACAACTTTCCTATTACCTCGGAATTCAAAGAAAAAAACTATCTGCATTTAAGAACATGTCTTCATAAAAAAACAGTTTTTTGAAATATTTGAAAAATATCCGTGAACTTCAAATGTCTATAATAAAAAGTATCATGGCACAGATGCTTAGAACATGTTTTGCTAGATTCCTTACACATCACCCTAATTAAATTAAATAAGAAAAGAATTCACTTATCATTTAAATTGGCCATTATTAACAATTAACTGTAAAGTTTTGGGTTTTTCCGCCAAAAACACTAAAAATTAGGTAAAAAATAGTAAACAGACTTCGTCTAAGACAACCATGGCTCAAAATAGCAACAGCAATTTGTTTAGAACAGGTCAAATTCGACTTATTGCAAAATTAAAAAAATTATTTTATTAAAAAAAAAATGCGTTTGTTTTTGGGCGAGGTGGAAGAATTCTTTAAAGATTCTGTAAAGATAAATCTTTATGATATAACCAAAACAAACGTGTGATCATAATTTTGAATTTCGGTAAAAATTGAAGCAATTTCAGTGGAGCTGTTTTACTGCCAGTGTTGGTATATTCCTCTAAACAATGCTACACCATTGTACATACAATATAAGTAGGTACGTGCTTTTGGAGTGAAACTACGATCCATGGCCAAAATTGAAATTCAAAAGTTAATTTGAATTTTTCCGTACAAGTATTCCACCGCGTCCGATATCTGCAGCCAAACTCGCAAATAGTTAATCAAGGCATGCTATTAAGCGAAAGAAAAAACTTGATTAAAATCACTCCTGCTGCTGACATCCTTGAATTATCGTCAATTTTGTGACATCCAAAAATTACTTCCTAATCATGCAGTAACTCGCTTTCTGCACCCTCCTAATTTGTCACTCGCGCAACCCTATTATTACCGGCAACTATCAAAGCGGCACAGCAACATACGGATAAATGTATAATACTTGGGACTGGTGGTGTACGTAGAGCACTTGCTTGTCGCATAAACGACGAGCAGCAAGTCAGCCGTAAACCAAAATTAATAGCGCAACAATCAAAGGCCACTTCCTCCATGACAAGGTTGCAAACTTCGGCAGCCCTTACCAGCCCTAAGCAACGGCGGAGCCTCCGTTGGGGGAGGCTGGGCTGATGATTCCTTTGTTGCGATGTTTGCCACCGATGTCTTGCACGTGCCCGGTGTTTAATTAGCCTCCTAATAACTAGTTAAATCAGTTGTTAAAAATAAATAAACACGTCGCAGCGCTGTAATATGACGACATACGCCCTGCTCACCCTGCGGGCTTGTCACTTTATTGCCAGCGCTAGAGATCGTGTGAAAATGTCGCAGCCGCGCTGTCTGAAAAAATGTCCGACGAGACGGGAGGTTCGATAGTGGAACCAGCCAGCAGCAGCAGCACAGCAGCGATGTGAGTTGGAGTAAGAATTACGCATATCTGTTTTCGGCACATGCTCTATTGCAGAGAGTTCTGCTTTGTAACGAAGATGCTGGATGAATGTGTGAAGTTCGGAACATGTTAGGGAACGGAGAAAATGGCGAATATATTACTTCTCCCCACACATGTTTACTCGTCTGATATTTTTAATCATTGAACATTACAAACATTGCGAGGCCAACAACATTAGTTAGAAAAGGGTGGTGATTTTATTAAAAATCACAATACGAATTAAGCCCAAGAATTTGGAACAGAAACTTTTGTACACATCCGAGTATAATGTGATAAAAGATGGGTGTGCATGTGAAATCTAAAAAAAATGGTTTCACTTTGAGAAAATGTGGCATTCAAATACGTACAAGTTGTGCACAAAAAATGCAATGATTAAAAAGTTTGGGGAACACTGTTCTAAAAGAAAACCGTGGAAACCCATAAAATATAGATCCTTTCAAAAACCGGCTTGAAAAACTAATTTGATAAAAAATCTCATGAATTTAACCTGCCATTTTAAAAATGTATACGTTTAAGGGACGTTTATAACACTTAATTTGTGTAAAATACCATAAAGCGTATAATTTTGATCCAAAACTAGGTATATTTGCATAAAATTTATGCAAATTTGTATCCATATTTTGGTAATAATTACACAACAAATCAGTAAAAAATATATAGAATAAGTATAAATGTGTCAAAAATTCGATTCAGAGCCTGAAAATTATGAAAGAATACCGAGTTTTGTCAAAAAGTGCCAATATTGGTATTGGTAATATTGCAGTTATATAAATGTCCAGAAATTAGGTAAAATTATTAAATTGAAGCGAAGGTCTCTGCATTATTTCCCTTTAATATAAATAATTCACACTTGGAATTGGAACTGACAGCATAAAAGTCCCGTCAAATGGAAGACGTCTGTTAGGGAGTTGGTGGTGAGATTAAAAACTCATTGTGCCGCAGAGTGGCCTTTATATTCAATAAAGTATTGGGCAATATTTTACCTAAAGGTTGTGTTATATTACCCAAATAGTGTGCTTTCACGTCACTTAAAAGGGTAAAAGTAACTATAAATAGTTGAACAAAAACTATTATATCATCGAAGCAGCACGGCTTTGTTAAGGGGAGTTCAACCGTTACTGATTGCATTCTCGAGCTTTTGTTTGAACGAGATCAAAAAGCGTAATGAAATAGAACGCACACTTTCACAAAAAATACTTATTTCGAAAATGGAAAACCTTTGTTTCGCTTTTCAATTGATTCTGTGAATCATATTTTATCTTTTGGAACGCTCCTTTAAAGAAAATTTGCCTCACATAACTCCGAAGACGTGGATTTGTGTTCTGGGGTGCCTCAGGGTAGCCACGTTGGACCTTTGCTCTTTACATTTTTTATTAATGACCTTTTCGCTCTAATTATGAGCTCTAACATCCCGACTTATGCTGACGACGTCAAAACTTTAAAATCAATTATTGATTATGATGGTTCGTGTGTTTTTCAAGCTGATCTTGATGTTTTCTCTGTGTGATGGTGTTCCAAGAATCATATAAGTGTAAATATTAATAAATGCTCATGTATAACGTTTTGTTAAAAATCGTCTGCCATAACTGTTGATTATGTAATTCAAGGAAAATGTCTATCGCGGTCTAACAGGGTTCTCGATCTCGGACTTACTTCGGACTCAGGCTCAGAATCGACTTTTAAGCCTCATATGCATACAAATTTATCATCATCTCATTGGTGTGATAGGTAGGCTTCATCTCCTATGTTATGTGGACAGACTCAAACTTATCAATATGACTTCGTTATCTGAGCGTAGGGATGCTTTTCGTGTGTTGTTTCTCCATGGTCATCTGTCTGGAAATATAAACTCGTCTGATCTTTTAAGTTCCATTGACGCTAAAGTCCGCCCCGCTTGACAAGGGTTCACAACTTTATATATTCAACAGTCATAGAAAAAACTATGGATCGCTATCAGCCTCCGCTAGAAGCTAAAATTCAAATTCATTTATAATTGGTTTTTATATGACTAGAACTGCTATTAAGCATACACTTATTAATAAGTGACCATTCTTCTAAATATGATTATGTTTTATTTTTATTATTTTTATTTTGCTTCTTTTTTGATATCTTATTATTTTTATGTGTATATGTCAAATGCACTTTGAGCCTGCTGATTTCGAAATAAATAATTTGCTTCCATCAAGTTTAGGTACACATTTTTTACTGTGCACTGCATCGATCACTGTTTGGACTCAGGCTCTAAGTGATGAGCCCAAGTTTCATTCCCAGTCAGAATCCGCCCCAAAATGGATGTAGATTTTTCGCCACACAGTTCCAAAAAATACTTTGACACTTTCATTCGTTGTTGCTTTTGCACTTTTCTTCCAGATTGACTGGATTGCTAAACGATTTCTTGTAAAGGAATGAGATCTTCAAGCTGAAACTTGATACATATACTCGTAATGAGTTTCTTATTAGTGCCACCTACTTCCGTCGCTTCCCCGGCATTCCGCAAAATTTTCAATCCGCCCTCGTATGTTAGCCGTGGAGGTAATCCGGAAAAGGGACCTCTCCTCTTGACCGAATTTGATGAAATTTAAATATGCCATTATGGAGCTTATCCTGAAAACTTTGCTTTTGCACGCATGCCGCGGAAACCCACAGGAAAAAAATAAGCAGTTTTGTATATATGTATATTTAAACAGTTGAAACCTACTGGAAGATAAAATGTGATACATATACAAATTGCTTATATCTTCTTTCCTGTATGTTTCCGCGGCATATGTCCCAAAGGAACCATATGTCCCATTTTGCCAGAATGACCTCTTTAATGACATATTTCAATTTTATCAAAATCGGGTGAAGGGAGGAGCACCTTTACCGAATTACATGTTTGCATGTACAAAATTGGTTGCATCTTTTTCCTGTAGGTCTTCGCACCATATATCCCAAAAATAAAGTTTCTCAGAATGGCCGACTTTATAACATATTTTAATACGTCCAAAACTCATATCCGTTCGCAGAATCCGCTTCTCATATTTTGCATACTTAAAGACCTGCAGCGTCTGAACTATATAAGGTTATAAAGAGAAACAGAAACATATTGGCCATTAATGAAATTACCAATTTTGAACAAAATATTATATAATGTACGATGTGCAGAGGACATGAGTAATTTGTAAGTAAACACGGTTTGTAATATACTGATGTACTTTTGTTACTCTATCTGGCTACAGTTTCATCAAAACATTGATTACTTCATGTTATAACAATCGCCTTAACGAAGCCGACTTTTTATTTGGGCTCGCGATAAATGAGAATCGATAGTGGAGTGTTGCGAATTAAAATAGCGCGACATCGAGGATATGGGCTCATTAAATCCATAATTAGTACGGCGATAATCTGGTTGGAAGAAATCGTGATTCCTCAGAGAGCGTAGAGGTACCGAAATATTAAATTTCCTCAAAAATTCAGCAGAGTTAACTACACCCTGAAGATAATCAAACGCGAAGACAGCTCTGAAATTTAAACGCCTAACCTCGAAGGATTTAAGCGAAATAAGTTGAAGTCTGCCAAATATGGGGGCAAAATAATGTTATCCTCTATAGGAATGCCACGAAGAGCAAACCGTTAAAACATGCGCTGGACAGCCTCAATACGGTTGATGTGGTGAATTTGAATTGGCGACTAGAAGGGGTTAGCATACTCTAGTAAGGGTCTAACGAAGGCGCAATATTGCAATCGAGGATATAGGGGTCTTTACACTCCTTACACCATCTTTTAACGAACCCCAGAGTCACGATTGCTTTATTATCAATAGAATCAATGTGATCTTCAAAGGTAAAACACGAATTAAGAATGACCCCCAAATATCTCACCTTGTCAAGTCTGGCAAAAAAATGGTCGTCGATCGAGTACCTAAAATGCACCGGGTTCTTTTTGCGTGAAAAATACATTAAGGTACATCACATTTAGTGGAAGGCAGTTGATGGAGTACCATTTTTGGAAGGTGTCCAAGTCATTATTTAAACCATCACACTCAGAGTCATCCGATACTATGCGGAAAATTTTCGCGTCGTCAACATAGCAAAGACGAAATCCAGACGACAAAACAGGAAGGAAAACCAAGAGTGGACAGCTTATAGATAAGGATGCTGTGATTAATCCTGTCAAACGTCTTGCTTAAGTCCGTGAAAATACAATCAATTTGCTTGCCAGATTCAATAGCTGGAATGCAAAAATTTGATAATTCTGAAAGGTTTGAGGTAGTTGATTCACCTTTCATAAACTCATGTTGAAAGAGGAGAAGGAAAGATTTACAGTGAAAGTAAAGCGTATCGCAGATAAGAGCCTCAAAGAGTTTAGCAATGCAACTTAAATGGGCAACGGGTCTGTAGTTAGAAATGTCTCACTTATTGCCCTTTTTATGTAAGGCAAGAATCAGAGAAACCTTGCATGGAGTTGAAAGGTTTCTCATCTTCACGAAGAGATAAATTAAATAAATAACATAAACCAGGAACAATTACGGAATAACATCTTTTCAGGAAGCACGACGGCATGCAGACCGTCAAAGCCACACGCAGAATTGTCAACTAATTCAGAGATGTGTCTGTTAAGGGCACCCGGTGGTCTAGCACCCTTGAATTTAAGGGATTATTAAAATTTTTTTTGAAGGTGAAAATAACACAGCCACACAAAAAAAAAAGTGGGGATTACTTTTGATGCCATATGTCATATCCGTAGTATTTTGACCTGCTGAGCACGAATCTGCGACCAGAATTGAGCCGTGACGTCCAGATTTTTTTCTAACCTCAAAAAATGGGTTAAAAACAGAGAAAATATCGAAAACAGGCTATTTTCCTTTAGGTTTTTTACGTAAAAAATAAGAAGATATTGAAATAAAACATTTTTAGTGGTCCCGGCCATAGCTACTAGTACATATACTGAAGAACATATTAAAATTTGGGATGATTCGGATGAATAGTTTTTTTTTTTTGCATCCCACCGTGCATAAAAGGATGGTTTCGAGATAAATGAGTTTAAAGTTTTTAGTATGTTTCCATTCATAGGCGGATCAACCATTCGCTACCTGCTAAAAAGGCTGTAGAACCTAAAATACTGTCAATATCATCACAAAAATTTAACAGTATATTCTCGAAAGACCAAAAATAATAAAAAAACAAAAAATCGATTTTTTGAAAATTCTAGACCACCGGGTGCCCTTAATAGTTGATTTATCAAAAATAAGATCCTTCATTTGTAGAAAAGAAGTCGTACGCACAATGTTTAGGTTTACGCAATTACTGGAAATCCTAATAAGCATACGCAATTAGATATGTATGTAAATGATTGCATCCACTAATTTTAACAATCATTCAGTATTCATACTGCATAAGTCCAATTATTAGCTGTGTTCTTTTTACAATCTGATCCGGATCAGGTTTAGCAGTTAATTTTGCATTGACTTGAAATTCGTGAATTATAATCCCAAAGCAAAAATCTTTTATTTTGCGAAAAGAAAATCGTAATGCGTTGAATTATACCTACCCAATTTGGGTTAAAAATTTTTTCCAAAAAATTCAGGCAATTATGGAAATTTGATGCACTTTCGCAAATTCTAAAATCTTTGCTGAAATACTAATGGTTTAAAAATGCAATTCAATAAATAATGTACTGCTTTATCGTTGAAAGAATTTTGTAAGGGCAATAACTATATGCTGTAACAACGTCGCAAAGACTAAAGATAATAATAAATAAAATAGGTAATTCGTGGACCGAAGGATAATAACGCATGTAGAGGAATCATATTTCTGCAAATATAAAAGTTCCGAATAAAACCGAACTGCAGGCCATTGTACATATTTATTTTCAATTGTCATTACATTCACACTTAATCCGAACTTAATGGAGTCATAAGAATCATAAATACTTGTGAAACAACAAGCAGATGCTGTTGAAAAATGAGGCATTAAAGTGAGCGTAACAACATTAATTTCACGTCTTGATAGCCCTATCAAAAAGGAGAAGAATAACACCGTCACTAATAGATATTTCTTCTCACTAGGAATTTCCCCCTTCACAAAGCCTAATCCCTTTGACCATTTTTTTCTGGCGGAGGATCAAGCACATTCGGTCGGTTCTCACAAAACACACGAGGTGTCAAGAGGTTTTATAAGCCCCACAAGAAAGAGCCTTTTTTTACGTAGTCCCGTCCGCAAGGAACGTGTTTGACTACGTGCATCGAATGCATTAGGCAAACGTAATATTTTTTTACTGTAGTCATTTCTCGGCGATGATTCCTACTTAATGGACGTTGCCAGCAGTATTTATGGGTTCGTGAACAGTAAGTACACTGTTGCGAAAAGGTAGTAATCGCATTTGCCCAGTGTCAAATTACGGAAGAGTAAATAGTCCGCTTTTGCTGTCAGCTCCAAAAGAGTCAACAGTCTGTCACGAAGGAGGTGGAAGTAACTAATTTCATTTTTATGAAAAACAAAGGGGAAACGCACTACTTTGAAGCCCTCAAAGTGAGGCAAACAAATAATGCAAAATATAATTTCCAAAATGAAATTATGAGCATTTTACGAGTTCCACCCCTCTTACGATTTTTCTGAAACACATTACAGCAGGCTTTGGGCAGGGGACCAAAAACGAGCGAAGTGGTCGCTGAATGCTTAAGGGGCTGTGCGCCGTTCGTACATCCACTCCTCCTCGCTTAGTTTAAGGACTTTTGACTTTTTACAAAGTTATTTGGTGACAATAACGACATCAACATTACAATAACAGCGAGTGCAGGGAAACCACCCTTAAATGCCCTCTAATGACTTGTGCATCTGTTGCTCGATGTCGGCGCGGGTGGGTCTCATGAATGCTCGACAGATTTCACGCTCTAGGGAAAATCAAAGTGAATTGCAACAAATTGAATACAAGTTAGCTTGATTCCCCGTCGCGTCGGGTTCAAGAGTTGGCGTTATAGTGGTTCAGACAAATGCTTCTTAAACTCAACGATTTTGTTATTATGGGTGACGCTGACGCATATTTAATAACTTAAATTTCATTTAGTCAAGCACATAAAAGCAGCACAGTTTTGGATTTAATTGCCTCATTCAATCACCTCTTGTGTTGTGTGAATGCCACTATAAAATATCAGTGCTAGTATTTTCATTTAAGGATAATAAGTTGGTTACGTTTCTTTAGTAGATAATTGATTTGTACAAACGTCAATCCAAAAATATTTAAAAGTGATCGCTCCCGCACATTTCTCAGGTGCGCACACTCTAAAAAATGCATTGAAAATCACTTAAAATTCCATAATTTCTGTTGCATAAATGATTGTCTAAAAGTGATAATCAATATTTTAAAGTAATATTTCCTTTTTACTATAAAAATTTAGTTCAGCCTTGGCTTATGCTATGCTGTGCGATATTTTATGGAAAATATAAGCAAAAATACTTCCAATAATGTAGAAGTACTTCTAGAAAACTGAAAATGCACAGAAAAAAGTATTTTTCCACCCATTTCCTTACTTGAATGTAAATTTACTAAACAGTATTGAAAAACCCTGAAGATCAGTGAATTTACTATGCCGAATATAATCATGTTCCTAAATTTTATGTAAAATTAATAATGAAACAGTCACAAGGAAAGGAAAAATACTTTAAAGCAGTGTAATTTTACATTTTTGACAGTAAAAGTACTTTAGCGATATAAAATTGCTCTCCGGAATGTACTTTTGTGGTGAGTCAGTTAAGTGAACTTCATTTCTCTTGTGGCAGTTGCGTTGTATGAACGTGCGTGCGTTCATTTTCCTTGTTTTTGAAGGTGCATATACACTGTGATTAGTGCAGCTTTTCCTGTTTTGGGCCTCCTATGGTGTCTCTTTTGCATCCTGAGATTGAGCAACTCTTTCAGAAGGCGAGGAAGGAAATCGTTGAAACTCTTTGTGGGCTGTTGTGAAGTCTGAAGGTCGATTTGGCTTTATTAGTTTACGACTCGTTTTTTAATTTAAATTTAGCAGGCCCATATATTCAAGTCTTATCGTCATGTTTTTCAATGCATTTCATTTTTTTATATTTAAAAATAAAGAAATAATTTTTTTTTTACATTAAAGAAAAATGTATATTTTTATAGTCGTCTTTCAAACAATATATTTCATGTTATACACAAATTTGGTTTTTTTATTTCGATCATTCTTTTCCTGGTAATTATACATCGTTCGAATAAAACCTATGGTTTCGATGCCAATATTCTGCTCTTCTAAGTGTAAAATTTTAATATAAAGTGTGTTTCTTTGACATACATTTTAAAGCAAAAAGTTTATACTTCCAAATTTGTTTTAAAATTATTAAATTAAAACAAAAAAAGTGAATATGGTCACTTCATTCCGACAGTGTAGGAAAATATGACAAAAAGCAGGCCGTATTACTTAGTACTTACATAATACTCCTTATCTTATACTACCCAAACCAACAATAGTTGGACCATAAACGATGAGAAAATGGGTGTGAACGTGTTTGTGCCTTTAGTTCATTTATTTTCCTGATATTGCTAATTGACCACATTTCCGGACTGGCCATATTCGACCTTATATCTGCGTATAATTATATAATTAACTTAAAAACTTAGTTCGGTAATTTACTGATTGCAAAAGTTTTTAAAAGTAACGTTCAAATTTCATCTTCAGCTATGTATTAAAACATACAAAAATCAACAAAATCCAAAAAAAGGTCCAGTTATTTGAGCAACTATCAAAGCAAAGTATTACTACTTTGGAGCTGTAAAGCTTAGTTCACAACCCCAAAGTAGTAATACTTTGCTACTTCATTAGAAGCAATTATCAATTAAAAACAAGAATATTGCTTATTTAAAAGCAACGAATTACTTACAGATAAGTTCAGTTTACATAATATACAGCAATGAATCTACTTAAATATGTGTGATATTCCCTTCTTTTGTAAAATTACACATGAAAGTGGAATCAAATTCAATTTTAACAAGGACAAATTACATATTTCGAATCCTCTCTGATATTTAATTTTACTGCGAGATAAGTACAGTGCATTACGTTATGTAAAATTACTAGAATTATTTAGGCAACGCAGTTTCCTATATCTGTTTAGTGAAAATTTCTTAGAGTGCATTTAACGGGGGAGATCCATTTATAGGCAGTCGAATATCAGCCAATTTAAACGTTTCTTTTGTGTCCAAACTTTTAATTCTACATAATTGAAAATTTAAGGGCATATTATTAAGGCATTCTTTGTCAACTTATGAAGTAATCCTGAAAGTTCCGGTTTGGCTCATTTCGTAGATATACATCAAGCCATCATACTGCGAGGTAACGAGGTAAGAGCCTCGAAAGGAAAAAAAAATAAGAAAAATCCTTGCTTATTAAATGCCAATAATGGTTCATATTGTAAAAAGTGAGGAAAAGCTCAGAGTAAATTTTTATATAGAAAAAAAAGCGGTCAAGTTCAAGTCGGACTCGCACACGAAGGGTTCTGTGCCATCGTTCAAGATATAACACTATATACTTATACTTTTGCAAAAGAAACAAGAGAGGCGCTATAACATAATTGAAATTTATTATTCTACTATGCATGGCGGCCATTTTAAAATTCGCCATCTTGGTTTTTCATTATTTGTTGCTATAGCGGTAATAGAAATACACACTTTGTGAAAATTTCAACTCTCTACCTAGTACGGTTCATGAGCCGCATTTCACAACCCGCTGACACACAGACAGACAGACGGACGGACGGACAGCGAAGGCTTAGTAAGAGGGTCCCGTAGTGCACCATTTGGGTACGGACCCCTAAAAACGAGATCGAGCTCGATTTGTCTTTGTAAACACTGAGACTGAACTTTTGCTCACTTTTTAGATTATGAACCAATATACTACCATGTGTGTATTTCAAGGCGCTGAAACCGAATCCTGTGTTCCAATTGCTCAAGGACATCAGGATTTTTCTCTAGTCACAAAAAATGTCTAAAAATTGCGAAACAAAGAATATGACAGCTATTTTGAGGACCACCATCTTAATTTTTCAAAATGATAGCAAAAAGTACAGTACCTATAGCTATAAAATGAGCTAAACCAAAATTTCTTGGGTAGCTACTTCAACTTTTGGCCAGGAGAGTAGCTGAATTGACTAAGAATCCCCTTATCATATAATTTGATTTTGAAAACCAATTCTTGTTTTCTTTTAACTGGCGGCTCTTCGACACTTGATTCAGAGACGGTTGCCAGCTGAGTTGTTCCACGACATACAATCTAACGTCTACTGCATTTATCTGAGACATTAGAGACAAGAATTTGTAGATTTCTACCAACACGCTTGTGAAACTAATCTGAAAAAATAAGGCCACATTGAAGGTAATTATGTTATCTACTATAAGTGTGCAAAATTTCAAAATTATCAATCCTATAATTTTTCAGTTATCTTGCACGAAAAAGTATTTTCAGTAGAACGCGTTTACCATAAAGTTTCAAAGCTAAAAAATTGTGTAACTAATTGAGCGGAGGTCAGTAGCATTCAGGGGTTATAACTTCGCAAGCACTCCGAATTTGGCTCTAAACTCGTTGGACGATAGTAAAGATGCCAGGGTGCCTTTATTATATAGTAATGAATAAAGAAATAAAGCTTAAAATAACTAATTGAAGCAACTGAACATATTATTCTTAAAACAAATTCTAAAAATGATTTCATCCAGCTTTAATGAAGACTGTATACATAGTTGTATACCATATGTATAGTTCTCTGCGTTTAGTTTTGATATTTTTTGGAATTTACTTCCTCACAGATGTTGCGAACAGACGCATATACGTTTTGTACTATTGTACATCGCAAATAAAAATTTAAATGAATAGCATCTGGGGGGACATTGGTTACCAATTTATAATACTTGTCCGCTATGATGTAAAATCTATTTAAGTTTATTTTTTCCAGATTTTGTATTGTTTCTACATCGCCCAAAAGTATATTTCTTGCACGAGCTAAAGTAAATTTGCTCTTGTTAACGACGATAGCCGATATAAGATTAAATTAAAAAATCGCAATCATATCAAATTCTAGAAATGGGCAGAGAAGTCCATATTATCGGCTTATGTTCCAAATTAAGGCGCTGTAGACATCCGAAAGTAAGAACAAATTTTTCAGTTTTACACAATAATTTGCTACTTTTGCCAAATTACGAATTTAGTCTGTTGCTTAAATTTCACATTTGTCATTCAATTTATGATTTATTTTTTAAATTTTTCTAGCTTTCAACTTCAACCTTTTCTGCTCTTATTCTTTGCTATTATTGACTGAATTTTTTATATCACATTAATACACTTTACAAAAAATTCTTTTTTTATATTTAAAGTTTCACATACAATATACATACTTACACAACAATTTTTTAAGAAACAAAAAAGCAAAACAAGACACATTAGTAGGTCTCAAATGGAATGTGTTGGAAGCATAAAAATCAAAAATATAGTTCATTAGGAGATTAAGAAGGAGAAATATTTTCGTCTGATTTCGGGTACGGCAGACTCGAATAAAAAATAATCGCATCTAGCGACTGCGAAAGTGAAATACATATTTACATATCATTGCTTAATAAATTATGTTTTTTAATTGTCATATACACCGCAACAAATAACTAAACTCCAATGTAAAGAAGTTTCTCAGCCGACGCTTTCCGCTTTCTAACTTGTTATAAGTAAGACTGGAAGTTTCTTGCGATCAATGTCAATATCTTCTAACCTATATTTCTCGAATTAAAGGCCCTTCAATAAATTTTAAAAGTAAACAGAGACATGTACTCCTTCTTTTGCCCACTGCACAGTAGAAGAACTCGCAAACTTTTGAAAAACTCGAAAGAAAATTTCAAGAAGAGAAAACCTCACAAGTTAAGGACATTACTTTTCCAATTTACTGGTAAATCAAATACTCATGAATGCGAATACCTTTGAAGGATTGATATATTGCATTGCATATTCCCTCAAGGAAAGTTTGTTCTCCGCCTCCGCAGAAGAATAGGGAACTAACTCGCCTTTCAAAAAAAAATAAGAGGGGAAAAGGAAACAACACCATCCTCTCTAGGATGACACCAACATAACTTAGGCGTCCAACAGCACCTTCCACTCCTTCGAGTAAAACAAGCCAACAAAACCATCCCGTGGGGTGGCGGGCGCGGAGAGGAAGTGCTTGGCAAAAAGGAGAAACGAGAAGAACGCAAACTTTACCACCAGAAAATCCTCAAGAAATTCGTTTTTTGTGGCAGAAATTGCTTAACGTAGCGAGTAACAATATAACCAATTTGTAGCGAAATTGAAAATGGCAGCGCAAGGGGTGGTAACTGTGGTTTGGTGGATGGCGGATGCTTTTATCCCAACAACTGGGGAATCGACGGTGGTCCTTGAGGGATACATGCGAGACTGAACGAGGGCTTCCCTGCAAGAAGTAAATATACGTGTATAAGAGGAAATGTTTTTGAAGCAGTAAGGAAGCGTGAGATACACGGGCTGAGTTGGTTGGCTTCATTTAAGTTTAGAAGGAAATGCCGCCGATTGTGGAAGTTACTAAGTACGTAAAAAAATGTAATTTTTATTATAAGTTCGTAATTTTGCAGTCACATAACAATCTTTTAAATCTGGTACAAACAAAATTATCCGAAGAACAAGTTTAGAAAAATTAGATTAGGTTTAGGCTCATGTAGAAAAGTTCTTTTTTTGACATTGATTATTGTGCATGTGGAAAAAATATAACTACATAAAAATAACACCAAGTAATTTGGGAAGGCACTGTTATTGAAATTTCCCCGCCAAATTTTTTTTATTCTTTTAGTATACGATCTCTGACACAGCGCTCCAATTGTAATATTTGTATTCTATCGGTTTGCAGTTTTTATTGGAACGATTTTATTATAAATCATAATTCAAATTCGTACGATTTATCATTTAATCATGTGTATCCTATGAAAGTTATGAAAACACGTACTATCATCAAAATTCAATTTATACGCATACACAAAATATACAACATCTGAAAAAATTTATTGAATTTTACTACAAAAATTGTATCACATCTTTTAGGGTAAAGTGACAACAATATGTGAAATAACTAAAAAAAAAAAACTGTAATTCTAACTTTTATGTGAACATTATATTTTAGAAGAGAATAATGTGAGGGTGTTATTTATTTTCCCAATTTAGGTTGTAAATAATCTCATGACAAGATCAAGCAGACTTCTCATACTAGTAATTTTACATCATATCACGATGATAGTATAATAACATATGTACATATATACGTCCAGAAAGTGTCGTACTGCTCGTCGAACTTTTTAATTTGATACCAAACGGTTGGGAAGACAAATGAAACCCTAAATCTTGGGGCGTACGGCATTTTGGGTTCAGAATAACGTCAAACCCATTCATCTGATATCTATATCGAGGAAGTTCTGAGGGAAGGAGTAATCCGTCATCTTGGGACATATTGAATTTAGAATGACGTTAAATAGGTAGTTTACCGTATTTTGCTCGTCCAACGCTTTCATATGATGCCCATATTAATAATATTTGGTGAAATTTGTTTTTATTGTCTGAAAATTTGACTTATGGTAACCGCAATTTAGCTTTTATCTGTAACGTTATGTAGTCTATAGGACCCGCAGGATTAATACGGTTTATCCAAGTCGGCTAATCCAGTGGGGCTCTAGGCCGTAACATCCGGACAAACATACATAGACTTATAAATAAATAGCCGTTGTCGGATAAAACGCATTGGAGGAACGTGAATTTCAGGAAATTTGAAAGCATTTTTTCACATTCGCAAGTAAGTGCACCTGCAGTGGCAGTGGTAGATCAGCATTGGTGGAATTTTTGGAAGTCACATTGAGATATTATGTAGTAGTTGCTTGGCTTGAGCTTTACGTTGCTGCGTTGAGTACATCAGAAGATCAAAATAAAATAATATTGTGCATACCGAATTTATTAATTACCCTGTAAGTCCCAAACGATTAAAGATTTTATCATTGTCAAAACTGCCGCACATTGAAAAATATCTACTAGTTATAAATTGTAGCAATAACAAAAACTACTATAGCCTTAGAAAAAGCAAGAAGGGAAACACCAATTCGTATAGCCAAATAAGATAATTGCAATATTAGTCAAATACATAGCATATTTTAATTCTAACTTTGCAATAAACGATATAAATATCACAATAAATATTACACTTTGCTGCAACAAACATCGTTGTTGTAGGAGCTTCACTTTTATTATACTAGTTGAAATTATTCTTCACGGTGACAGCTGTGCAGTCATTGTTATAAATATAGCTAAACTAGTAATTATTACTTCAGTTGGAATAAACAGAAAATAAAACTGTTAAATCACCCTCCAATATAATTCACACTTAAAACTTTATATTTCGGTTTGAGTACATGGCGGAGAGCCCACTGCAAAAAGCGAAGACCATAATCGGAATTCACGAAATTTCGAGGAAATGTTCTTTATGCTCGGAAAAACTTAACTAAGGGCGGGCATGACTCAATATGCAGAGCCCGATTTATAAGAACCCTATAAATTGAGTCTTGTGTTGGCACGTAGGGCCGATAAATCCCTGCCCTCCCTAGCTAGAGTGGTTGGAGTTGGATGAGGCAACTACACTACCGCTCAACCGCACTCAATTGCATCTAATAAGTTGTGTGGTGAGGAGAGCACACCCAATTTCTTACCCTACATATCAGGCACATATCGTCTGTGGCCCGTCTTAAGGGCTCCACCACAGAGGCGCGATTGTCGCTCATTAGTGGACGCATCGGGATATTTTACATTGGAATCAAATGGACAAACTCACATTTCGTCACTTACCGCGTGGTATGGGGTGCCTGTGTTGTGGGGCCTTAAAGTGATTGCCCCCCCACTTCCGGTGTTTAAGGAGCATGGCGTTATGACATATAAGTATAACACATACGGTTAATTATAACACTTAAATATACTATGCAGAAATAGCTGAAGTAGCTACACATATGACCACTATCCTGATTTTAGTGATGTGAATAGCCATTAAGATATACATATGTATAAAAAATACCAGATGAAGCTATTACTTTTTTCGATGTATCGATTCGAACCCGTGTAATTGTATCATTGTTATTCCTTTTTTTGTTTTGTGAAAATAATTGCCGAGGACATGTTGAAAATAAACAATTTTGACTAATTCTATAATGGTGTAATTTGGCCACGGCAGCGGTATGACAATGAACGATGGGACACAGAACCAACTTTTTGTATACTTAATAGGGATATAAGAATTAAATTCTGAATACATATTTATTTAATCAATTACTTTAATTGTTCCAAGCCAAAAATATAACTATAAGGAACTAATTTTTGTACAAATTCAGTACCAATAATATAAAATCATAGAAATGAAATTTAAATTTATTCATGATATAAAAAAAGCATTTTGTAGACGGAACCTATCGTCATAGTTTTTGTATTTATAAGTACCTACATACATTATACATTACGTACTTTTATCTTCCTTCTATGAATATCCGCTGGCATATGTCCTCTTCCTCAATAACCCGACCACCTCTAACAAGTCCCTAAAATCCTATTATATAATATAATCACATTTCATTCTAGATTACAGAACTAAAGAATTAAAAATCATTTCCAAAAATGCCTTATTAAATTCATGACAGGAACAAGTCAGCAATATCACGACCCGCCTTACAAAATTTTTCATTACTTGAGACAACGTCGCCTGAATAAATGTTTGTTGTACTCGTACGTCCTATTGTGCGGTTTTAAGAACAGAAGTTTCTAGCAAATTTTGTTGTGATCCATCTCTCGAATGGTTTAATCCACTTTTTCTGTATGAAATGAGTTTGCTATTTGCTGTATGTATGATATTGTTATTGTTTTATATATTTATATGTCTTAAGTGGAGAAAATGTGATACCTACGAAAGAATCTCATACAAATAAAGAGAAAAATCTGCTTAGGTAATAAATGCCGCATGGAGAATACTTTTTACTGTTTTTAATATTTATTTGATTTATGTATATAAGGCAAAAATATAATAGATGCATACGACAACCGTTCATATCAGCCATTCAAGTAAAACCAAATAATAAAATATACCAAACAAGCTTTTATTTTACTTTGAAGAATTTGAAAATTCCATAAAGTGTTATGGGACCAGTGCACCAGGGACAAATAAAACGAGCCCAAGCTCGCGGGGGTTGCATTATTTTATTGTCCCAATATTGTACAAATAGAATTCAAAAAAAATACATGGAAAGCCATTTGAATTTATCGAGTATGCACTCTTTGTATACTGAGAATTTTAATGATCCTGTTGGCTTTGGTTTACTTATGCATCTATCTTTAATTATAACTTCAATATTTCATTTCATGCTCCTAAAACGGATCTTAATTTCATCAGACATGCTTAATACGGGAATTTGCGTATAAGAACATCTTGATTAATTCTTATTACCCTATTACTTCACCTGTGAATTTGTAAGGAAATTTGCTAATTACATCTAGACATTGTATACTCAGTAATTATTATTTAAGCTATGAATTTGCATAAAATGCCAAAATACCAAAAAATCTTTATTTAAGTTCGGGTATGGTCTTACAAATAATTTATATAATAATATTGGAATTAAAATAGATTTTTGAGTAATTTCAGCACATGATAAAACAAAATTGAATTAAATTGCTAATAGTTGTTTTAGGTTAAAGTTATTGCTGTTATAATCACACCATATGAAACAAAACTTCTAGAGGTATATACCACATAAAACATGGAAAATTTGTCCGTGCAAAAATCTTTAAAGTTAATTATGTTATTATAATTTCCCAGAAATATCTTCTCGCGGCATATAACAACAAACATTTATTCAGAGGACGAGAGTGTTCTTTCTTCTAAATTTTTATTTTTTGTTTTTTTTTGCCCGAACGAATGACTATGTTTACCGAGTTGAACTGACCCCTTTCAGTCCCTCGTCGGGAAGCATTTTTTTCGTAATATAGGTAACTTTATATTTTTTTTTATTGTTCAATCACAAAATCTTTGGGGACAAATATATTATTATATTATTCCAACTGCAATGACAATTTTTTATGCGAGACAAAGGAGATTCATGATATATTGATCACATTATCATCACACGCCACTGATTGAATCATTGATAATAATAGTGACGTAAGTCCAAAATGTTTGAAATTGAATTAAAACCAAATTCTTTTTCCTTATCCATCACCGTAGGAATTAAGGATCATTGTAAAATAAAGCAAAAGTTTAATTTTAGCTGGTGAAAGTGGTGTGTTATTACATTCGCATGTGCTTCTGTTGTGTACTAAACTGAATTAAAGTTATCTCGGTATCACCTATTCGTATTTCAGGGATAAATGATTGCCGATCAAAGGAATTCAAACGGAAAGAGAATTTAAAAAATGTGGTCTTGCGCGTAAATAATAACTGAAGCATTTATTATTTAATTTTTTACAAGTTGAACTGAACGGAACTGAAATAATTGTTTGTCAAAATAATGACGACACCTAACTTTTAAATGCACTAGATGTACACAGCCCCGCAAAGAGTGAATTTGTTGCGACTTTTTGCAAACTATGTATAAAGGCAAACCTGAATCCATTTGCAAATCAATTGAAAAGTCTTCAGCTACTCTCCTCACGTCAGGCAACTGAATTGAACATACGATAGCTGAACGTCTCCCTGGGAACGCATGCACACCTATTTCCCCGCTTAATTCAATAATCATTTTTTCTGGAAGTCTTGCTGTGAACGAGCCGTGTCGGCAACCCTTTATGCCTTAATGACTAGTTACGCGATATTTTTAATGAAATTAAAGGTATGAAATCAATATGCCTTATTTGCTTAATTCGTTCCACAGAAAGGCGCCCTGCCGTCCGCTTTCATAAAACCCTTCAATTACTCGTATAGCAGAAATTGGTTTAATTCATTTAAAAGGGTTGAAAAATTAATTCTCAGCAGGTCCTGTGCTTTTTTATTTTATTATTTGCAAATTGTAATTGCAACTTTTCAGAGCACTATAACGGAAATCCATATTCGCTCGTATTGGCTGTTATTCAGCATTGGCTAGTTGGTGTTGGCAGTCTCTGGGAAATAAACAAACAAAAATATCCCAAATTGCTGCATTTTCTATTGAATTGTATTTATTTACAACGGAAATGAAATCGGCATTTTTAGCCAAAAATGTGAACAGTTTCGAATTCTACCGCACAGTCCGGCCACGAATCGCCCCAATCTAATTTCTAAGCCTTATCAAATTAGTCCGCCGGGAGTTTGGTAAATGCAAACTCGCGACATGTGCCGAGGATTACTTTCGCTCGAGTTTACCCCACAAAAGAGCATCGGCAGATCTTCGCATATGCTCTGTGTCATGCACCCCTTTTGAAAGACAACTTGAAAGTAGTTCGTGAGGGCAATGAAACAGGAGACAAGGAGCGACGGCCGTATGAAAATCCCATCCCTGCTGAACAGACTGGATTCGTTCTAATTAATTTCAACACGGTTTTGACCTTCGATCGGTGTTTGCTGCAGGATCAAAGGTCCACAGAGGTCTGAATAATGCGATTCGCGCTATTCAGACCGCCCGAACTTGAGGAAGGCAATTGCAAGCGTCCTCAGCATGAATGGGCCTAAAGTCTGCTCTATAATTACAGGAATCGGTTTTAGGTGAAACCGAACACTTCTGTAACCCGACACCGCCGACCGCCAACATAATGAGCGGCAAGCTTTGCGAATTAAGGAAGCACATGGTTATCCCGAATCAAAAGGAGTCCTTTATCCAATTTAGGGAATGAGAGCACATCAAAATTTAATTCAGATCACGACCTCGTTTTTCTCTATATCCGCGGTTTTTTCAGCGCTTCTTAATTGCGGTTGACTTTCCCTCACTGACGAGCTCGTACGTAGGCGGAACACGGTTAATATTTGAAATTGTGTAGGCTACAGAAGGGCATTCCAGAAATGAGGCTTATACGGCGAATTAAGGCAAATGGACGATTATTTAATTTTCGTGCAGTAAACATTTCAAAGTCAAGTGCGTAAAAATTATTAGGCCTTAAAACAATGCAGAACCCCCCTTACGTCTACTGCTGTTACGGAGGGATTAATTACGTTATAAAAAAAACAATAAATTCTGAATGTGTCTATAAAATTCAAGCAACCCTCTGTTTCGTGGAGAGGCGGTTATGAATGAGGTTGGACTTAATTAGGGTTCTTTTATTCGAAAATTAGCCACGAATGTGAAGATATGTAAACAGTAAAATAGAGAGGACCCTACGAGCAGATGGTAAAGGGTTTCAGATGCACGATGAGGAAGGCTCTTGTAAAAGCCTTTCAAGATCTCTCGATGTCTGAATGAATCAAATATTCGGAGTTAGGGTGAACACCCATTTAACTGGCGAAAGAATTGAGTGAGAGTATGCATATGAAAATTAATGGCGCATTGTGAATGGAATTGAATTATATTTTCATATAGGTACTTATTATTATCCTCATATTTGATGTAACTTTAATCTTGAAATTGACTAAAAAGGGAAGTGGAAGGTCCCTTAGATGACCGCAAAGACAAGAAAAGTAATTTCTATGAAGAAGTCAGTTCATTTATATAACATTAAATGTGTATATATATTGTTTATTGTGATTTATGTATGCTTTAAAGATGCAACAAGGAAAAACTGGTCAAATGCGAACCGGCACTCACGGATGTTCCATGCAGCATTAACTACGAACGAAACTATAATACATACATCTGTATGTGTATATATTGTGTATAATTTACATGCACGTTATATATAATACTGTCCGACCCGTCGCGGCTTTGCCAAAATTTTTCATATTTCTAAATTAAAACTGTCGATAATGAATGAAATTGTCTCTTGCGCGGAGATGGTTATTAAATTTTCCGTGAGAATCCAAAATATTCCTGGAATAAAAAGTAGATTTCAACATGTACGACAAAATATTTTACCCTCCAGTAAAGGTCCCATTTAAGTATTTTTAGCCTTACCCAATGTAAGCTCGGACAAAAAGATAGACAAATAAAAACTAAAGAGCAGCAACACGAAATGCAACTGCCATTTGTCAATAATGTAAATATTGCTATACATAAAATATAAGTATAAATATATGTGTATAACCATTCCAGATTATATACATATAAACAAACACTTTCTCTTTATATAACTACATATTAGTATAGATGGCATCCGAGAAGTTATAAGATGATTAATGGTGAAAGAAATATTTAAACAGACGCAGGGCGCATCGCAGTAGATTCCGAGATTACTTTAATAAATATAGAAAATGATGTTTTTTCATTAAAAAAAAGTAGTGTAAATTAGAGCAAGCGTGTTACCGACTATAAATGTATATAGCTTATAACCACCGCAGGGTGGGTTCTATTATTGATTTTGGTGAAAGAATTAACCAAATCGGTTTAGTAATATAATTTCCGAGATTACCTTTCACATACAAACAAACACTCTCTCTTTATACATATATTATATAGGGTTTCCCGATAAGAACGCCCGAACTTTTAATTTGAATAAAACACACAATTTTCGAGCTAAAATGGTTCTGATTGCTTTATTTGAAAGATAATTTTATGCGATTCATGATTTGAATAAAATATCGGCCAAATGGCCGCCATCGCGGCTCCTCTTGCACACATCCAAAGGTGTTAGATCACACGATCTAGGCGGCCAAGCGATGGGACCATTTCTGGAAATGCCCAACTCACCGAACTTACCGCGCAATAAGTCCATGTTAAGTCGGGAAGTGTGAGGCGGTGCACCGTACTGTTGGAATAAAGGTCGTCCGCATCAATTTCATCAAATTCCGAAAAAAAAATCGATCAACATGGTGTTATAGCGGTTGCTATTAATGGTATCTCCTGCCTCATTTCGAAAGAAATAAGGTCCGATGATTACGCCATACCATAATCCACATCAAACGTACAATTTTTGTGGATGCAATGGTGATTCATGAACCACTCGTGGATTTGACTTACTCCAATAGCGGCAATTTTGCTTGTTGACGAATCCATTGAGCCAGAAATGAGGCTCATCTGAGAAGATGATTTTGAGATGAAAATCGCCGTTGGCTTCCAACATTCTGTATATTCCTCTCTTAACAGATCTTAGAGGAGCATATACCAGCTCCTTACTTGATCCATCGAGAGCTGCACCTTGTTTCGCCAGTCGAGCCTTCTCATGCTTCTAATACTTGCGACCCAGTGATAGATAGGCGACCGCCTAAACTGAACAGTCTCTCACTGCCCGCCACCAGCTTTGATGCAATCATGGCCGTGGAATCCATGAGGATAGCTACGTTCTGTGGAGTTTTAATCTTTCCTAAGGCGATACAGGCCTTCTCGATCGCCAACACCTCTGCCTGAAAAACGTCTGCTTGATCGGGAAGACAGTATGATTCACTGAGACCTGACGAATCGGAGAAAATTCCGATGACAAAGCATTGGGAAATAGGTCAAGGATCCTGCTGTGACCATAAGGCTTGACCTTCCAGCATCCTGTCTCCTATGAGCCTAACCGTGCTACAAGCTGCCAGATACATAATATGTTTATAGGTAGGAAATGCAAAAGTACGTTAAGTGCCTGGGTAGGGCACGACCGCATGGCTCCCGAAGTCCCCACGCTCGCCGCTCGATGTACTTTTCGTAACTTAATGTTGTTATAATCTTGATGTAGAGCTGGCCACCACATAAGTGGCCCATGCGTCCCCCTCGATCGTTTGATCGGCGCTGGTAGCTGATCGGGGTGCTGAGGGGTTGTTAGGCGAGGTGAGTGTACACCTGGGTGCAATATGAGAAGCAGAATTTGCACGCGCAGCGAGTGCACTTCCTGTCTATCCTTCTCGTCCTGATTTCAGCTTCAGCAAGCTGTATACTTCCACCAGACCATTCTAGGCTGGAGTCCTCACCTCTTACCAAAAGCTCTTTTGCAATGCAACGCTCTTTGCTCACTGATTGTAACATTTAAATTGCTTGAAAAATATTGGAGTTTTATTTTAGGGGCAAAAATTACATACGATTACTACACATTTCGGTCTGAAATTCGCAGCTCATAATATACTTAACACTAAATAATTTTTTTTAGCGAGATAGTACTTTGTTTTTAATTTTGACTTTGTGAGTTAATTCAGACGACGAAAGAGATGCAAATCATTATGAGTTTTGAAAATGAATGCCCATTTTTTATACAAGCTTGTACCTGAAATTTGTTGTCAAACGAAAATTGACGAAATTTGCTATATGAGTCAAGTATCTTATCCAAATAAATGATTTAATGAAACTCTAAAACGTGGGAGCTTCCAGTTGTGACAGATAATACTTCTTTAACGTAAACGTAACGTAACGTTTTACAATTCAAACGGCTTAACCGATTTTAAAGTTTCGTCTTGGCCACTTAAAATGGTCTATCAATTCAGTGGGGGACGAAAATGACAATATTCAATTTCACTTAAAATGCATCGAATGAGCTGAAAAAAATGCGTCCGCATGGATGACGGTGCTAACTTCAGAGCGATTTTAACTAACTTACAAATTCGTTTCAAAGATCAATATGTCCAATTTAATACAAAAAAAAAAAAAAACAGAATCACTTCATCATTATTGGTTCCTAAGAAAATAATTCTTGAAATAGATTGAAAAACAACCTTCAAAAGTAAGTACTACGCCCATTTCAAATATAACATTTTTTTCTATAATAAATGATGCTAATTTTGCTATCATAAACAGCGTATTATCTTCACTGTTGGTATACTATAGCCCATCGAACAATCGTGAAAACAACAACCAAAAATCACAAGTTAGTCCACTAATCAAGCTTTCAAAACGTCATCACTAATAAATTTGTCAAGCGAATTGCCCCTTTTGGCTGCGATTTCGTGGCAATAACAATTTAGTGTCTAATTTTTAAGTGTCTGGAGGAATTTCCATTATGGTCCTTGAGACAAAGCGCTCCCATTGTGCTTCATTAGAATAATTTATCGCTGCCGCTGTTGACTTAGTTAACATAACTCTAATTGTGCGTGCCGAAAATAAATGGGAGAGCCCAGGAGGCCCGTGGGCCTACTATCAAAAATTTGCTTATTAAAAAAAAAGAAGAAATGCCTCCCTCCAGCCCACGGAACGACTCTCTCATGTTCGCCCGAATGTGGGCAAATGTGCGCTCATTGGCGACCATGTTGGAACCTTCCACCTCCATTATATTGCATGTTTTCGATAGGAATCTTAATTTATAAATTGCCATAAATTTTTGTTTTTTAACGCAAGACACGCACACAGCTTAATTCGCCTGGGCGAAGTGGTGATTTATCATTTTAATTATATGCGGCTTCATTTCAGCTGATGTATATCGTGATTCAGCTTGAAACTTTATTACGACAAGGGATGGGGGTACACTAACACAAAATTAAAAGTCCTGCAGGTCTCTTGAAATAATAGTTTTTCCAAGGATTTCCCAATGGGACTCATTTGCAGCGTGTACAATATCCGCGACAATCCTTCGATTTTGCAACTGGGACTGGACGAACAACACGCGCTCGAAGCGCAACTAGGAAATCTTTTAAACAGCGGAAATTCGATTTACTGGAAATTTGTTTTGATTTCGTTCTTCTGCAAAATCAGATCCCCGGAAGTTTCATCTATCGGAGAAGCATCGACCGTCTTGGTGCGGAAATGTTACCACTCGATTTTTTGCCAGCGCACATCCGCCATCTTCTTGTGCTCCTTTATCCCGGGACACAAAGATGGAGCCGCAGCTCTGCTGGACAAAATCAATTTAATTGAGCGAGTAATTAAAAAAAAGTTCCTCGCCATAATGGTGGGTAATTAAAAGCAATTTTCCGAGCTGCCAGCTTTACGCTCGCCAAGCGCTCGCAAAAGGCTCCCTAATTTGCGCACTTAATCAATCTTTAGCCCCTTCACATCGTTGACATCATCTAAATTAACCCTTTTCGCTGCCACAAAGTAATAGGGTGCTTTAGGAGCCTGATTGTGGCGAATATCCCGGATGATTGCCTTCCATACACGCCGACCGCAACCAGCGGTCGGCCTCTCGGGATGGGTGATGTTAGCTTGGTAGTGCTCGCATTTTCTGCACTTTTTGCAGAAAATTGACAAAGTGAACTGAAGGTTGACAACTTATGAGCATTATGTGTCCGTCATGTGGCCCGGTCGCACACTCAAATTATTTAAGCGAGGAAATAAACGGAGGGAAGGATAACACTTTTGCGAAATATTTCCGTTTATTGCCGAATTGATTAATGCTTTCGTGTCCTCATACCCCTTCCTTACGCCACTGAAGGCTGAATTCTTTCTGATGCGATGAAATTGCTCTTCAGTAATGTTCAGGTGTATTGTCAAACATTTATCGGTGGATTTACATCAAAAATGTTCCACATTCATATAAACCAAGAAAAAATATTCCTTTAAGAATAAGAATAAGAAATTCTGCAACTTTGGAAAGAAAAAGTTGACAATTTCAATTCACAAAATATATTTGCCTAAATTAAATAATTATTTTTTTAAAGTATAATATTTACTATTATTATTATTTATTTATTTGTTATAAATTTACATAAATAAGATTTAAAATCTTGTAATGTGTAAACTGTAGAGAAAGTGAAGCAAATAGAATATTTAGGGTACGATATAAAGAAAGAGAAAAACTAACAAAATAAAAATAAAAAGAAGAATACAAATGAAAAAATATTATACAAAATAAAGTCGAAATGAAATTAAAAGGATAATAAAGATTTGCACATGATCATTCAGATGCTACCGTCCAAGAATAACATACCATACCAAAAATATACTAATTTATTCTAAATTAGTATTTTAAAATAAAGTCGTTTAAATGTACCCAACCCTTCGTGCCAAAGTCATTCCATAGGCGTATGGCTTGAACAGTGTAGGAATCCTCTAATACAGAAATATGGAACCGCGACATGATAAGGTCGTTGCGGCTTGATGAGTGAAATGACTGCAACAATTCGCTCAGGTAGGTGGGTGTTGACATGTTCAAAAGTTCAAAATTCTGCATTTAATGTACAAGGTGGGCCAAAAGAGATCACCCTATTGGAAGATGCTCTTATTTTTGCAAATGGCAGCCAATGTCAAATCTGTTTTGACATTTGTGGACTAGACAGGTGTAGAATACAAGTTAACAAGCCATGGAGCGGTACACTCCTCAAGAACGCGGAATAATCGTGTCTATTTTTTTGCGTAACAATTCGTCTGTGGTGTTGGCGCAACGCGAATTCCGTCGCCGATTCCCCTGCCGTCCGACACCGACTGCGCAAACACTGCGCCGTTTGGCCACCACCCTTGAAGAGTATGGAACCACACGAGACGTTGCCAGGAGTGGCCGGCCCCGAAGCGCCCGTTCTACCGAGAATATCGCCGCTGTTGCCGAGGATGTCGAGCTGTCGCCGGGAACATCGACTAGACGCCGTGCCTCGCAATTAGGCATCAGCCGGTCGTCCCTAAGGCGAATTTTGGTCAAAGACCTGCGCATGTTCAGTCCGTGCATCAGCTGCTGCCTGTCGACCGCCAAACGCGTGTAACCTACGCCCTACGTTCCCGGGTCGCCTCATCTCTCGTTTTGGCGATTTGCACTGGCCCGCAAGATCGCCCGATTTAACCGTTCCAGACTTTTTTTTATGGAGTTTTTTGAAGTCCCGTGTTTACGTGAACAAGCCCGAGACCCTGGAAGCCCTCAAGGACAACATTCGACACGAGTGCGAGAATCTATCGCCCGAAGTTCTCGCCGAAGTGATGAAAAATGCCATAAAACGAGCCCGTATGGCAATCAATTGTGACGGCGCCCATTTGGCCGATATCATCTTCAGGTTCAAGTAAACATAATCAAAAAACAGAATCGAAGTTTTTCATTTAGAGACAAAATGAGAGCCAAACAACAACGGATGACTTCTTTTGGCCCACCTAATTCAATCATTCACCAAGTCGACTTAATGACGACTTAAATATTTGTTTATTTATTTAAAATGACTAAAAATTTAATTCAATAGACAATACATGACCTAATTACTTAAAGGATTTTAATAATAAATAATTCATCTATAATAAACGACTATTAGGTAGATAGATATTTACTAAACTGAAAATCAACGCAATCCTAGTAGAAACAAGGGGAATTATGTGCGAGTTTCTAATGCATACAAGGTATCAATTTTAAATATGTATATCACGCGTACAAGCAATATCAAGAAAAATACATACAGAATTAAATTGTTTAGAACAACTCAGAATAGGTTCATTATAACCATAATTTGTACAATCTCTAGAGCGACGAAAAAATCCAGGCGCATATACATATATCTATTAAATAAAGCAAGAATTTCTGAAGACTGGATTTTTATAACATAACGTATCGCGAACAAACATTACCGACGAAATCTTACGTCTCACCAGTTCTAAAGTCTGTATACCGTCCGCATAATGATTTCCACCAGATACATATTATATAAAACTACGAATTGGACATACATACAGAACAAGAGCGGTCAAAAGATTGATCCTTGAGGAACACCCCTCACTCATGTATGCTCCTATGAGCGAACTGGCTGACCTGGAAAAGCTAAATTGTGTCGACAATTTGGTAATCAACTTATTGTGACAGACGCAATAGAAGGGTTTGGAGAAGTCCAGCAATACGAGAAATCATATCTCTTTTTTATCCATAGATAATCGTATGTCGGACGTTACCTATCTCGTAACTATAGTCGGGTCGAAACCCGGGTTGCCAACGACTCATTAAACCCTCACTCATCAAGTGTTCCTGCATCTGCCAGTAAATCAATCTCTTCATTACTTTCGAAAGGCACAATAAAATACTGACATCAAAAAGTGCAATAAAAACGCGAATCTTACTATATAATAATAATGTGAATAAGTTAGTGAGAAAATTATATTATAGATTTCTATATTAATTTGAGTACTCATTTTGTTTGCTTTACTGCTTTGAAAATTAATTAATAAATTTCTCTTAAAATGTCTTCCGAAAGCACACGTTCCTCTAATGTTATATTTACCCTCAAGGCAACGAAAGTTCTAGTATGGATTATTCCCAGCAAATTAACGATAACATTTTTTACGGCACTTACTTCTCCTGACTAGCTGCTGCTAGCTATTCCGATATTTACGAGCGGAATTGATTAGATGGAGATTACCCAATCGAATTGTTTTGGAACGGAAGAACACAATAAACAGAAAATAGAGCGAAATTCGCTTGCATTGAATTATCATAAATTCGATATTTCGGCTATTTATGAAATGAATCACATACGGGAAAACATGTTACATGTTCATTATGGTTTTGTATAACCTGCCAATATATCAAACTATGAAATATATCTCCCCCACCTAGTGAAATATCCTTCGGGTAGCAATATGCATGCAAGGCTATGGTACCCCCGGACGGGACTACTGAGACAGCCCCAATAATTTCATATTAAGTCACTTAACATTTTGGTGATATCTCTACATATCGATTTTTCCCTGTTACATTTATAGAGAGGAGAATCACCCGGTCACCTGATGTTCTACTGCTGTGCCACTTCTAACACTGAAACGGCGTCGGCACTTCGGCAGTTTTAAGAATAATACGTTAAAAATTTCACACGCTTGTGGCTTCAAATTAAAAACACAAAAGATATAACCGCAATTGTACAAATCAGCGTAAAAGTTCGCATTTTGTCTATTTTTACATCTCACTTCCACTCCCTTCCGTCTTATCTCTGTGCCTCGGGGGAAACACTTCTCCTATGAATATCGTTTGCTGGGAACCAATAACAGTAATGTCGAGAACGATCATTTCTCTAATTTGAATTCGGTATTTAGCCGCCCCGGCGGAGATATCCCCATCAGACACCTCCTTTGGCAATGAGAAAAGCAAATAATCGAATTACAGGACTGCGACGAAGGAACTGAACCGGCAATATTCCCGAACGATTCCAAGCAATTGCCAGCCGCATAAATTACCACCGCTACGTGTTAATGGTGACACGAAATATTAAAACCCAGCCATCCAAATTGTCCCGAAGTATCCATAAAATCATAGGAGCTTTCAATTCCCACGAAATTTACTACGGCAGCTGATTAACAATCACCGCCGTAATTTCGACTGTGTGAAATGTAATTCACAGCGCTCCTGGGACGCCCGGGACCGGGAGAAAATCCTTGGAGAAACCCCCTATTTTGCGCTTATTTCCCTTCTTCGACTACGAGTTTGCTTATTGATGATTATCACGACAAAACGAAATAAATTACTGGGGAAAAGGCTCCGAGCGAGCGTCTTTGTGTTGGCTCTTAACGATACCTTTCGCGTACTTTTAATTCGTTTTAGCAGCTAGATCAAGTCCTAGTCGTGGCTCGGCGAGGAGGACGTTATTTCAGTGGGTAGTCTACGAGTACATCCTAATGAATTTCCGGAAGGCAGGTGGATATACTGTTTGAGGGGTTAATTCACTGTTTTGTCAATAACGCATAATTAAGATATTACTACGCGCAATTTATTAAGTACTAGATTGGCGCCTTTTATCAGCAATTAGACTAAAGCCAATTATTTAATTAATCCCTGGATATTTACAGTTCGTAGACCTTCCCGTCATTCGATATTTCTTCGGTGACATTCATAGTGGCTAAGGGTAAGTAGATGTATGGGGACTCCGGGTTTTAGCTAACATTTAAACATTAACAATCTTTATGCATTTTTGCAATCCTAATATCCATAAAAATCCCCCTTGAAAAGATATTCTCGGAATTCCTTCATTTGCGGCAAGTGTAAAGCTCAAATGCTGACCGGCGCATCTCGTCTGGACCGACGACGTCGCCAATGTCAGTATAGTTCGGGACTTTTAACATTTATGTAACTATTCTCGGTATTAATAGACCCCAGGTAGTCTTTTATACCTGCCTGGGACATTCCAAAGTTGACCGCTGCGCGAAACATGCTGTTCAGTTTTCAGTGCCGCAAATATACATACGTGCAACTCATAAAACATGTGGCCCTGCACGTCGGCCGCACGGGAAATTATAAATAGTTTTTCAAGAAAAAAGTGTAAGATTCCACCATATGACACGTTCTTTCGGTTCAGGATTTCTTTACTGAATGTTCATGCACAACACAGTTAAGCTAAGTTGGAAAGGAGGCGTTAAGGCATAAGGCCTTTCGATTACCGCGACCGCTAGGATCTATTGTGAATCCCCATCCACATTTCATCCCAGGTCTAGCTTCTTGGAGAAGCCCAGAATTTTCCTGGGAGTCATATTCCAAACCTGTTCCGGTGTTGGAAAGGCATCTTCCAACTGTGTTACTCGGAGCCTGGCCAGGGCTGTACACTGAGAAAGAACATGCACCGCTGTCCCTGAGCCTTCCGAGCAATAGCGACAGCTATCAGTTTCAGCTTTACATACCTTTTTAAGGTGATACCTTAAAGAGCAATGTCCAGTGAAGAGTCCAGTGAGTGTTCTGAGCTCTTGTTTGTTTAGACGGAGGAGTTTCTCGGATTGCCGACATCCTTGGGTTGGATTTGATCGCTTTTAGTGCAGCTTGACTATCTGATAATATCAAGATAATAGAAGCATTCATGGTTCTGTTAATGCAGGTATTGACGTATTCTTGTGCAGCTTGAATTATGGTAGAGGCTTTACCTAGTGCCTTTGAAATGCGGCACTTTCGGCCATACACGCCAATCCCTACCCCTTCCTTGGTTTTTGATCCGTCGCCGTCGGTGTACCACACCATGGATCCCTTCGGTGGGGATACTTTACTGGCATGCCATTGTTGGCGGGATTTGAATACCACACCGTATTTTATTTTATTTATTATATTATAGTTATCTTTCCTAATCGAATTTCTTCGAGGATGGCGAGATGTTCCACCAGGTCTCCTTGTTTAGGCTTTAATTCTTTGCAGCACAAACATAGCTAAATTCTAGAATGCACTTTTTGCTCCGGCGGTTTTGGCGACCATTTTTCTAAGAGATTGCATGGTCTGAATGACGTTATTTGGTTCCAAGATTTATTTTTTCCCATGTGCTTGTAACATTTATGGCACTAGCAGAACTGCATGATGTAGTAGCAATGATTGGTTATTAGTAGACTGCGGATTTTATGCAACTTTATTATTTGACTCTCATGATGCGACTTTGAAAAATGCATGATGTCAAAATCAACTGGTCTTAACCGACTTAAAGAATAGTTTCCGTTCAAATGTTATTTATATACATATATACACACATATACATATGTGTATTTCATTAAATTGCATATAATCCGCAGTCTAGTTATTAGTAATCATCTGTTTGATCAATATTCTGAACAGTGGTCGACTTTTCTCCATATGGTCGACTTCTTTTCAATATACCGTTTATGATAAAAGAACATATTTTTGAACGAACAAAATTGTTGAAATAAATTACCATTTAATAGCCGCTATCTTGTACCAATTATTACGCGTAAATAATCGGATTAACAATAACCGCTCACCTGTAAACAATTAATATGGTTCAAAAACTTTAAACGCGTATTTATCTAAATCATGCTTTTCAAAACTGTGCTCAATTTTTCTTGAAATTCATTCGATCGATTGAGTTGAAATGCCTAAAATATTTTTTAAACACATGGGTATCGTTGGTCGGGACAAAAAAAACATTGTACACAAAAGTTGAAAAGACGTGTGAAAAATTGGTTAAAGCCCGCCATCGCCAATCTTTCGAATTTTATAAAAAGCTCTTATACACCGATAGCCAATTGGATAATAAGTAATTTCCAAAAAAAAATGCTGGTTTCAGATCAACCAGGCGGCGAAGCATTTATTTTTAATATTTGTTTTCGGCAGCTTTTGGCGAATAATAAATTGCTGGAATGTTCTATCTTTTTACTTTTCCCGCTATATATATATAAAACACTAATAACAACAACATACGATCAAACAGAAGGCCCCATTTAAGTAGTAATTAATTATTAGTTTATTGTATCCATACAAATTTGTAAGGTGGAACAAAGAGTCCACTTTTGCTTTTACTGGTTTTGTTAAATTTCTATAAATTATGGCTCTCCGGCGCTTTACATGTTTCTTGTCTAGAAAACATTAAATTAACAAAAGTGTCACATTCCACTAATGTGCGTCTTAGTATTGAAATTCAAGTGTTTAAAAAAATGAAAATCCTTAAGATTTTGTTCTAAGTTATGTTTGGCTTAATATGTTCTGAAAGTCTTCGATACATACTCGATTTTATGACGACATTCAAAGAACTTACAAAATTACAATTATGCAGAGCGGTGGCCAACATATATTATGAGTATCTCTAAGGGTAATTTTTGCGTAGAACACAGTGAGCGAGCTCCAGTTACTGTCCGCCCTTAAAAAGCCAAAAAACCAATGATGCACATGCGAAAGACCTGCCTGCAATGTACATACAGTAGAATTCGCATATAACGACCTTCAAGGGACCGGCGATACTATGTCGTACTAACCGGATAACGTACAAAACGGCAGGATTATTTCTTAAGTACATATGTACTTAACTTACGAATACATATGTATTATAAATGTGAAAGTTTGTTTTTCCTATTTAGGTAAATAAAACATTTTGTAGGAATCTCATATTTATTTTAATGGTTCTTAAACATTCCAAATGACAAACATAGGTAAATACATACATAATGTACTGTAATACAAAGAGATAAAATACACACGCAATACACGAAAAAACTCGGTGTAATATTGCAGTTTTTTCTTCAATTGTAAAACACTTTCGCTTCACAGAACCCATTTTGTCGACCTTTAAGAACTTGTCACTACAAGTGACAAACACTAACTGTGATTTACGCGCGCCAATAAGGAGAGGTGAAGCGCGCGGGGCTGCGCGCCGAGGTATTGGTGCGTAGGCTGTGGAAACAAAACATTGCGCGTCGTTTTAACGGGACGTATTATCATAAAAAATGGTCGCTATAAGCAGTTGGTCGCTTAAACCGGAGTCGCACTAAATGGTTATATTTTCTCAGTACCTAACTATGAAACCTAACATGAGTAAACATTATCGTCGCTAAAATCGGTTAGTCGTTATAAGCGAAGTCGTTATATGTGAATTCGACTGTATTTGCTTGAAAGCTCCCTTAAAAAGTTTTGTTTCTTGTTTTTAGGTGTGCAGGGTTACTCGGATTGCCCGAGATCCCACCAATTATGTTCTACGGAAAAAATACCAAAAGAGATGCCCATATTATATCTGAATCAAATTTGGCCACTCCCTGCATAATTTTACTGTACTAGGACTGCTAAATGATTGAATGTGCTTAGTGATCTATCTTTGGATTAGACGTATTTGCTTAGATAACTAAGGATTATTTCCAAATCTAGTTTAAGATTTATTCTGTGACTCTATTATGAGGTTTTCCTTCGTGAATTTCTTTGTTTAAATGTGTATATTAATATTTCTGCCGTAAAAAGTGTGGAAATTACATAGAGTGGTAAAAAAATTTACTATAATATTGCACTCTCTCTCTCTCTCTCTAATAGCGACACCGAATTCAATGTACTTTTCCACGTTAAATAAGTTAATTGAATTGAATTTGGGTTCATTGCAAAGTTGTTTTTAGAGTTCCGTAGTTACCAGTCGTTATGCCCATCCTTCCATTCGTCCGTCCGTCCGTGAGTCACAGCCTTGTAGTTCATACATTTTACCAACGTTTATAATGAAATTTCACAGAGGACGATTTTAACGCACCCAAAGGCGGATGTGAAGAGGAATTGTAAACATTTTTTAAGGTACCGCCCCATACATGGAAAGTGGAGACGAAAATGCTTTTTTGCGTTATACCTCATCGATCAATGCAATCAAACATGTCATATAACAACAGCTATAGCTAAAATTCAAATCAATTGGGTTAATTTCGAATGATAAGTTCTGGACATACAGAAACAAAACTGTTTATACCTTATCACCTAATTGTTCACAGTTTATATTTTGTAATGGTAATAGAGTGAAAAACAAATTCCGAGGTGGGGTTTCCGTATGCCACATCATAATATGGACGCAATCACAGTGTTGTTTTAACAAATTATAAAAGATACCCACCGATAAATTTATTAGGTAAATAAAACACTTTTTATTTTTGAAGTTAATCAAAATTCTCCTCATCATTGCATAAGGCTAAAAGACTGATAAAGACATAATATTGTTCCTTATTCCTTTTTCATTTTCATCAATAAATATGGAGCCATATGAAAGTCGTCCTTTAACAGAAAAGTTATCGAGACGCATGCGCAACCCACTATAACTGTAGTTCTTCATATAGTAATAATTTCTATCATTATTATTTTTTTATATAGTAATTGTTTGTCAACTCTAACATGTTCGCGTTAGAGGGTTCTTTCAAAGCCTGATTATTAAAAATAGACTTTAGTGTAGGTATTAAAGCTACGAAGGTACTCGTAAATAGATTTATTATTCAATAATCAGATTTATTAAAGCCACGTCGGGCATACGTGTAATACTTCCGTGCCAGAGCCGATTTATGAGTATTTACTGAAGTCTTTGCCGAAACGCGAACACTAAAACAAAAGAGGCTGTCGAGGTCTAAGACGTTTCAGAATTCACAGTAACAATTGTCAAGATTAATTGCGTTACTTCCGATTTCGATGAAATTGAAATATACCATAAAGTAAAAATTATAATTTGTTATTTTTTGAAATTATTCAATGTTTAGAGCTCCGTATTTTTCGATATAAAGTTTGAAGCTGCTTTATATTTTTTTTAAATGTCATTTTGAGAGTAAACTGTGGAAATTTCAGATGTTTTCCTTTAAAAAAATTAACACAATGACAGATGTTTAATTGATTTTATAAAAAATCCTACTTTAACGTAACTTCATATATGTACGTACTATTCCAAAACATATGCATTTTTCTTCCTTCATTTAAATTTTTGTCAGCTCAATTGAATCAATTAGATCAAAAGTTGTAACAAATTTAGTGTAGCGCTCAACCGCTGCACTTCAGTGTCGCCGCCTAACGTTTTTTCACGTTAGCAAGACAGTTCTGCAGTTTACAGTTTTTATTTAAAAAACAGACATACATATATACCATTTTTAGGTAAAATTTTCCATTTTTTCGAAAGGCACTATAAGTTTTCAAAAAATTAATTTTTTGAGATATTTAATGTAATTTTGCAACTTATTTGTAAAATAATTAATTACGCAATTAACATCACTACCAAAATGTACAGTAAAAAGTTACCGTCATCCCCCAACTTTCTGAAGCTAAAATCTAATATTATTCCACTAGTATTCGTTTACAGATTTTAAAGGGATACCGGCATTAGTCTTCATTTACACTTATTTTCTGGAGCGTATGTACCATGTTAAAACAGAATTATATGTATTTCAAAATTGTCTAAGTAGGTGTACACAGCCGGTGCGATAATATTTAATTAATGCTGTGAATCTTACAGTTCATAGACTTCTCTCTTCGCTCTTCAAATTGCGGCAGTAAAAGTCGCAAAAAATTATGTGCCATTCTGTAATAAGTTACTCACTGCCATATCCCATTCTTATACCGAATCCATCGTCTGAATAGATTTAAAGGAAACGACATCACGTTGTGGCGCATCATTTAAGTTTGCATATAAATTGATACAAATTTATTCCATTTTCATAGCTGGGGCCCCTTCTAGCCACGCGATGGATTTCCGGACGAGTCTGAAAATAGCGCGCCGTCGGAGGTGCTCTTGAGGCGCAAAGAATCGCCCTCTAGGACTTATTTTCTCATAAAAAGATAATATTAAATTTCGTGAGTTGATAAATCAGTTTTATTGACTAAACACCACACACAGCCAGGAAAACGGCGGATCATGTGCCCACACGGGGTCATTATCGGGTCAGATTCCCTTTGGAGGATAAGCTAGCAGTAAGGTTTTCAAATGGAAAATTTTCAACTTTTCATTTTAATGCCACTGAACATAATCATGGAGCTTTACCTAAATTGATTCCATGTTCCACTCGGTTTTTGAAACTCTGGTAATAGCGTATTTGCCCGAATTATTGGCACACATACAGTCTAGTCCCCGCGTCGGTGTGCAGGGGGACCATCGAAGGGATTGCGATTGAACTGCCATAACACGGCTTTATTTCACATGTCGTATTTACGTTCTGCTATATGACGATTCACGTTCATATTAACTGGTTTATTTTGGCAACAGTATTTGCTCAGTGTTCTTATTATGGCGACTAGCAAAAAAAACAAACAAAAAAAGGCGAAGGAGAAAGGGATTCGATTCCACATATACCGCACACAAGCTCCCTCCGAAGGCATTATTACCGATGGGGTTCGATACGGGGCCGCTCGTTGCATGCGACGCCGCGTCTTGTGTATCGGGGGTATTTTAATAAACGTATTGATTGTCATTGAGCCATGTGTGTATCTGAATCAGCTATTTATTCGAGTTTTGATTGTAATTTAATGCTAATCTGATAAGGCGAAGGGCTCTGCTCGAGGCCCGCTTACCTGCACTCTGACTTCGGGTAAATTCACTTTCATGGCTAACTCCTCCCGCGAGTATACGTCGGGATAGTGTGACTTTTCGAAAGCACGCTCCAACTCGTGCAACTGATATGTTGTGAAGGTTGTGCGATTCCGTCGATGCTTCTTTTTCGAACACGAGTCGTCTTGTGCTGAAAAGGAGTAGGAAATCATATTTGTTAAAAATGTAATAATGCAATTTAAGAATTAAATTTGTACAAGAATAACTTTCGGCGAAGGACAAAACCTTATATGCATAGGGGCGATTTCATAGTGGCGCCAAGATTGCGACTTTCGTACTTTATGCCAATATTGGACGGATTTTTGAAAATTATTTAAAAAAATACAACTCTTTTCAAATGTATTCCATTTTCTAAAATAAAATACAGATAAGACATACTTAAACATCCGTCTTTCTAGTCTTTCTACGTAAGATATGCAATACTAAAAATGGCCAAAAGGAAGTGAATCCAGGATGGGAGTTTATCGAAATACTCGTATGTCAGTCCAGTCAAGTTGTCAGAAAAAGGGCCATCTGCCTGCAAACTGTCCACACCGGAGTTGATGATGGGGATATGTACGGAGGGGTGTTAGAAAAGCTCAAGTTTGAGTTTTCTTATACACAGACCTTGAGCTTTCGCCGCAATGTTAATTATAGTAGGAAAATCGCTAATAAAAAAATTTAAAAACAATTTTGTAGATCTCGAAATTCTCAACAAATTATATTATTATTAATTATTATATCAACTTTTTTCGTTAAGTTAAAACTTTTCGAGTTATAGCGCGAAAAAGGTAAAAAAAATTGGACAGTCTTTTATTTTTCGCATTTATCTCGACTTGAATAACTCCTAATAAAAAATATGTGCATGCAAAAGGTGTAGAGCACAAAATCCGGAATAGATTTTACACGTATCACTTTTCCCTGCGACAACAGGTTAAGCCTGTAGAGCCAAAATGTGGTAATTAATGCTTCCGATTGCAGACCATTTAGGCGGAGTAGTGACCGCAAAAGATGGAGTGTACCGTGTTGGTGGACAATATTTGCAGGAAGGTGCTCTGACAAACTAAAATATCATGGGTTCCCTCCCCACTTTCTGATCCGTCGCCCTCTCCTACCCACAACCGGCGTTCTGAGGAGGGTTATAAAAGTTAAAATAATTTTTTATTAAAGCAAAGTATTTCAGATCTCATTTAAGCCCAATTTCATGCTCCTACTCGAAGTGGTTGTTTTTTTAATCTAAAAAACAAACCAAGAATTTGGGGGTATAACATAGATATAAGGTATAGGGTTTTAGGAATAATGTGTATGTTGGAGAGTCTATTTCACAGTCTATTTATTCATCTGGAACAGTCACTGAAAAACTACAATTACCAAGGTAAGATTAAATCCTTACTTATTCTGAATCGCCCAGATTTGACCAACAATGAACATTGACAGCAAAATCAAACAACAACGTGTATTGATGATGTATCAGCCAATACTAATAAAATAGGTAGTAATGATCAAACATCAACAAATAACCAACAGAAAATTTTATCAAGATATGGAAGACATATTGATCGTTACGATATTAGTAAATAATAGAATTTGCAATTACTATGCCTTCAAACAACCAAACTCTTACTAAAAAGAAAGATATAATTAATGAAAATTAAAAAGTATTATATAAAAAATAAATTGTAAACTGATGATTTATGAAATAAGTATAGCTTTAAGATAAATTGAAATACTTCTGTAAAGGGTCTTCTCTTTCCTAAAACGGGAGATGTGTAGTTACACCTATGTACTAATACACAGATAGATCACAATTAGAATATCACAGATTATTTCATTATCACAGGTAAATCAGTCGTTCTTAGACAGTCTTCAAGTTAAAAACTAAATACATATACCTACGAATGAACTAATAAAAAACATATTACGGCCAGTCTAAATGTATTAATAAATAAGAAAATAAGCCCATAATATCAACACAGTCGAGCGTCACAGACTGAATAACGTACTATTTGCTTAAATTTTAAAGTAAAATAATTGTTACAAAATGAGCAAGAAAAATGATTCTTGTTTGCGGTTGCCACCTCGTCTACAAATATTAACTCCGATACAATTGTTCGAGTGGTCGTCAAAAAATTCACCAAAAATAAATACCCGATTCTCAAAAATTGAAGAATATAGTACAATGAAAGAAAAATTGTAAAATCACTGAGAAATGCTATCGGTTTAGCCAGCGACACAGAAAATCGGTTAAATTACGCCTTTATAAAATTCTATTGTGGAAGTAAAGTCGTTTTCCCTTTCAGACAAGTTTACGGTACACATCAATTAAAAAATTTAAAAAGCAATCGTTACGTGAAAAAAATAATAATAATAAGATAATATGAAATGTAAAATAATATGATTAAATAAAATATTTCAAGTTGATTAAAATATTTTATTCCCTTATTAAAAAATCGATTTCAATATTTTTAGACGATATTTAGTCAAAAAAGTGAAATTATAGATAATTCAATCAAGAAAAAAATATTAAATTTTGAATATTCGAAAAAAAAATAGAAGGGGTCGGACTTTTTGAAGATGTCAATTTTAATAATTAAGGAGTAACACCACACTAGCGACCGAAAAAAACGCCAAATTTTGACAATCTATTTTGGAAGTATGGAAAAAGGGATAGGATTTCTTTTCACAGGGTTTATTTAACAGTTATTGAAGTATGAAAAAAAATTAGTTTGGTAAAATTTTTATACAAAATGGCGGCGGCAGAGCCAATCTTTGAAATCGCTTTTTTTTTAAAACTCCTTCTCGGGAAGACGGATTTCTCGTAAAGTATAAGACATGGAACGAAAAACAAAAATATTTTATAATCTATACACTACTGCTTATGGAAGTATGTAGGATTTTTGATTTAAATCAAAGTTTGACGAAATGGTGCACTTTTGAAAAATTTTTTTGTTTTTGGCCAAGAAATAAGCAGTAAATTGTTCATAAAAAAAAGTTTATGTTACATAGAAAAACGGCTACAGACTTCCATAGAGAATATAATTCTGAAGCTACTGTCAAAATTTTAAATCGATCCATGCAACGGTGTTCAAGTAATCTGTCCTCCCAGTTTGAAAAATGTGGTTACGAGAAAAACGCGATTAAATTTTTACGAGCGCTTAAATCCTTGAAATTTGTTTTCCTCTAATCTGCGGTGCCTGCCTATTTTTTCCTGGACGATTTTAAGGACAATCAGGCCTTTCAAAATTTTAGAGTGGTGTTACCCCTTAAAAGTTAATAATTAGGTGATAATTACTTCGAATAATTTTCTATTTTTTTTTCCTGAAACTACATTCGAAGACGGAAAAATGTTGCCCTGCTTTTTATTGATATCGATATTTATTACTAGTCTATCAGTAATTGAAAATTATTTGCCTAAAAATTTAAAAAATCTATTACTCAATTACGGTTTGTAATAAAAGGCTGAAAATTGGTGTGCAAGCTGCCTTTAATACGTACTAAAACATATCAAAATGAGCGAAATCGAAAAGGGTCGGGTCGAAAACTCGGTGATTTGGCAATAAATGCCCCATATGAATAATATGCATTATATAGAGTAAAACATCTTCGGAGTTTTTGATTTTAAATGATGTCAACTGCCGTCGAAGAAGTTTTACACGGCGGATAATTTTGTCGAGGTCATTTATATACAAATTTATTTAGTGGGGAGTGCATCTGTCTCCGGAGTGAATTTTGTCCTAAGCCTGCTAAAACTAAAAGTGAATTCTTACCTTGATTGCCTTCATCATCACTGCCCGAGGTGATTTTCTCTCCTTGTTCACTTGAGTTGGTTTGGTTGAGATCTTCACTAGATGTGCAGCTGCCGTTGACGCCACTGTCGTTATCGTTCAGTCGATCCTGCTGGTCCATAACGTTGACCCGGTACTCCTCCACAGAACGCTGCTGCTGCAGGTGATGGTGAAGGTGGTGCTGGTGGGAAGAGTGCATGTCCACAGATCCCCCGCTTGTGCAGGAGCTGCCATTGCTTGCGGAAACGCTACCTTGGTGCTGCTGCTGTATCTCCTCAAAATTTCTTGCACGTATCCCCTCGAAGGTCTTGATGTATTCATAGCCCTGCTTGATGTGGATATCTGGCGAATCATTGCCACCATTTCGGATCTTGGCCGGATCGCTCTGATCGTCGATATCATCAAAGGGCTTTCGCTTGATGCCGGCGAGCAATTGCTGGCCATGACCCGCCGCCAACACAGAAGGCGGCGTTTGGCCCATCGTCGTCAATTCCTTGCTATTGTCGCCGTTCGCCGACATCGAATCCTCATAGTCGTGGGTATTGTCCTCATAATAGTGATTGTTACAATTTTTCAAAGTCTTCTCGGGGTCTCCTTCCCCGCAGCGACTACTTAGCTCGTGGCTACTGCTGCTGAAGTTGGAAGAGTCTACGAAGTACTTGGGATTCGGGGGGTCGCGCTGATAGGCCTCTTGCATGGCAACGCTAGTGGCACTGGAGTATTCTAGATCCGAGCAAGGGGGCTCAAGTGGAATAGAAGACTTCACGGCGTTGGTAGGTACTGACGTCACCAGCGAAGCGGAGCTCGACGAAGACGGAACGCTGTCCACGGAGCCCTTGAAATGTGCTGAGTAACTAACCTGGTTGAATTTCTCCGAATGCAGCTGGGTGAAGGCGTTGTTCGGGAGGCTTTTGCTGCCACTGAACACTTGATTGTCAGCTCCTCTAAAGTGGTTTAATGAGGAACAACGGAGATCGGCGGCATCGTTCGACTCACCTGCAATTGGACAAAGAAGACAATCAGTGTGGGTCCAGCGGAGATTCGGGGGCCAATTAGGCCCCTCGCCCATCGGCCGCGCACAATCAATAGACTCAGTGTGAAATTCTGACTGGGGGCAAAGCGACATAAACTCGTATTAAATCACTTTCAATTAAGGCGAGCGCAACTGGATGGCTCACTCATTAGAACTGTTGGCTGACATGCAAAGGAGTCATTACGTGACGGGGTGGCAGGCTTTCTTCTGAGCGGGTTTAAAGAGCAGACGTTTTTTGCTCCCACTCAACCCCCGGGGAAGAAAGCCTTCAGTGGAGCAGTGGAACAGGGAAAATGAACTTCTAAGTGGAAAGCAATTTCTTTTTATTGCTGTCCTTTGTGCCGGCAAGGCGATTCGCCAGTCAGCCGAGAGGAAATTGGAGGAAGTTTCTACATCATCAAGTTAAGAGGCGAAATTCATTTCGCCGTAATGTCGTAATTACTGAAGAGTGCAAAGAAATTTAAAATGACCTCGTTAGTGCGCCCGCATGTGTTGATTTGTGGGGCCGATACCGTCTCCCATTAATGGGCTTCACATTACCGGCGCGCTCGTAATGGTCGTTAACGTTTTGAGGAATGGATGACAAATAGGATCATTGTTATGGAGAGGTATTGTATCCTGGTATACTCAATTAAACTTGTTTGTAATTTTTTCTGAAAATTAGGCGATTTAGTCACCCATATCTCAATATTTGGACTTACTACATAATCGATGTCGATAATCCTGAATAAATAATTCTTCCTGAAATATTTCAAATTAATTTCGGTTTTCAGTATCGTAGCAAGATTGAGGGACTGACGGACTTTTTGTATAAGACCGGACTCATATCATATACTCGTACAGTTGCGCTCAAAACATTTGCAACTGAATAAATTCATCTTAAGAATCGAACGAAATGCTGTGAATTTTTCGGTTCTAATATTTAATGGAATATGCCTTATTTCTAATAATTTCGGTACATCCTTTAAGCATTGACTTAATTAATGTTGTATGCATGCATTTTGCATTGCTTGCATTCTCCCCCAAGCTCTACAACGTCGTTTGGTCAAGTCACAAATAATGCCACATTTCACTAACGATTGTCTTGTCGCTAAGAGGGACTCTTACGTATACTCTTGCTGCTCAAGAAAATTAATTATCGACTTCAATGACTACACCATATTGATGTTCGTTGGAGGTATCTATGTATATCTCAAACGTACAGCCCTTCTATTTTTCTATAAACTTCTATTTTTCAGACGGCGGCAGGCTCCTACAGTACATTCAGAAGACGATTTATGGAACTGGTATGCTGATCAATTATATCCTCAAATTCACATTTTTAAGGATTCGTAACCGTGAGCACTGATAACTGACTATGAAATTTTTCTTTTCACTTGCATATTTCCAATTTTTTGAATGAATTGTAGGTTTAATAGATTACATTAGTATTTTTTGTTTGACACCTTTCCAATTTTATTTTTCACACCAAAGTTTTAAGAGGAGCTGGAAAAAGATTATAATCATGTAGTACAATATATATCAGCAATAAATGAATGAATGAATGTTCTTGGCTCAAAAGTACACAAATCAACCATTTTTCTCAACAATGCATAATGTCGCACGATTTTTGTAAAATATATAATTCAAACAAATAATTTTCGTAGCAAAAGAAAAATAGTTTGGTTTACATATTTTCCTTGCTTATTTTCCATATTTTTCTTTCAACAATTGACAGTTGTTGGTTTAACTGCTCGTATTTCTCTGAGTGTATATGCATAATTACTAAAGTATGTGTTAAGAAACCATTTAAATTGATTTGGTATGATTTTGGTAGCGCAACGCTACTTTCAAAATACACTCATTACATGACGGAAAATGTGGAATAACGTATACCTACTTGAATAAAAGTCGATAGTTCTTTAATTAAGTACCTATTGTTTGAACATTTTAAGCCGAAACAGCTCTTTTGTACTGCATAGGTTTTGGCGTTTAATTAATAGTTAACATGTAGTTAATTTAGTTAGGTACATAACATTTATGAGGCTAATTATTTTTTTCATGTATGATCTTTCATCTGTAACACCCAGAAACTGGAAAATTGAAAATAATGAATAAAAATGTAATCTTTGCAAAAACTGTACGAGATGATTGACTAAACAAAAACGGACAATATGCGTCCTTGTATAGCGGACTAAAAACTCTAAATTCCCTTAATTTGTCTTGAACGTTAGCTCATGGGAATTACAAGGATTAATAATTTTAAATACGGCACATAGTTTTGAAAGTTCAGTATGGCATATCTAAGATGGTGGACTCAAAATACTTCATTGTTGTTCCTAAAAATTGGTATAGCGGCTTTTTTAATTATATCGGGTCGGATATATATATATTATACGTATAAATTCAAGATGACGAATCTTAAATACCAACTTTCATTTGGTTTTCACAACCGTTGGTACATGTCTGTACATATCTTAAATATGATGATCATGGCGGATCTAATTGGTAGACTATAATGTGTTAAATTTGACTAAATTTTGATAGAAATGAACAGCAATAAGTCATCAAACGAAAAAATTGATCTTTGTTTGCTTTATCCATATAGTTAATGAGTCACGACTTTTTTTTTAATTTTTCTGTGAAGCTTGGATTTCGACAGGAGTGTAGTCTTGTACTACAGATAAACGATCAGGATTTCATGTCTTTACGGAATCTGTATATAATTTTATTTTTCCGCGAAATTTATCATTTCTTATACCAATCCGGACTGATTGTGTCACTGATAGTCAGGTTTTTGCGCCACCTTTAAACATCGATTAAGAATTCTAGGATATGATAACGGAAGTATGTAGAAATGGAGGAACTTAATATAATATTTTGAAGGCGGTTCCGTTTTTTTGTTCTAATATTTGATTTCAGTGAATTTTTTCTTTTGCTAATAATCATTGATGTAACATTGTTCAATTGAAACCTTAAGGGGGTATTGCGCTTTGAAATTTTGAAAAAATCGAATTTTTTTTTTATATTTCTATTGTTAATGTATTTAAGATTGTATTCCAAAACAAATTTTTCAAAAATTCGTAAAATTTACGTAGTTATTATGCCTCAAAGTTGGAGCGGCGAGCGCGATGCGATGCGAGTGCGGCGATCTATCTAACTTTAATAGCGTTTTTCTCGAAACAGCATTTTTCAAAACGGCCACCACAATATCTCAAGTTCTACTTGACCGATTTTCTTCAAATGTATACAGAATCATCCTTATACTAGCCGCTATCGCCGGAACCACGATTTGTTTATGCAATAAATAGTTTTTTTTAATCCAACATTTACTTCGAAAAAAAACCCAAAAAATCGAGCTTTTTTTTTAAATGTGTATACCTTTTGCAAATTTCCATATTTTTACTTTTCCCTAGTTCTGGCAATAGGATTCAAATTAACAACAATTTCGAATTTTTTGTGTCAGACGTCTCTGAGGGCTGCATTCATTGGTAGCCGTTAACCCCTTCGCGAAAAACATGACTATTTTGACCAGCTCTGAAAGCTGAAATTTTTTTGTATGGTCAACGAAAAAAATATATTTATGTGCCAGAGACTTGTATTAATAAATATCAAAAACAAAAATCAAAATATCTTTTATAGTTTCTGAGAAAAAAAATCTTAACATCTTGCTCCAAATATGACGTTCAAAGCGCAATACCCCCTTAATACAGGGAGAGTTTATTTTATCTTAAGACGACTTAATAACTCAAAAAATACGGGTGCGAAAAAAATGTTCGAAATATAAACTTAAGTTTTATTTCTGAGGGGGACACCGATCCCGTAAAATTGAATCTACCCGCTCTTCTGTGGGAGGGTGGGTGAGGAGTAACTTTTAAATGTTAAAAGGGAGGCGCTATTTTTGTTTGCATATTCGGATTCTACGGGAAACAATATTTCAGTGTTATCTGAACAAGTTTTTGCGATCCGTGACAGATGGCACTGTAATAGCTAAAAATTAACATTTGCGGCCCCAATAAAGGGGGAGGATGGGATGATTGAATCGAAATTGAGCGTAGTTGAATAGCTCTCATCAAGAAATTTTGCACGTCCTTTTTATGCTTGAGTCGGAAGTGCGCTTTAGCGGAAAATGCCGCAAATGTTGATTTTCAGTGATCACAAATTGAAAGAAATGTTTCAGATAATACTTACGTATAGTTTCCTGTAGAATCCGAATCTGCAATCAAAAGTAAGGGTTCCCATTTAAAATTCCAAACAGACCTCCCGGAGGATACCAGAGGGATTAATTTTTGCGGGATCGTTTTCCTTCTCGGAAATAATAAGATGTGATGTCGAACTTTTTTTTCGTACGACTCGTACTTTTTCAGTTATTGAGTCACAAAGACAAAACACTCACTCTGCAAATTGTTTAATTTTTATATTTCAGATATAAAGTTTGACACTTTTGGACAACTAAACAAAAGCCTTTGAAATATGCAGTGGTAGGAATATGTAGATTGGTGTATCTGTACTCGAAAGAAGGAAATTACAAAACAAGAAAGAAGGCTTGTTATGTGTTCATGTTCAATCGGCACAGTGCACAATTACATTTGTCCGCAGAGTTAACAAGGAACTCCCAAGAATTTCGTAAGTACGGGAAATTATACTCTGAAGTCGTCATGCAAATATTCCCAGTGGAATGGCCTTAACCCACAAGCTATCTTAGGGTGGTGGATATCTTCTTGCTGGAGGAAATGAAAATCAACTTTTACCAGAAGTAGAACACCCCTTTGTCCGCTCGTGCTGCTATTTTATTTTCTTCACGTTTAACCGAGGATTTATGGCCGCAAAGGGCAGCTAATAAACCCTGAGCAAGGTGGAAAAATGTTCACAGTGGCGAGGCCGGCGGATTGTGCGAGGCGTTCGAAATGGACTTTTAACGTACTCACCGTGGCCCGGTTTGCCAGCAAAACCCACAATCTGCAAAGTGATTGCTGCAAGCAGGGGGAATTGCATTTGGCCATGGAGAAACCGCCAGTCTAATTAATAGGAGAAAATTTATATGAGACACTTTGACGGGGTAAACTCGGCCGAAGTGGTTTTGGACGCGCCGTGTCATTGCCGAGAACAACTGTGTGCCGAGTGGCAATTTCCATGGGCGAAATTTTCGTAAGGGCGTAATTGTAATTAAAAGAAAGTTAATCATGTCACGCGTCGTACCTTCACGAGGCGCATTCATGGAAATTACGATTTCTTACGAGGTTTGGGGAATTAGTGGGCTTTATCAGATCACCTCAATCTCAAAGACTAACTGGGAGCACATAAATTGCCCCTACCGTCCTAAAGGGGCTCAGTTTAAAGAGTTCTGTTTACTCAAGGATATGGCGTGCACTTAAGCCAAACCACCATCTTTTCAATTCACGCCACATGAGTGCCTTTGGGCCGATACACCTACCCGAAGCGAGTTTCATTGGCGTCAGACAAAGAGGCCAATAATTGATTTATTGGGCGTAGTAACTCAATAATGCGTTCGAAGTAAGATTTAATTTGAAATCTGTTTAATAGAAACGACTTATATTGGGCACACTGTGGGCTGTGTCTTAACCACCTCAATTATGATAATTGTGAAATTGTTTATCTTTCGCCCGCTGGTCATCTCCAAACGGAAGCCTCCCTAAAAGCCATTAGCGAGGTAAATTCAATTTACACTTTTTCAGACGGCCCGAAGCGAAATGGGAATAAATACGTCAGCTAATCAGGCATGAGCCAGCGTCTCGTACCGCTCTTAAGAGCCCGAGCGAGCCGGAGACCTAAGATCCAAGCGGAGATAAATCCCTGACCTGATTGACAGGTTGAATGTCTTGTTTTGCTCGAGACGAATTGATCCGTTCGTATTAGAAGTGTTGGAGTATCTCAGCTCGCATTAGCTGGCACCGGCAGTCGCTTCAGGAGGACATCTGATCCGCCACAACCGCACATTATTCTCAGATTTCTGCCTGCATTTAATTACATTAATTTGAGTACTCGATAATTTTCTGCGTTAATCGATTCGATAATTGATTTGCGAGAGGTAAGACTTGATCAGCAAAGATAGAAATGCGGATGTCGCCTTTTTTCTTGTTGTTGGTATGGGGGGATTACTTTGTGGTTGGGCTCGCAATTGCAAGGAAAAACCGGAATTCTAACGGAATTTTCATTCAGGTAGGTACATAGTGTGGTCTAAATTTTGAATAATCGAAACTAGTTTTAGACCTTGTGATGGTACTGCATGAATGAAATATTTAATTTTTATTCTGATAAACTTTTAAAATCATTTCTCTTAAACAGGACGTCTTAATATACATTTCTACTGACGAAAGAACAAACGAGATAATAGCGTTTGGAATGAGAGAATGAGAATGTGTGAAATGTGAGAAAAAGAAAGAGCAATAACCAAGCATGTTTTCAAATACATGTGTTTGAACAAAAAAGGACCCTCCGTGTTTTAAAAAAAATTCCATCAACAAACGGTTTTCTTAAATCTTTGAAAATTTTCGTGAACTTCAAATGTCTGCAAGAAAAAAAATGTCTTATGACACAGATGCTTAGAACATGTTTTGTTAGATTGGTTACACATTACTTTAATTAAATTAAATAAAAAAGAATTCACTTATTAGCAATTAACTGAAAAATTTTGGATGTTTCCGTCAAAAACCATAAAAATTAGGCACAAAAAAAATAGTCAGGCTTCGTCTAAACAAGCATGGCTCAAATGGTTCCAAATGGTCTATGCTAGTTTTGCCTTAAAGCTTTGCACACATCTCCAAAACATCCTGTATTGTTTGTATCAACTTTTTGTTAATTGAACATATATTATCATATAGTATACCGTTTGGCATTCTAATAAGCTTCATTCTCTTTGGTCACTGCTTGTAAGAGCCAAGGAGCTCACTACTGAATATTGAAAAAAATAATTCAGCACCAGTTTCGAGTTTTATGCAGGAAAATTATTACTTTGGATAACGGTTTTTGTGTTTTCCATTGCTTTCAAATCCTTTTTGGTATATATAATACTTGATGAGGCAATTTAAACATGGCATCTAAAAGAAAGTATTCCGAAGAAGATTTAGAAAAAGCCTTAAATTTTGGATGCAATGGACATGCAAGACAAGACAAAATCCCTTCGTGGATAATTTGCCTGGACAAAATGATTTATATCTTTTTTTCATCGGCATCCAGAGATTTCTATTAGAACACCAGAGCCCATTATGGATGCAAGTTCTAAAGTTTCGGAATTCAACATTCGTAATTGGTTGGTTCACTCAAGTTGATTATTATCTTAAAGGAAAAAACTTTCATCATGGAATCACGCTTCACGAGTATATAAAAATTTTTTAATGTGTCCGAAAGGTGGGAAGGTATTAGCCGCTAAAAGTAAATTAAAACAAAATAACCTTCGATTATAAGCAGTTATTCTGTAAATAAGTGCACAGGTTTGAGAACATATGTACTAATAAGTATACATACTTTCATATCTCAAAATACTAAATTTTTAAAATGTAAGTAAGATGTCTAAATTTCACATTTTCTCAAAATATTTAAATAATGAAAAATGTTAATGAGTAGGTACCTAATAATTATCTAAATCACGGAGTTTATGCGCAATCACAATAAAAGTAATTAAAAAATACACTTACTTATGGAATGATCAACATATGTATGGATGCATAACACGTGGGCTCATAATAGACTTACTTTAGAGGTGCTAATAATATATACGAAACCGATCGAGGACAAGCCAAGGAGAATTTAATCGTAATGTTCCAATTTTTTGTCGCTAACCTTGTTATTCCACCGATGATTTTTATACATAAAAGGATGCGAAATGATATTATCGATTTAATACCAGATGGCATTGCATGGCAAAAATCGGAAAATGGATGGATGAGCTCCGACGTCTTTTTAAATTATATTAAATATATATATTTTATCCCTGCCTCATTGGAAACAACTTTATATTTCCTGTAATAATGTATGTTGATGGACACAAAATGCATCTCCCTTACGAATTGTCTTTTCTCTGCAATGCATTAAAAATTGTTTTAATTTGTCTTTTCCATAACTCTACAAGGATTTTGCAACCAGCAGTCGTCTCCATATTTAAGCCTTTGAAAATAGGCTGGAAAAAAACTATGTAAATTTGGCCACGAAATAAGATATCATAGATAAGAAATCGCATTGTTTTTGAAAATTGTTGTTGGCAAGTTTTTGAAAAAGGAGACAATAATTAATTGTTTAAGGCTTGTGCACTTTATCATTTTTATGCCAATTTGGTTGCCTATGCCAAAAATTCTGCACCCGTACAATCAGACAGAGCATTTCATTCTCAAAAGATTTTCAGTTTCGAAGACTTCCTAAAACTTGTTGGGAAAAATAAAATAGAGCAGCTGAAAAATTATGCGGACTCAGGCCACACCTATTCCGAAGACTTTTTCTCCTGAAAACAATATTCCATCATTTTCAATACAAAGAAGATGAAAATAACGAGGTATGCAATTTCTATTTGTATTGCTTTTGAGACCATATAGTCGAACTTACTATTCTTTCCAGGCCAACACCCGAATTTAACAAACAAGTGCTTGATGACGAACATTTTCTGTTTGAGAACGATATCGAAGAGAATGAAAAGGGACATAACTCTTTTCAAGATTTGCTTCCTTTACACCAAGATGCGGAAAGCATTGGAATTGTGCAGGAGGTGTGTTTCTGTTTCTTTTAGGCTTTCACTACAGTTTAGAAACATACCGCTTTTTCGCAAGTAACAGTCTAGGAGTATTTCTATGATAATAATATGGTACATTATATGTAGCCTTTAGGTACAACCATTCTTTAAAAATATTGTGTTTTTCATCATTTAGGAAAACACAGGATACCCAATAATTGGCATTTTTAATTCTTAACTCTTCTGAGACTCCTATATATAAAAGGGATTTAAACCTACGAAAAGACAAAGTTTCCTCAACTCCCTTCCAAAACGCCAGAGAAGATAAATTAGAAAAGCAAAGCATTATTGAAAAAGAAAAAGAAGAAAAAAAATGAAGAGTAATACAAAATAAAAAGATAAAAGAAGAAAACGCTGAGCAACTTTTGAAAAGAAAACAAACTAAAAATAAACAAAGATTAACCACTAAAAAAGCCAAAGCTTCAAAAAAAAAAGCAGAAACTAAACCGAGAAGGAAACAAAATAAAGAAAACTAAGGAAAAGTAGTTGCTCAAGCTGTTGAGTGAAAAAAACTGAACGAATTGGAACCACACGAACGCAATTTTTTTTACGACTGATCATACAAAATCTGTAAATTCTGCATCATGTTTTGCTTGTGGTACTCACATAACAAAAAATTAGAGTATAATATGGTAAATAGTCGTTTCTTAAGATGTTTGAATTACTCAGTTCAGTATCCTGTATAATCACAATAAATTTCGCGGCTCTAGACTGGAAACTTTTAAGTTTGAGCACTGGGTAATAGGAGGCTCTGAACTAGATCATGGTTGTTTTTTCACTAATATACCTATTTAAAAAAAACCTACCCACCTTTTGCGCCATTTTTCAAATATTAAAGGGGGACTCACTCCTATTCAAACTAACAAATACATTTCATAACTATTTTTAAATAAAGACTCTTTTAAGAAACGGTCTAGTTGAGCTCATTTAATTTTTTAAACTACTTACAAAGGAATATAACCTTCGCAAGACAAATTTCCAATTTAATTTTGTACGTTAATTTAAAAACGCTACCCAATTTGGTCGGCTTACGCTATCGCTTATTGTATTTATAAGCGTAATCCAATTTGCGGTCAGATGCTGTAGTTGATAGATTTGTCCAAACCAATTTCCTGCGCGCCGGACAGATAATCAGCACGCACATTTGTACTGATCAGTGTAAATTAGTCCGGGTCAGGGCAGGAGATAAACACATCAGAGGGCCTAATCCGCCTTATAGCACTCAATTAACTGTCAATTAAAGATAATCCCGTCAGAATTAATAATTCGTTTAATACCTTTTTAAAAATCAGCCTGACGGGGCTAATGCCAGGCTTTTATGTATTTTACTGCAGCCCTGGCCATGTTATGCTGGAGGAAATTAAAGGTGGCCACAACACGTCACTCAGCAGAAGGTTCACTTAGCGATCTGGAGCAGAAAGCGGGCCAGGTACCTTCGGCGCAGGCACAGAGACAAAAAGAGGTCCGAAAGTTCCTTGTCATTGAGATAGTATCACTCACCTACTTAATTTTTCCTTATCCCCGGATCTTTCGTCTGGCCGACGTAAATTAAGAGGATTACACGTTTGTTTTAGTGATGTTTGAAGTTATTTGGCTAATGGAATTCCTTGTGCCCGCACCGCCCACCTGATTGGCATCGTTTCAGAACCTCCTGTTACCCCGAACGAATTGACTTTGGCCCAGACGCAGGCCACATGTTATCCTATCAGTTCGAGAGATTTTTCAAAACAGCAGAATTTTCGCCCGGTTCAGATTTTGGCGATTTTTAAGCTTTCCGTTTCATGCCCACCGACACTTTGCCTAACTTTCTTCGCGATCATAATCAGGCCCCGCAACTGAATTTTTTGCGGAAGTTTGTGCACCCTCGCAGCGGGTGCTCAGATCCGTAATCGATTCCAATTACAAAAGGCACGACCGGGCAAATAATTTCAAATTTGATGCATCACATTTTTAAGCGTCCTAGATGCACGCCATCCGATAACCCGGCGGGTAATCTTTTTAAAGTTCGCTGGCACTCAGTGCCAAAGAGGCGCAGGAGACAGCCCGGCAGCAGACAGGGACGTTTCTGAGGCGGGGCCTTTCCTTTTTTTAAGGCAATTTTTATGGTCTTTACGGTTACTTTTAATTTTCTTTTTTCTCCTTTTCTTAATCTAAACTTTATAGGGAAAGTCCCTTGGTACCGCACGGTACCAATCCCTCATCACTGCTGTCGCTCTACGAAATGCTATCGTTCCGGCGAGTCCTTATTTTTGACACCAACTCATATTAATTTCTGGTGTCAAGTCATACCGCATTCCAGGCTCTTTGAACCCGAGTTGCCTGACTTTCCACTGTTACTTCCTTTTGATAAGAAATTGCCGCTGCTGCTAATATTAAGTTTGACTTCTGAAAGTAGTTTTGCTGGCAACTATTTTAAGTTTCAGTGTCACGTTTTAATCTGACTAGGTGGAAAGCACTTTGGCTGTTTGTCCTTTACAGAAAAGACAATGCAATGAAGGTAAATATACATTACAGTTAATCTTGTCTGCCTCTTTGCCCTAGAATTGGCAATATTAATTAAAAATACTAATAAAATGAACTGAAATGGGGGGAATTTTTCACCAGAAGGAATAATACGTGTGAATTAGTTAATCAATGAAATTATTGTTACCATTTTTAGGATAAGATTTTTTTTCAATTTTGAAATAACTCACAAATATGTCAACACTACTAAAACTAAAATAAAACCCTAATTATTAAATACCATAAAAACAAAATGTTGTGGGGTTATAGAAATGTGGTAATCTTCGCAAAACTCCTACAAGTGATTTGTTTCTTATCTTATGCAAGCATATCACCTGCAAGTAATTAACCGTGAACCGAGATATTAAATAACCCAAATAATACCTCGCGATTTGATGCAGGTACTTATGGGCACTGATACAATATCTTCAGATGGAGTGGGGTATAGATGAAACAACTCCTCGATTCATTCAGTTGATCTTTCCACATATACAGGGTGTCTATAGGGGATATTAATTTTTATGATAGTTCTCACCTAACCAAACTAAAAATCGTACTCCATCGTAAACTTGTGGGAGTTACAGGGTGGTTAATAAATTAGGGACATTATTATTTTATATTTATCTTCTGATCTCCTCAATACAGCGATATCAAATTCACGCCAAGCAACTACTATTTCAATGTGTCAAATTTCCTAAAATTCACGTTTCTCGCACATTCTCTCTGAAATTCGTATACTTAATACACCTCCTTTCAAGATACACCATCACCAAATGCATCTCGAAAAAGTCATTGTTTGGTATTCGGTGCTGATTTTGGCCTGGTGTCATCATAGGTCCGTACTTCTTTCAAAACGAAACTGGCATTGCCATAACGGCGAGCGCTACAGATTGATGATAAGTGATAAGCAACTTCTAGTAGCGTAACCTGGATGGTATGGATACCGACGGTTTGTGGTTCCAACAGGACGGAGCAACGTGCCACACAGCGTATGCCACGATGGACATTCTGCACGAGAGATTTGAGGGCATGGTAATCTCGCGCGGGCGGCGACGTGAACTGGCCACAGAGATCGTGCAATTTAACGCCTTTAGACTTCTTTCTTTGGGGCTACCTTAAATCACAGGTCTATGAGAATAAACCCCAACCAATTGATGCCCTCAAATTCTACATAACGAATACCAGCAAATTCCGACGTTATATTCCGTACATAATGCCAACAAAATATTCTTTCAAATAAAATAAAAATGGAATGGATAACACGCACACAACTTGTTTGACTTACATTTAAATGTCGAGCGTCCTTATTGAAAGACTCTTTACTAAAATGTATAATACTTTGGCGGTCTCATTATAGACCACGCGCCACATGTATTAAGATTAAGAATAAAGTTAACAAAGGTAAAAATGAAAGTAATATAACGGTAAAAATGTTTACCTAAATTTAGGTAACATGAAATTACAAAATTTTGGGAAAATACTTTTCCCATCGAGGTAATCATTTTTAATTTTTCTATAAATGTGCAAAACTTTTTACACAATCTTAGGGACGAGTTTTCAAGAAGCTTTGTGTAAAATTTCAAAAGAAAAATATTCCCTTCGCACCCTTATTTTGATGTAGTGCGTGGTGGTGTAATATTTGGGGGCGGTGTTGGCTGAGTTTTAAATTTACCAAAAGGCACCAACCCGCACAGATAACAAAATCCCTTCTTCCCATGCCCTCTTTGCCTACCATTTTACTGGACACTTATGCTATCAGATCCAAATGTGAAATATAGCGGAGGAAAATAAATCAGAGAATTTTACTTCGATTTAATAATTTTGCCAAATTTGTGGACATTTATATAACCGCCACAATATTGCTGATATTAATTGAAATTTTTTAACAAAACTATTTTCCCATAATTTGCAAAAATGTAACTGAATTTTTGGCACATTTATTTTTGCACTATACCTACATTATCAACCATTTTTGTGTAATAATTATCCAATTATGGACATTTGCATAAATCTTATCAAAATATACCAATGGTATTGTACACAAATTAAGTGTAAAAAATGTATCTAAAACTTAAGCAATTTGAAATCTTTTTTACTTTTTGAGTGGAGTTGTTTTAATTTGTTCATATTTTTGTAAACACTGAATTTCTTTTTGATGTAATTTAGCACATTCATACATAGCTGCGTGTGTTAGATATTAGTCTGGATCCTAATACACTAGATAATAGCTTTTTCGATATATTCAAAGCTGTCTAAAATAATTAAAAACAAAATATTGAATATAAACATAGATTAGGCATAAGCATTAAAGCAAACAAGGAGGAACGTATGGAAGATCTCGCGCCAAGAATTTCCAACAAATGATGACGGCAAGTACTGCAACAAACAAAAGATATTCGGTAGGCGAAACAGTTCGCAGAGGGAACCCACAGGTTCGTAAAGTCAATAAATCCACACAGCGAGCTGTAAACCCAAATAGGATTGGTTTTGATTGGATTTTTTCTAATTTGTGAATAACAATAGCGAACGCAGCAGATGCTCATAAAACAAACAGTAAAAGAGATCTGCTGAAAAGTAACGCACACGCACTAGCGGTTCCCACACTCCATACGGGCCTCCAATTCGCTAGTGGCAGCGATTTGAAATTTTGCAATTTGCTTTTCTAACAAAGCAGAACCTAATTACACCAACAAAGTGCAACACCACGTTCAATTTAATTGATCGAAATGAACCACAAAGCAAAGAGCCAACAAATCTCACCCGCAGCTACCTTAATTGACTGGCCGCGCGGCGCGGCGAAACTCCTGATTTGACGATATAATCAAGAAAAATAAATTCATTACATAAAGCGCGCTAAAGCCAAACAGAATCAATAAGGCACAAAGCAGGGCCGTCGATTGCGGCAATTATTCATCCTGATCCCCGATGGGCCCGTAAAAGGAGCCTCCGCTGGCAGCACCTGGGAACCGGGGTCGCCGGGCCTAGGAGTCTCCGGGTGAGTGCGTGACACCGGCCAATCATTAATCAAAGCGAATATAGTTGTGGCCGGCACAAAAGCCGTGAAATCCCAATTAATGACGGGAATAAAGAGATGATCATCACCCAGTTGCTAACTCTTTTGTGCCACTTGAAATTGGTTTGAAATTAATGGACTGAGGGCTAGCAGAGCAAAGCATTTTTCCGAGAATTGTTCGGCTAATGAAATTACTGTTTCTCCGCGATTAGTAATTATGGGAGCACAGATAAATTTAAATTACAATGGGTGCCGGCCCGAGTGCCCGCTGGTGTGAACAGTACCGAGGTGTTGCGTGGTTGGCTACCGGTTGCAGCACACCCTGGTTGTTACGTCTGGCGAAGCGCGCCCCTTTTGCTCCCAAATGTTTCTCGTTTTACTTTCAAATTACCTAATCCATCCTCGGTGCGATTTTTAAGTCCTAAAATTGCGTCTATTGTGTGCCTTGGCGTTACTGTCTGCCCGGCTGTTCCAAATTTTCTAGATGTGTCCTTTAGGCAAATCTCGTTATCTGCAAATACAATTAAACTTAAATTATACGCGGAAAATATAAAAGGATGAAAAAAAAATTCAAATAAATTTTAAAGTGCACCAAAAAAAGTTGATGAAGACTGTTCTCATTCATTGCTACTTTCACGGAAATAGGTACTTTATAGCGAGATTTCTCATCTAATTTCGCAACTTATCCCAATCCCGCTGATATTTAGTAAGCAATAATTAAGAGGGATTAAACACGCAGCGGCCATTTTGCACGTCCGCAGAAATTTACAATCAGTATAGCTCGACACTTGGACCAGCTAGCACGCTTAAATTATAGATACATAGATCGCATTTAACCAAATTTAAAAAGGAAACATCTTCATACAATAAAATAAATTTTTTTAAGTAATACAATGTCGACCAAAACAGGGCAAATGCAGGGTCTCAGCAGCTATCCAGAAAATCCAGAAATAAACCATTAGGAGGTAAATATTTAAAAATATTTATTTTTCTACTGCATATTTTGAAAGTGTTATCACATGTATTTTGAGCCCTAAAGATTGAAAATTCCATAAATTTACCACATTAACTGATTAAAGCGAAATAATTAGCCATTATAGTGAATATAGTTGCGACCTTAAAAATGGTCCGAAGCGTCCAGTTAATTGCATTTATCGAATATAAAGTAAAATGTTCAGATTGATCTTCAGCCCCTTCGTACAGAAGGTATGTGGTACCTACATCTATTTGAAGATCGTATACAAAACACCTGAAACCAGGGTCACAATTCTTAATATTTTGTATTATTAATTTATTTATTTTTGCAGGTTGGATAAATCCAGAGGCAAAAAGCATCACAGACGTTCTCGGCAACTTAGGCCACATGGCGTACTTCGTCATGCATTGGTGTACAAATTCTACTTTATCGACAGGGTAGGAAAGGACGATGATACTTACATATATGGGCCATTCTCAAAAACGGACTTAATATTTGAAAAAAAGAAAATGTTTTTTTATTTGATCTAAAGTAGTCTCAAATGAAAGATATTTTATCTTACATTATGTAGCACTTATGTGCTTAGCTATTTTCACTGTAGTTTTCATAGATATATATGGACATTTAAGTCACCTCCGTGGATAATGTAATACGTAATCCACGGAAGTGACCAAAACAGCATGCTAATTCTTAAAAAAACTTGCCGTACGGGTCTTCACTCCAAAATAATTATCCCAGGAATGACAAACTGTCAAATACTTTTAAGATGGCGTTGTGTTTGTTGTCTGTATTCGTTCAGAAACTGTGTTTACTGATTTAATGAATTATGGCTGCGTTCAATAAGTTGATCCATGTAGGTGACAATTTTTCCATGCACAAAACAACTAAATATTTAGAATCCACTATTCTGTTGATGTTTTAAATATTTGGTGTTATTTAGACAGTTTATTCTATGTTTTATGGTAAAATAATATTAATTAATTTATTCGGCGTTGATAAAGTTATTTTATTTTAGTCTAATCATCGTAAATGGATTTTGCACACGACATGGAGGTGACATTTTCGTCACTTCCCTAACGATGGTTCAAAATAATATTTATATTGTGTAAGTTTTAATAAAGATCCTATTAATATAAACCACTTCAATGAATTGTAGATAGGAATTCCAGAAATAATAAAACTATTTCATTTTTTAATACAAATGCACACAAAAAATACGCCAAAATGAGAATGGCCCATATATTGAGCAGCATAGAAGAAAAATCGTATATTCAACGTAACATTACAACAAAATCAGAAGCAAGAATAAGTAGGCAAAAATAAAAAATTTTGCAAAGCTGTTCTACAGAAAGCAAAAATAATAAGCATAATTACTGAGCAGTATTCCAACGAGTTTTACGTAGGTGGGATCCCGTGGAATAGTTGAATACTCTCTTTATTTTTTTTTTAGGATAACGTTTTTTAATACTTTGGAATTAACAATGCAGAAAGTATCTACACGTAAACATGTACATCAATATAGTGTGTACAATGAACTACTACTCTTAGAGGAATTAATTTTGAAGTTTATTCTCATTTTCGGCCGCCAGAGTGAACTTTTGCTTTTACAATAATGGACAAAACAAATATAATAACGGCGAAAAAATTATCGAAAATTTGCACGGTTCTGTCTTTGTCCCAATTATGGAATTCAGCATTCATATTTCGGCGTGTTTATTATTTGTGACGGCTAAAAAGGAACTTTAGAGATTGTAGCAAAATTGGACGAACATTTTGAAAAATATAACAAAATATTGTAATTTTTTACACGTGGGGCTCCAGGCCTACATGCCAAATGGGATTTTTGCGAACTATGAAAACTTCGCTAATTGTTATATTTAATAATGAAATGAGCCGGCTGAGGGAAAACACAATTTTTTCAAGAAAAACTTTTCTCGTCTCGTTACGATTTTGGCTGCTTGGGGTGTGCAATGAGAAAAATCGACACCGACACCGTGACGAAACTTATGACATTAGGATAAGAAAACAAAATAACCCAACACGTCATATCACTCTCCATCCAAGCAGTCTCTCTCGTTCCCCTTCTGAATAATGCTTAGCCAAAACCAAAGAATATCTATCCAACAAGTAGGGAGACTCGTAACATTTTTCATTAGCTTTCAACGATCTTGGTACCATTAATCGGAACAGACGTTTTATTTTGTTAGAAAGAAATCATTTGTGATCATGTAAATTGAAACGCTTCTACAGGGTGCGTGTTTTTTTTTTTGGACAATTGCTATTTTCCAGCAAGGAAACTTATTTCCTGATAATTGTCCCTTGCAAAGCCCCACACCAAACACCTTATATGATGTTTACTCATCATTTTTAAAATGAAAGAACAGAACTTTTCAAGTCTTTAAAATCTCTCAATAAAATAACACCGCCATGTACTGGCAATTTAATTCCAGAACACTATAGATAGTCTATTTCAAGAGGCTTGATTTTGAAGCGGTTGTTAAAAAAACAAGTGATTGGCACAATAGATCTTATAGGTCGCGCTGCTTTCAAAAGGGACCTAGGGTGGCTGGACGATCCGCTTAATTATAATAATAATAACAATATTTCCATTGAAAACTTTTACGGCTATCTTATTATTATCAGTTTTTGAAATATATGAAGAAACCGTTTAGAAATTTAATTCTTAATATTTTACCGTTTGTCAAAAAAACATTTTCTACGTGGTTAAAAGAAATAATGCATCCATACTAACAAAAAAAAAAGTGATTCTGAGCTGATATTTCGCTACGGAACTATGTAGACGCTCACGCAGTTTTGTTTTGACTGTTTTTAACACTGCCTCAACTCGAAAAACTAACTCCTAGTTGAGGCCATAAAAAGTATGAGTATGCTTAAAACGATATCTACATGCATGAAAACATTACAAGTTTGTTTGCAATGTTTCATTATATCCAACTATCGCAATTCTATTTGCAATAATCACATATTTCTGAAATCAATGTACCTAAATGATTTAGAATTTGGTTTTCCTTTTTTATGATAATTTGTATTTTTTTAAGTTGAGCCTTTTTCTTGTGGTTCGATGTTAATATATCTTATAACCTTTTTGTCACTTAAATATTGAACCGTGCCAGGATGCTAAACAATAAAAAAAATAAAATTCCATGGAAGCAATACAATAATTTCCAAACTATGAAAAAAAAACTCTGTAAAAGAATGTTCATCGTCTTTTCAGCCATTAAGACTTTTGATCACGATGATTCAAAGAACATTTCCCCAAAATTTCAGAAGAATCTGACGAAACCCATTTTCCTAACAAAAACTGTGTGGTCCTTTGACGAGGAAAGGGTTTATGCGTTTGGAAAAACACCTTCAATAATTGATTTTAAACAAATTATGAAAAAGTTGATGGTCGGAAATGGCAGAGTTTGTTCTTCGTTAATAATGTATTACGCTATTATTATCACCGACATATAGATAATAAATCAACCCGAATTAATAAGAATGAAAGATCAATAGCTAGTGGATCTTCCAATAGTAAACAATCAAAGTAGTAAACAGTATATGATTTCAATTACCTGAAACTGCTAGCATGCGTATACTATATATTTAGTCTATGATGATTCCCCATTTTCCAACTTATTATGGTTTGTGGCTGTTACTAGTTCTATATCTTTACATTCACTTCATAGATTGCCATACAGTTTTTTATAAATTAGTTATGTATAATTGAGAAATTCCACATAGAGAATCCAATTAAACAGACCTAACTTTGAAAATGTTGTTGTTATAATTAGCTGTTCATTTTAAATATGTTTCTGAATTTAGATGGCGAATACAACGCGGTAAACAAACATTTCATTGGTAAGCACAAGAACTAAATTTTAGGGTATTTTCATACAAAGGAGTTTATAAAGAATATTGAACCAGAGTGAACACATACACACAATTTTTACATTATTCAATCACATTTAATATTTTCTGCTAGCCATCTTGTGCTTTTTAAGATTGGGGGTCAAGTTCACCCTGGCGATATTCCCCGTCATTTTTCCCTTTTTTAGGCTATTAAATTTGCCCCGGTCATTAAAGAGGTCTATAAAAGAATTTAAAAAGACACATTTCACTCTATAAGATATTTTGTACAGTATAGAAAATAGTGTATAAAATAATTTAGGAAAGGCATATTTCCGTCTATTATTCAGAAACTTAGAATGGGAAAAATGAGCGGGGAAAAAATTACCGGGGTAAATTTTACCCCCTGCTATTTTTTAAATGTCATAATATTGACGTTCTTAATTAGTGACTCTGAAAACCCAGAAGTATACTAGATCTTACGAAAATCGCATATACTTAAAGTCCGCGCTTATCATCCGACAAACTTCGAAGTACCTAGCTGACAGCTCCGATTTTAAAGTACCTACTTCAACGGATTTCACAACTTTTTGAAAACAGTTATGCTATAATAGTTTATTAGAATTTTTAAATAAAACAACAGCTGATACAATAGGCAGTTGTCAAAGATCTATCCAATGGACAAAATTAAAACTGTTAAAATTCCCGCCGTCAATACTTCCACCGTCCGACGGGTCCGTCGGCGTCGGCTATGGGCACTTCCTACATAAAAGCATGCTTTTGAATAGCGCCATTACTCAGTTAAATACCTCGAAGTTCGATGGACGACAGATTCTATGGGCGCGGGGCTTCAGATCTAGATATCCGAGTACTATAGCTAAATTTACATACCTAGCAGAATTGAAATTTATATAGTCGTGGTGCATAGGTACACTGTAAGAAATAATTGTAATTTTGCGTCATAAATGGAGCAAAACTTGTGTAAAATTCGTGTAAAAACGCACCATCATAGGTGGGGTTTTAAGCCAATAATATGTATTACCGATTTTTTTAGTAACATTACATCTTTAGGCTTAGTTTCACATACATTTTGAGGTAAATTAATAATAAATCGAAATTGTTGTGATTTTACATAATTTTTGTGTATAATTGCACCAAATTCTATGCAATCATGCTGCTTTACGGTACGTTCGGTCTATAGTTAGCAGTCGAGTGATTAAGACGTGAAATGTACCAGTGCAACATTTGTGAGTGCTCCTTAAGTAGCCTTAAGTTATATCACAAACAATTATACATTCATCGTGGGAGAAAATGTGCGGAGTTTAAGTGCTTTTGGGAAGAGTGCAATCAAATATTTTCGAATTATCCTAAATATCAAATGCACCGGTATCAACATCATCCAGATAAAACAGATAATACTTGTTATTTGCTTAGTAATAATCCATTGCGCTAATCATTAAAGTTTTCATTTAAATAGTTATTAAGAAAATACATCAAATGAGAATACAGGAGTAGAACACGACTCTTTAAATATATTGGCTAATAATCCAGGCATAAGTTCTAAAAGTATTTTTGCTTCATTGATTCAAATCTAATTGCAGAAATCATTTGTTAATTTTATGTGTTTAATGTCATGTACCCTAAAGATATTTCTCAAATGATGGAGTTATAGTACTATATTTTTTAAGGTTTTATCCTGAATGTGCCAGAGAACAGAGAACCCATATTAATAATTTAAACAAAATAAACTCTTCAATTAAAAAATTAAATGATTTTAACAAAAAAGCTTAATGCTTTAAAACATATAGCTACGAGTATATATTTTTTAAGTTAGCAGTATAACATATGTATGTATAATTAGGATTCGTTGCAATTAATTCTATAATCCTATTATACATAGTTGAATTGAATTACTTGTGTTAATGAAATGAAACTATAATTTTTTGTACAAATAAATAAAATGAAAGAATAAAACATATGTTTTACAAATGAATAATTGATATTTTTTAATTATATTAGCAAAACGTCACCATGTGGAAAATAAATAATGAAGGAACTGTTTAGTTTTTATATACATGTAATAATTGCACCAGAATTATCCAATAGTATTGCAGAAAAATATATAATGAATGCATGTTTTAAATCTGAATAACAGGAAAGTATATAGTTATAATACATACTTATTTTAGTTAATTTCTAAGTAGGTATGATTGATTTAACTAAAAATTTATTGTGCTTTTTTAATATCCAAATTCTAAATAACTCTCCGATACTTTCGCAGTAATCCACTTTCGTTGTTTAAAACTACATGATATTGCAAGTCATACTAGTTAAGCAAACATATAGGTATGCAATTTATCATGCCAAAATTATATAATAGAATGATTTAAATTTTGATATGATAAATTGTATTACTGTTATGAATTGCAATTTGTAGTTTTACACAACGAAAGCGTATTGCTGGGAGCATTTTCGCTATTGTGAATTAATATTTCGTGTAATTTTACGCCACGGTAGTGTATTCTCAGGAAAATTTTACCCTTCACGTGTTATAAAATTACACAATATGTAGCTCAATTTTCCTGTGTATAAACATTGAGAATGTGTGCGATATTAAACCATATTTGAGACAAAAATACCCAAGTCGTGGGGTACTTTTGTGGATATTTCCAACAATTTAAGTGTATTTTATTACACTTTTTGTGATGCATAATTTTAAGAATACACCACGCTGTAATTTTACCATTATTATACGAGGTTATCGAGTGCCTCATATAATAAGGGTAAAATTACACGAAACTTTTTTAGAGTATAGGTACTCGGAAGAAAGTATTATTTATATTAATTAATATTAACTAATATTTCACAACATATTAGTTTTGAGAGTGAATGAATTCTAAAATTTAGTTATAATATTCTAAATTGTAGGTATATGTAATGTGTAATACTTTGTAAAACATCTTCCATAGAATGGTCGAAATTAAATTAAAATTAACCCCAACAATTTTTCTTTCATTCTCCTTTTACTAAAAAAAAACAAACGGAAAAAATACCGAACCGTTCCCACTATTCACTGAGCACACATGTTTAGTAAGTCTTGCATTAGTTTCCTCGACACGACCCACAAAAACTCAATAGTTTAAAAATTATAAAATTACAACACATAGGTACTATCATTAAAAAGTTTCAATATACTCTCTTACATTTAGTGCCAATTTGTACCAACTTGAGATTATAATTCATTAGCTTAGGTAATATAAAAATATCGCGCTACTTGTTTTTCGTCATTCATAATCAAATCCATTTGCTGAGAGCTAAAGTCATTATCAAAACAAATCCATTTTTTCTGTAAAAGTCGGGTTTCTTGCGCTAAAAGTGTAACAGGTATTATTATCTTGTTGAACAGCCGCTTGTCTGCCGCATTAACGATTGAACTACATATTTAAAAACCAGACGAACAGAGAAAAAAAAACGTTTCATTCTTTCTCTTTTCAGTAGTTTCTTTTGAAATATGATATAATGACCTTTTGAGTGGAGTTTTGCGATAATAAGATTATTTGACTTCGTTTTTACTACAGGGTGTCCAGTTTGAGCACCGGATTCAACTTTTGAATTAAGCACAATCTATATTCACAAAGTGATTATAATTTTATTTCGTTGTACTTAAAGCATAAATGTTGCTATTAAGTATGGAACAAAACATCAGACAAATGCGCCCGCGGAGCTGGAAAACTCTTCTCATTTTGATGAAATTTTCAATAACATCGTGCATATTTTGGCTCATGCACATGCGGCTTCATAAATCGACAATAAAGAAAGAAGTCATATGCGTGTAAAATCACTAGTTCTTGCTGTCGTATTGAGTGAGTTTCAACGCATTGTACTAATCGCAACATAACCAGATGTTATACATACATATATATATTTTCGGGGTTGCCAGCCTGACAGACATTGAACGAAAATTAAACCAAATGGAGACATCGATTAAATGTATAGTTAAGTGTCATTATAGGTTTACTGCCAAATGTCGGGTAGTGTTGTTGGATATGTTTTATATTTTGGGGGTCCTAATAAAAACGCAAGTTTTTGACCTTCTTCTCAATTCTGCTCACGCTGCCGCTATCAGTTTTATATATGTACAATGTGAATGCATATATTATTGACTAAGAGAAATAATTCTCTAAATGAAAAATAGTAGTCTCTTATTTGCATGAAAATCCGATATATCTTGGAATAAGGAATTTTCTCTTAGGAAGAAGAAATAATGACTTTATTTTAAATGAAATTCTCCTATTTGAAGATCCATAGCAGCGATAGAATCATTTAAATTGATCATAAAACAAGAACTTAATAGTACCGTACGACTCGTTTGGTCGAATCGAGCTGAATTTCTACTCCATTACTCTCCAGTTTGGTATTTGTGAATACGATCGAACCGAGTTTAAAGAACTGCCACATGGAATCACAAAAATTTTAACATCCCGTGAATCTGGAGACTTATTTTCGTGCGTTTTGCTTAGTAGTTTTCAAAGCGGTGAATAAAGAAATTGGATTTTTCAATTTTAAGGAGTTTAATTTTTATTAAAGGTGATATATTAGGACCGCTGGTTGAAGTGGGAGGTTCTTCCAATTGCGATGGCTGGTTTATATCCAACATGCTATATTCCGCAATAACTTCGAAAACTGGAAGTGAAGAATTCTATTCCTGCACTCCCAAACCTTTTTGTAGTGGGAATTCCATCCACTGCAACATCGAGAAAAGTCTCCGGACTGCAGTCTAAAGGATTTAAAATGAAAAAACAAAAACTCCGCGGTTTCTAATGTCTTTCTTAAAATTTGAGTTCCTAAGGAACTGAGAAAACTCTGGACAAAAGATTTAGGCGACCGTAGTGCCAAACAATAAATTATTTGCCTTAAATTAAAACTAAAAATAAATTATTTGCCTTAAAAAGAAATAAATTAAATTATTTGCCTTTAATTACAAAATACCACATTTTCGGTGTCGACACAAATCGTGATCGAGTCGAATTCCCAAATACGGGCCCAGCGCCAAACGTACTATTGATATTGCGAGGGGTATGCGCCCCGCCATTGCCCGTCAAACGTGAAAGCTGAGAGAATGGACATTCAGAGTACACGCGAGAAACGAAGCGAGCTATGTGCATGTTTCTTTTAGTGCACAGCCGCTGAGATGGCTTCAAATGAGGAGGATTACGCACTTCTTGAGAATTCTCCCGGTCGAGTATGGTAGATTTTGAAAAAGCGAACTCCATGCAATTAAGGCGGACGGAAAATTTTTTTTGAGTTTCATCAATTGTTCCCACAATCATGGCTATCCCAAGAAATTTTTAGATTAGGTACCTATACATGAGAATGGCCATAGAAACTTTCGATTACTTTTGCCCGATTTATTAAGGGGACCTATATGGCTTAAATGGCGTTTTGCGGAGTCAAAGGATTATTTTTTTTTTTAAGAAATAAACCACATAAAATCTAGAAAATGAGGAAACTAATTTATTATTGAATACTTTAAGATTGTTTTTGGCCTATAAAAATCACAAAAATACCCATGGGCTCTTATGAGTTGAGCGAATTTCACCATTGCCGTAGCTTTTTGCCAGAAACCCTGTTCTGAAGCACATAAACAAGACATTTTCTGTTAGATAATACTTGACTGCACAGAATGAATTCATTAGTTTTGCTTTCCTGCAATTATTTTTGATTTTGTGTATTTTAGAGTTCAATTTTTGAAATTTTTCATTATTTACTGAATTAATAAATATTTTAAAAAATAATTATAATCTAAATATTCCAATATTTTTTAATTCATTCCATGACCAGATGTATAATAAACCAGCCCACCAAATTTCAAACAATTTGAGATAACGGTTTTTGAAATTTTCTACGGCAACGGTCAAAAAACATAATTTTGAGCAAAAGCGAATTAAAGTTTGACTTTACAGAAGAAAAACAAAGTTTATCAACGAAAAAGCTATTTAGAAACGCACTGATTAAAGTTTGTTTACACAACAAACACAACAGAGAATCAAAGCGAACGTAGTTGCTCTGATGTGAACCAAAAATAGCGCGGATTTAGGGCGTCGATCAGGCTACGGAGTATTTGACGTAATTTTTTTAACGACACATCTAAAAGTAAAAAAAGGCATAACTTCGTTATTTTCTTACGGATTTGAGTTTAGTTTGCAGCGTTTTACTCGGAAATAGTTGAACAAAAAAAAAAGCCAATAAAAAAAATCGAAAATTTAGCCATCCCCTTAATATTAATCATTAGATAAATTAATTTTCACAATCAATTTTGCTCATTCTGATGTGCATCTATGAAAAACTATCTACTGCTGTGTTTCCTAAACTAAATCTCAAAGCAAAATCCAAAGGAAATAGCATCCGCGGTGCTCACAAAACAAACCAGCTTGCCTTCATCGCATCGCGCCAAAATTAGCGCGCGGATTATCTTCTCGCTTCGCTTGCACTATGAGTAGCCTCATATGGTTTCATGCATTTGACATGCTCTAGTGGCAAGCGTGTTAAACTGCCGATCCAAAAGTCCCAAGTTTGAACCCCACTGGGTCCCCACGGAAACTCCCAGAATGCGCTTTTCCTGGAAGCTCCATCAATTAGGATGGTTACTGAGGGCTAATTACCCAACGAATATAAACGATTCAAGAAACGGAAGCAGAGTGTCAACATGGAGAAGTTTTATGAAAGCCCTATGCTCCTAACTGGAGTGAAGTAGGATATATTAACCATTGGACTCGTTCAAAATATCGATATCATTATATAAAATGCCTGAAAAATTTCATTCATCATCATCATAAAAAAAATGAAACATACTGACTGTATAAACTTTGAATGAAAACAAAGAAAACAAAACAAGTTTTAAACTTCATGTGACCGCTCAATTTGCGACTGAAAAAATACCTGATTTGTATATGGCAAAGGTAAGTTAAACAGAGTTTTGAGATATTTCAATAATCCTCCACACCATTAAATCCATAGGGCGACTACATACATAAATTAAGGTCTTGGTTATTGGTGCAATGTAACAGCTATTACGCTAAGATTTGTTATGTCTTTCGTTCAAAGGAGCTGCCATATTGAGAAAGAAATAATAGTAAAACATTTAGGTGTCTTTACTATACGGACATGTCAAATTTTAGTCTGCATAAATTGTTTATGCGTGTTTGTTTATGCATGTATACAGCATACCATAATTGCTTTTCTTACTGATATTTACCTTTTAGAAAATATCTAACAGTTGTAAATGTGCCTTTAACAAAATATTTATGCAGACTGAAATTTAACAGGTTCGTGTAGTAAAGTTTTACAAAACCTTATTTATCTTTATGAAATTTGCATTTATTTCCGCTAGAGGATTTTCTTTTATCCCAACTGCAACTCTCTTGGTTATTGCAACAGAAGATTGTCCTAATTAGTTGCAATAACTGACTGTAATAAGAAATTGTTTTTATAATATGAGTTTAACGAGGTTGAATATATTTATTTTGCCAATGTACTTTTAATGTGAGTTATTTTTTTACCCAAGTAATACAACCAAAATATTGACAACTTTCAATCAATTTACTTGTTGCCCTATAGGTAATCGCCAGGTAATTTGGAATAACAGTAGTTGCTGCGGGTAAAAAATTTCTCTGACTTACTGCATTCCTTCTACATACGACTTTGTGGATGTAAAATTCACAATTTAACTTTAAACTGCTGTTTTAATTTGTCGTATCTTTTGGTTAAATTTAGAACCGGTTTCTCATCAATGGTGAAGAGAATAAATAGTTAATTAGATGAAAATGTCAATTAATGACAACTTGGCGGTTTTGCTGGAATCCTGCTCCATAAGTCATTAAATTTTCCAGCACTCAGTAGCTGCTTAATTTACTCTTAACGAGCAGTGGCATGTGAACTTCGTAAAATTAATTTAAAAACCGGAAAATCACTTAACGTCTAATTGCAAAATTCGCTTCATTTAAAGTGCGCAGGCTTATCAAAATGGCAATTTTCCCGGCGGGCATTTGAGGTGCCACCGTGGAACAGAGGAATTTTGCGATATTTAAACATTATGCAATGGGTATGAGCTCCCTGCATGTTTCGTTTTATTTCGAGTACCTTCACGTGTCGAATCGTCAGAAATGTTTTCCAAATGCTCGATGGACTTGAACTTTTCCATTATACTCTGGAAGTTTTTGGTGTCTCGGACATTTTCCAACAAACTCCGCAGGTTCTCGATCTCCTTGGGTGGGAACTTATTGTTGCTGGCGACGATTTTCTCGATCAGGTGCTGGAACGTCTGCTTCTGTACATCCGTCATTGGTGGCTTAATGTCCATTTTAGGGAAACTCTCAAATCACTGCTATCACTGCTTTTCACAATTGTACCACACATCAACACAGTGAACTAGTCGCAAGGTCGCATGCTATTCCGTGCCGCCCAAGTGGTACTGGCCGCCAGGGAATTCTACCGCGGAGTAATATATTCCAATTGCAATCACGGGTCGTGCAACACTATCCATCCGACAGGCATGCACCGCTCGAAGGCGGAAATGGACTCCTTTGCAGACCAAGGGCATCCAAACAATCACTACTTATTATCCTCGCGGCAGACACCTTGCAATCTGATTACTTCGAGTCAATTTCTGGCAAGAGGCCCCCACAAAACTTTCATCCACAACGAGAAACGAAACAACTTCTCGCGCAAAAGGTAAGCCGACGTCTACCAAGGTGAGTGGATTTGCTGGATAAACAAGACCCGATGGGGCGGTCGTTTAGCTGTGGGTACACACTTAAACCCACCTTTACTACCACCAGCGCACGGCGCCGAATTCGACGTGCTCCGAGTGCGGTTCCACGAACACACCGGCATCGTGGTAAATGCGCAAGGCGCGTGCTAAGGGCTCTTTTATCCCTTCGCACGGTTACTGACAAAATACTTTAAGGGGAACTGACTCCGGCGGGCCCCTTGCCCTTCGCGTCGGCCTAATGCCAGCTACTAAACGGAGTTATGTACTCAGGAAGTGACTGCTTTTGGAGTGTGTGACACATTGAAGGAACGAGTATCATCATTCAAAAATTCCACGGTGGCTCTCAATGGATGGTGCTGCAGCTTGTAGCATTTTGTAATTTGAATTTTAAACCCTTCGGAGATAGAAATCTGCACCGATTGTTCGTGGACGCGGCGAACTGGGCACCGGGTGAGCCTAGATCGATACCCGATAAGAGACCTATTTGTAGCTGTAGTTCTTCAAGCAATTTGCGAGATTTATACTGTGCATTGTTCACGCAGCCTGAAACGCGTAACATAATGGATCAGCATGCCGTAGTTCTAAAGCAATTAGGAACCAGAAGGCGCTGACGTTTTCGCCAATTACCTGTCCCTTCCCATCTACTTTCTTGTAATACCTAAGCTAATTATTTTGTGCTTTCCCCACTCTTTTCTCTTTTGTTTGCTTTGTTGGCTTAATTGACGATATTAAACACCTTATTCACACAATTACAACCCAATTTCGGAGAGTTTGTTAGGGAAAATTAATGTATAATATGTAGGTACACATTATACAATGTGTACAAAAATATATACATTGTTACAATTTAGAAAAACAACAAATAAGTTTTGAGTTTGACATAATTTTGAGCAAAAGCGAATTAAAGTTTGACTTTACAGAAGAAAAACAAAGTTTATCAACGAAAAAGCTATTTAGAAACGCACTGATTAAAGTTTGTTTACACAACAAACACAACAGAGAATCAAAGCGAACGTAGTTGCTCTGATGTGAACCAAAAATAGCGCGGATTTAGGGCGTCGATCAGGCTACGGAGTATTTGACGTAATTTTTTTAACGACACATCTAAAAGTAAAAAAAGGCATAACTTCGTTATTTTCTTACGGATTTGAGTTTAGTTTGCAGCGTTTTACTCGGAAATAGTTGAACAAAAAAAAAAGCCAATAAAAAAAATCGAAAATTTAGCCATCCCCTTAATATTAATCATTAGATAAATTAATTTTCACAATCAATTTTGCTCATTCTGATGTGCATCTATGAAAAACTATCTACTGCTGTGTTTCCTAAACTAAATCTCAAAGCAAAATCCAAAGGAAATAGCATCCGCGGTGCTCACAAAACAAACCAGCTTGCCTTCATCGCATCGCGCCAAAATTAGCGCGCGGATTATCTTCTCGCTTCGCTTGCACTATGAGTAGCCTCATATGGTTTCATGCATTTGACATGCTCTAGTGGCAAGCGTGTTAAACTGCCGATCCAAAAGTCCCAAGTTTGAACCCCACTGGGTCCCCACGGAAACTCCCAGAATGCGCTTTTCCTGGAAGCTCCATCAATTAGGATGGTTACTGAGGGCTAATTACCCAACGAATATAAACGATTCAAGAAACGGAAGCAGAGTGTCAACATGGAGAAGTTTTATGAAAGCCCTATGCTCCTAACTGGAGTGAAGTAGGATATATTAACCATTGGACTCGTTCAAAATATCGATATCATTATATAAAATGCCTGAAAAATTTCATTCATCATCATCATAAAAAAAATGAAACATACTGACTGTATAAACTTTGAATGAAAACAAAGAAAACAAAACAAGTTTTAAACTTCATGTGACCGCTCAATTTGCGACTGAAAAAATACCTGATTTGTATATGGCAAAGGTAAGTTAAACAGAGTTTTGAGATATTTCAATAATCCTCCACACCATTAAATCCATAGGGCGACTACATACATAAATTAAGGTCTTGGTTATTGGTGCAATGTAACAGCTATTACGCTAAGATTTGTTATGTCTTTCGTTCAAAGGAGCTGCCATATTGAGAAAGAAATAATAGTAAAACATTTAGGTGTCTTTACTATACGGACATGTCAAATTTTAGTCTGCATAAATTGTTTATGCGTGTTTGTTTATGCATGTATACAGCATACCATAATTGCTTTTCTTACTGATATTTACCTTTTAGAAAATATCTAACAGTTGTAAATGTGCCTTTAACAAAATATTTATGCAGACTGAAATTTAACAGGTTCGTGTAGTAAAGTTTTACAAAACCTTATTTATCTTTATGAAATTTGCATTTATTTCCGCTAGAGGATTTTCTTTTATCCCAACTGCAACTCTCTTGGTTATTGCAACAGAAGATTGTCCTAATTAGTTGCAATAACTGACTGTAATAAGAAATTGTTTTTATAATATGAGTTTAACGAGGTTGAATATATTTATTTTGCCAATGTACTTTTAATGTGAGTTATTTTTTTACCCAAGTAATACAACCAAAATATTGACAACTTTCAATCAATTTACTTGTTGCCCTATAGGTAATCGCCAGGTAATTTGGAATAACAGTAGTTGCTGCGGGTAAAAAATTTCTCTGACTTACTGCATTCCTTCTACATACGACTTTGTGGATGTAAAATTCACAATTTAACTTTAAACTGCTGTTTTAATTTGTCGTATCTTTTGGTTAAATTTAGAACCGGTTTCTCATCAATGGTGAAGAGAATAAATAGTTAATTAGATGAAAATGTCAATTAATGACAACTTGGCGGTTTTGCTGGAATCCTGCTCCATAAGTCATTAAATTTTCCAGCACTCAGTAGCTGCTTAATTTACTCTTAACGAGCAGTGGCATGTGAACTTCGTAAAATTAATTTAAAAACCGGAAAATCACTTAACGTCTAATTGCAAAATTCGCTTCATTTAAAGTGCGCAGGCTTATCAAAATGGCAATTTTCCCGGCGGGCATTTGAGGTGCCACCGTGGAACAGAGGAATTTTGCGATATTTAAACATTATGCAATGGGTATGAGCTCCCTGCATGTTTCGTTTTATTTCGAGTACCTTCACGTGTCGAATCGTCAGAAATGTTTTCCAAATGCTCGATGGACTTGAACTTTTCCATTATACTCTGGAAGTTTTTGGTGTCTCGGACATTTTCCAACAAACTCCGCAGGTTCTCGATCTCCTTGGGTGGGAACTTATTGTTGCTGGCGACGATTTTCTCGATCAGGTGCTGGAACGTCTGCTTCTGTACATCCGTCATTGGTGGCTTAATGTCCATTTTAGGGAAACTCTCAAATCACTGCTATCACTGCTTTTCACAATTGTACCACACATCAACACAGTGAACTAGTCGCAAGGTCGCATGCTATTCCGTGCCGCCCAAGTGGTACTGGCCGCCAGGGAATTCTACCGCGGAGTAATATATTCCAATTGCAATCACGGGTCGTGCAACACTATCCATCCGACAGGCATGCACCGCTCGAAGGCGGAAATGGACTCCTTTGCAGACCAAGGGCATCCAAACAATCACTACTTATTATCCTCGCGGCAGACACCTTGCAATCTGATTACTTCGAGTCAATTTCTGGCAAGAGGCCCCCACAAAACTTTCATCCACAACGAGAAACGAAACAACTTCTCGCGCAAAAGGTAAGCCGACGTCTACCAAGGTGAGTGGATTTGCTGGATAAACAAGACCCGATGGGGCGGTCGTTTAGCTGTGGGTACACACTTAAACCCACCTTTACTACCACCAGCGCACGGCGCCGAATTCGACGTGCTCCGAGTGCGGTTCCACGAACACACCGGCATCGTGGTAAATGCGCAAGGCGCGTGCTAAGGGCTCTTTTATCCCTTCGCACGGTTACTGACAAAATACTTTAAGGGGAACTGACTCCGGCGGGCCCCTTGCCCTTCGCGTCGGCCTAATGCCAGCTACTAAACGGAGTTATGTACTCAGGAAGTGACTGCTTTTGGAGTGTGTGACACATTGAAGGAACGAGTATCATCATTCAAAAATTCCACGGTGGCTCTCAATGGATGGTGCTGCAGCTTGTAGCATTTTGTAATTTGAATTTTAAACCCTTCGGAGATAGAAATCTGCACCGATTGTTCGTGGACGCGGCGAACTGGGCACCGGGTGAGCCTAGATCGATACCCGATAAGAGACCTATTTGTAGCTGTAGTTCTTCAAGCAATTTGCGAGATTTATACTGTGCATTGTTCACGCAGCCTGAAACGCGTAACATAATGGATCAGCATGCCGTAGTTCTAAAGCAATTAGGAACCAGAAGGCGCTGACGTTTTCGCCAATTACCTGTCCCTTCCCATCTACTTTCTTGTAATACCTAAGCTAATTATTTTGTGCTTTCCCCACTCTTTTCTCTTTTGTTTGCTTTGTTGGCTTAATTGACGATATTAAACACCTTATTCACACAATTACAACCCAATTTCGGAGAGTTTGTTAGGGAAAATTAATGTATAATATGTAGGTACACATTATACAATGTGTACAAAAATATATACATTGTTACAATTTAGAAAAACAACAAATAAGTTTTGAGTTTGACTTTTTGTTGTTATTAAAGAACAATAGGAAATTTAAAATCAAATTATATTAGCCGTTATGAGCATTTAAGCGAATAAATGACAGCGTGTTTGACATACAATTCCAACTTTGAAGGCGTTTGACCCAACAAAACACTTTTTCGGATACGCTATATCAAATAGTAATTTTTCATAAAAATATAGTTGCGGTAGGGAACGGTTGATTGTATTTATATGTAGGTATATTAGTCTCCTAAATGTGAAACCAAAAATACTTAAGCCGTCACTTAAGTTTCGTCCCGAACTTAGCTGAGTGTCACAAGATCGTCTTGTACAGATTCAATCGGCTGAAAATCTTCAAATTGCCAGAACGAAGATAAAAATAATGAACAGCAAAGGTCCACGGTGGCTTGCTTGTGGGACCTCAGAAAAAACATGTACTGCGTCATGAACTGAAAAGGCGAAGCGAACATTAACTTTGCAAGAACGATTTGCAAGATATTATTATATTAGTAGGCCTTGAAATGAAAGAGTGATAAAGTTTAAAATATTATATAATTTATTTCATAGCTTGTAGACTCCAACGTATTCGATGACTAACAGGGACAAGTGAGGAAGAAAGATTTTCCATCTCACGTTAATGTGCCAATAATATCTAGGCGTAAAAAAACAATAATAATGAAAAATACAAAATATTTATGTTGCCACTAAAGTGTGCATCTTGCTTTTGGCGCCAGAATTGAAAAATACGCCAAGGAAGCCAAGTCGTGCCAATTTAAGATTTAACACTTTGTCAGAAAGCTTGTCAAATACTCTGCTAAAATAAGTACCTATAGCAGAGTGAACTTGTTTGAGTTTCTCAAAATTGTTTAGAAAAGAACTGGAAGTTTCGACAAGGTTAGCTACAGTCGATATACCTTTTATAAAGCCGTGCTGCTTATAAGACAAGAGGGATCGGTAATAAAAAATTAGATGCTCGTTTAAAATGGCCCCACAAAGTTTTGGAATAGTCGAAAGCCTTGCAATAGGCCTATAGTTTCTGATTAAATTCCTTTTACATTTCTTAAAGATAGGGATCACATAAAACAATTTCCATGTACTAAGAAAAACACAGGAACGCAGAGATAAGGTAATTTATGAACCACAACACCTTAAGTTGCTTAAATGCTACAAAATACTGGAGACGTCCAAGACAATATTTGGAAAGTGCAATTGTCGCACGACTAACGCGAGTCCAACCGAATCCTTTTTTCTATTTGCCCTTTTTTGTTAAATATTAGATATTATTATTTTTAACAGGAAATTGTTTAATTACAAAAAATATAATGCACCCTTCATGTACCATTACTCTCAATCTTCTCAATATTTTGATTAATTTGGAATCCAGTAACGAAAAGAAAATATTTTCAATACGCGTCCCAAAAAATATTCCTTTTAAACTTTTGCATACACAATGAACAAAAGTAATTTTTGCTAAGAAGAATTCATTTAAATTGACATAAAAGAGCACGTCGCACTATAACCAAATGACTTAGTTGGTGATCAATTGAAATAATGAAAATATTTTTATATTACATATAACAAAATGTAGAAGCAGAACGACTTCATGTCTAGCTTGATTTTTTAAATTAGAGGATTCATATACAAAAGTAGTTGGCTTTGCAACTGCTATTTCTATGAAATAATTCAATTTAATGGTTAAAAATCAATTAAAATATTCTTCAGTATTTAAAATCTTTTTTTCAGAGTACTACAGCTTATCAGCGAATTTTACCATATATTTTACAGTCGCTGACAACAATAATTAAAATATAGGTATTAACACGTATTAATGAGTACTTTAAATTACAGAAGACATTTTATAATAATTAAAATGGAAATCGCACTTTTCTTCTCAAACGAAAAAAAAAAAATTTAAGGTTGGGTTTAGGCTCTTCAGAACTGAAAATTAAATATTTTGGAATTTTATTTATATGTTTATCTTTTAATGTACCCAACGCTGTGATATCGAACAACGCCAGACAACTACTATCTCAATGTGCTTTTCAAAAATGCCACTTGCAAAAATGAATAAAATGCTCTAAAATTTCCTAAAATATTCCACGATATTTCATTTCACATTTTCTCCGAAATTCATGTAACTTACACATATCTTTATTATTTTTATTGGATTTCCTATCTTGTTGTCTTTTTAAGAAGCTTCAGCATGTCCCGGTAGGAAAGGGTATGCAAATTCATATTTAGAAAACCTTTTACGAAATACTAAAAAATCTGAATTACAAAAAATCAATTCAAATTAAACGTGTGTAACATTCTTACATTAACTGTAATAAGTTTTTCATATGAGTAAAAGCATTTTGGGGTTCATTTAAGTCAACAACATGGGTAAAATGGTTCAGAGTAAATGTGGGAGAAACGTGAATTTTAGGAAATTTTAGAACGTTTTTTTTATTTTCGCAAGGGACTGTACCTGCAGTGGTAGAGGTAGAAACACATTGGTGGTATTTTTGGAAAGTGGATTTAATAACTAGTTGTTGAGCGTAAGTTTGATGTCGCTGCGTTAGGTAGATCAAAAGATAAAAAAAATAGTGATAATGTGCATCCAAAATGAGAGAGCCACACAATTTTTTGTTGTGGAATGTGTATGTTTAATATGCATATAACATTTACCCAAATGAGTAATGATTGTATTGGATTCAATAACTAGTCTCATTTGAAGAATTCATCTAATTCAATTTAACTCGGGTTTTTTTCTCATTTGACCAGACCAAACGATATAACTTTAAAACATTCAATGTCAACTATAAAATATCTCGTCGTGCATAAAAATTCTCTCTCAGCATTTATACATCTACTAGGTACTCTTATGCGAGCTTTTTTTTAAAAATATTGGTACTGAACATACAGTGACTTAAAACACCGTTCCAATAAATAAACAATTCTCTTTGTTTATATAATTCATACCTACTTAAAATTTTAAGAATTTTTATATAATATTTCTCGAAAGAAGGAAGACACACAGGCAGTCTGTATACCGGCGCTGTTGTAACAGTATATGTGTTGAAAGAAAACGTGACTCAGACCGATTGGAAAAGTTTTTTGTGTAGCAAATTTATATAGTTTGTTCGTGTTTACCGTTATTGTTGTTACGGATTTCCAATTGAATAGCTAGTTATACAGATATCTAAATTGTATTTTGTGGTAATTATTAAATGATTCATTGTTCCAAAAACGATTAAATTAAACATTATAATTTCTTACACATAAACTAAAATAAGGAAAATCTCAGAGAGGAGGAGGAAAGACATTTTACAATTGTCAACTGAAGATCTTCCCTATCACCAAATATCGACACGACTCAATTCACGCCTTGGGACAGCTGACAGAGTGCCTAAAATCAAAATGATGATCGGGTCAATAGTGCGGAAGGTCGACCTGAATTGGCATCTCCGGAGGGATGGATAATGCACCTCAGATTCATCAGTACTCGATTTCTACATCAAATTGCGAAATTTTACGTGATAGACCTAAATTGAAGAAATCCCTACTATCCATTAGTCACAGAAAAGAAAACAACGTTTGGATTTTGCTAAATTATACGAAAACTGATAGTTGGACGACTGGCCTAAAGACCTCTATAACGATGAATGAAAAATCCATTTGAGCGTCTCTGATAGAATGCAGTATGGAAAAAGGCACAGCTTTAAGATCAGTGCGTTTAGCCTACTATCAAGTTCGAAAGAGGGAATATTATCGCGTGCGGCTGTATGATGTTTACCAAATTGGGTAAACTACATCGGATTGCCAAACGTATGACAGTATACGACTCCATTGCACTACTCATTACTTTTTTGATATAGAACTTCGATATTTTTTCAGTTAACAGAAGCAGTCATTTTTCAACATGGCTAGTATTTTAAGCATACCAAGCAAGACCAAGCAAATGATATACGAAAGTAATGTCGATATTCTGGATTGGCACCTCATTCGTCACACTTCAATATTATTGAGCACGTGTGGTTTATTATTATGAGGAGGCTGAGCAATTTTAAAGAACCACCTTAAAAATATAACAAAGCCATTTATTGGAATGGTTTTTTGAGTCACTGTATTTTTTAAAAAGAAATTGTTGATTGATTTTATAATCCGATATTTTATTGTATAATACTCTGAAGACTGAATATATATTTACATACTTTATTCTTGAAGATTATTCAGTAGCTATAGTAGACCAAGCGTTCTTCTTCTACAGCACGTTTTAAAATCGCAGTTTACTGTGATCACTATTGAGGCATGTTAATCTATATAATCAATTCGTCTAAAACGACGACGTGACGTATAAAATCCGCAAGGATTATGTATGTATATCTGCCATACGTGTTTTTCAGAGTAATGCTATTCTAATAAGTATTTCGGGTTCGTTATTTTGTAAGACACTTTGGATGTTACTTCTACACTTAACTACTGTTTCGATTCGGGAACCTACCTCACCTTTATCATAAAATCTTGCCTATAGCTCCAGTATTTTCCCGTAGAATGGAAAAAAGCTCAAGTTATTCAATACGAATGCACAATACAAGTAAAGGGAAGCGGGTGCATTTTCACACACAAAGCAGGCGTTCTATGAATATATGGGGTTCCTACTCCTGATCTAAGACTCATGTAAAGGACTTCCTGCGGGGTTTTATAAATTTCGGGATGTTGTATTGTATCATATAAATTATCTGACGTTTCCAAAACTTCTTAATTTTCAAAAATAAAATGATATGCAACTTCCATTATGTCAATAACAGGCCGGTAAGGGTTTAACGACTGCTCTATGCCGCAATTTGATTTAACGCCTGGTTAACGCATTTAAAAGCCCGTTAGTAAGTTAACAAGAAGTGAAGCACTCGCTAGCCTTAACAGGAGTTTAAATGGTATTCAATTGGACATTTTATAATCAACGAAGCATGGTGAAACTGGTGAAATCAGATCGCCAAATTCATCGAAAATTATGCAATATCTAGGAACTCTTTAATCCGACAACTTGTCGGATTTTTAAAATTTTTAAGCAGACCGGCAGTATTATCCGATCACACGTATTTTTTCCATTTTTTTCAAATGTGTCCAAATTAACAACCAAAATCTAAGTAAAACAGGAAATTTATCGTTTTCAATAATATTATGTACATGTTGTTCTTAAGGCATTAGCTCAGGTTTTCGTTGGGAAGATGTGCAAATGAAGAAAAAACCCCTTTTTGAATTTTAGGCATGAATATCATGATAAGCAACGAAACGCAACGAAAGCAACGTCTTTATTTAATTTAATAACTAGAACTACCTCCTCTAGCTGCAATGACTTCCCGAACTCGACCAGGCATGCTGTTAGTTATTTAATGGGGATCAATTACTCTAAAATTGTTGATCGAAGCTGTCTGGTGCGAAATCTGCTATCAATCTAATCCCAAGCGTGCTTAATTGGATTGAGGTCGGGGTTGATCGTAGGCCATTCCAAAACATTGATCTCCAGCCCAGAAATGTATTGCATGACCGATCTCGCCACATGTAGCCGGTCATTATCATGCATTAGAATGAAATTTTTTCCAAATCCATAAGCAGTGGGCATCACCTCAAGTTCGAGGATATTTCTAATATAAGAGTCCACAGTTATACTGTTTCCATTGAAAATTACCAGTTCGAAACGATATTCATAATTTATGCCGCGGCCGCCCCATACGATTGGTGTAATTATGCATATTCATATCTTCTTCTCCAGACTCTCTCACGTCCGTCAGGTAATGTCAAAGCGAAGTGAATTTCGGTGCAAAATATACTAGACCATTGCAGTGTTTCATAATGTTCGTGTGCTCCGCAATTTTAACCGAGCTCTGATATGATGTGGCATTAAACGAGGTGCACGATATGGTCTATGAAAACCTAATCCGGCTTCTACGAGTCTTCTATGTATTGTCCTTTCACTTACATTAACGTTTGCAGTTTCTCTTAAAGATACTTTTAACTCAGAAGCTATTCCTTAAGGTTCTGAGTTCTGAACATCGATCATCTTGTGATGATGTGGCCCTTGGACCAGATCTTCTTGTTCCGCGATTGTCTTCCCTGTATCTTCTCCTCACTTCAGATACGGTAGATTGGGAAACCCCAAAAAAACGAGTAACCTGCCTTTGAGTTTTTTCAGTTTCGAGAAGAGGTACTATTCGCACAAATTATTCACGCTTGGATGATACGTTTGCGCGGCATTTTGAGACTTAATGATATACTTTTTTCAAAAAAATGTTCTCCATCACTCGAAAACGTCGCCAATAGGTTTCTTCAAACTTGTCCCTTCTTCTAAGGCACTACCAAAACACTGCGGTCCACTCACCAAACAATTTTAATTTATGAAAATTTTAACTTTCACTGATTGTTTTTATAAGGTGATGTGTTGTGTTGTGTTGTATTTAAAAAAAATATTGTCGTTTTGACTTAATTGCAATTCATTGAAAACATTTTTTTCATCGGATAATTTTGCCGGTCAGTGTATCTATCTTCTGCCACTAAAATATTATTATAAATATATATATTAAAATAAAATGGATCCTCACTCATGAAATATTTATAAGTACATACCTACATATATCAACGTTTGAAGATAGGGTTAATATGAGAAGAAGGGAAGTTTAATAAACAATAATATACAATAATATTCGCTGTGACAACAAACCTAATTATTTAGATCTCAAAATGTAATACTGATTTCATAATGCAGTGTCTAAATCTGTACACTACATGGTAGTATTTAATTATTTCATTTCCCGAAGTTTCTATCTGATACAAATAACGGAAGTTCCCTCATATCCGAGGTTTTTCAATTTGATTCAACGAATTTTAAAGCATTTCATGGCTCTACACACGCGAGAAATAATTTAAAAAATCTAGCTCACATATTTTACGAGATATTCATAAAAATATTAAATTTTTAATGATCAATATTGTCAATGGCTGAAATGCTTTAAAACGCGTCAATTAAAATCGGAAAACCACGGATTCACAGATTCGCATTGGAGATCCCCGAAATTTCCCTTTACTAAAATCACTTCGGAATGATTTAAATTGATTACAGTACACAAAACGCGAAAAACGCACAACATTTAAATGAAATTCCGTCGCGTCACTGACATTTCTCATGAACTCCACTGAACCTAAGTTTAGAGATTGGGAAATTCTTAATATTCTGCAGAATTCGACAAAGGCAACTAAAATTTATGTTTTTCTGAGAAATCAATTTGCCTACATATGGTAATATGGGCGAATATTTGAAATTGGGACCAGGTCCGTCTCCGAAACTATATGTCTATTAATAGGAAAAGTCATTATATTAAGAGATAATATATAATTTTGTTTAAGAAAAAATGTTTATGCTTTCCGTAATCTGCCACTAAAGTGATAAATTCTAATTCCCCTGCCATGTCGCTCAAGCGACACCATCCGCCAATCCTAATGCTACTATTAATTTATTAATATTATTATTTACTTGAATTTAACAGCACAAAATTAATTATTTAAGATAAAATTGTTAATTTATAAAATATCTAATTTATAAATTAAATATTTCCTAATGTGTGTAATTCTAGAAATCATTCATATTTTCACTTGGGTTATTAAGTGAATTAAACGCGCACTTGAAATTTATGGGGGGTAACAAGCACCCATGTCAGATCACAGCAATTTTTAATTTATTTAATTTAATGACTCTTGCAGAATTAGTTAGTTAAAATAGAAATATTGAGACATGTTTAATTAATTTAAACCTTTAATAACACAGGCCCAGACACACACAGGTCAGCAGACATTTTGTAAAAGGAAAATATTCAAACAGTAAGTATAGCACACTCTCGCTCGTTCGCCATCCTAGTATCGGCGACCCCTGTCCCTAACTGGAATTGGCGAACTACTGGGTGTTTTGGGAAAAACCTCAATATTATCTTTATCTATATATATATAAATGAATTGCTGTGCGTTAGTCTCGCTAAAACTCAAAAACGGCTTGACCGATTTCGATAATTTTATTTGTTTTGTTCGCTATAATACAGGGGAGGTTTATAAAAAAGAAAATTCGGGAAACCCCAAAGGAAAAGCCGGAAAATCGACAAAATCGAAATTTCCGTTTTGTATAGGAAGCGAATTTTCCAACTTCAAGGAATCTTTATGAAAAAGGCAATTGGAGGTTTTCGGGATCGCAGATCTCGAGCTTGCATTCAAAATTTTGGAATTCAAGATGTCGGATCCAATATGGTGACCGAAATAGTTAAACTTCAAGGGATTTCCCTGAAAATCCGCACTAGGGAATTTTCGGGATCACTGATTTCGAATCTGCTATTCAAATTTCCAAATATAAGACCACCGCCACCCGCTGGGAGATATAGGAGAGGGGGTGCAATAAGGAGGTGGTGTAAAATGAAGAGAACTAAATTTAATAATACTGTTGGAAAATATCTAAAACATGTACAAAACGCAAATAGGAAAACGCTGGGTCACACAAGAGAGGCGGTGGTGCAGTAGGAAGGCGTTGTAAGATTAAGGAATACAAATTTAATATTATATATTTATTAATATATTTACACAATGACAGCGTGCTTTCTTGGTAACATTGAAGCTTTATCGTTTCTTTTAAAGTGGTTAATTAGTTATCTTTAAAACATAAATCACTAATTTTTGCTTATTTCTCTTCTCTGTACAGTTTACGAATACTTTCCCGAAGCTTCCTTTGGGAGGCTGGATCGAAAACTAAAAAAACGGGAGAATTAATTCAAATTTCGCTAGATGATAGTTTAGCATCATATAAATCAATTACAAAAAAAAATGCATGTCACCGGCCAAATAGAAGAGAAAAATCAAACTAAAGTTTATTAAGGGGTTATTACCAGCTTAATTTAACTCGAACAGTTTTCATCCGATTGACTTCAAATTTTAATTGGACCTTTATTATTAAATTATCTAACGAAGTGCACACGATTATATCGATTGTATATCTGGAAAAAAAGTTATAAGCCATTTAGTTCGAGTTTTTTCGTCGAAAAAAACTGTTTTTTTTTTCAAAAAACTGCCATTTCGCGAAAAAAAACATACTGAAAATATAATCATGTGTACGTTCGGTAGCAAAAACCATGTAGATAATGAAACAATTTTTTTTCGCGAAATGGCAGTTGTTGGTTTGAGCCTGCAAGTCTTTATATGTGAAATGTTTGAGAAGCGTTTCCCGAAACCTGATTTCGTGATGCTGCGTACGAAAAAGACAGCAGCTCTATCTGTGCCTACACCGCACACGTCACCTGTCACCACAATATTAAAAATTGTGAGATATTTACATTGGCACAAAGCTCATAACGCACTTAATGAGATAATTTGTACTAATTTAGCGGCAGTAAGCGGTGCAGAGGTTCCTCTGGAAGTTTAATCACCTACAGCCACACGCTTCCCCGGCCCAGCGCAGCAATGAGTGCGACCGAGTTGGGACGAGCGTCTCGCTCAGCCAGCGAAAAAGGAAGCATCAAAGAGAAAGATCTAATGTCATTAATTACGAGCCCAATTTAACGCACACAAAGGTCCGGGGAGCCAAAATATTTTCGCAGCCGCATACGTGCACGGCACATACACAGTGCGCCGGGGAGGGCCAGGGCGCTGGGAACATACATTAAATGCTCATTAACCGGGCGAGTGGAGCCGTGTCCTTAAATGGCCCAAAACGAGTTGGAAATCAGTCAATGCGTGTACATTACCAAATCAAGGCGCCTTGGTGCGAGCGAGAGGCACCAGACAAGACGCCCGTCCCCTGCACCTTGAGCACTTTCTGGTAATGAAATTGAGAAAATTCAATGTAGCCGCACAATGGCAGATAACAAGCCAACAAGCGCGCGATTGAAAGGGGAACACCCCGCGCCGGTTAGGCCGAAAGAAAGGGAAGCCTGCCTCGCCTAACAGGTCTATGGCAGTATGCACGGGTATAGAGGACGCGACCTGTAAGCAACCTGGCCCTACCACTACCTTGTAGGGGAAGGGCGGAGCTAGACGACATGTTTTGCTTAGGCCGACCAATGCAAGATCGCCTTGCTTCCCCTCAATTCGTAGGCGGGTTCTACGGTGTTTACACAAAGGTGCCATTATACCGCAACAAAACACGACGGTCCGGCATGGGGATGCCAGCTTTGTAAAAAAACAGGGCCGAAGTAACAAGTTTGCCTCCGAAACCTTTCGCCGCATCATCTCGGTTTGCCTGGACCGGGTGCCCACCCTTTGCGAACGGTGAACAGTTTAATGAAACTTATTACGGCACTGAGTCGGTGTTGGTGAGCGCCCGCTCCTTCAGGCGTCAGGTAGGGCTGTCAGGATAAAGCCATTTTTGTTTACCTCCTGTCCGCCGTAATTCACGCCGTAATTGCTCAAATATTAAGTTTGCACTGCGAATTAGAACACTTAGGAAGAAATGTGCCTTGTCAGGCAAGAAGTTGGACGCAATAAAGAAGAAGACGCCCGCTGGGTCCCGTACGAGCTGCTCTTTTCTCACGTCGTGCGGGAAAAACAATTAAGGGCCGATCAGGGGCAGGAGTGGTTTATTTTAGTAATTGGGCGAACGGTGCCTGGACAGGACACGATTTTGTGGCCAATTAAATTTTAATTTCATGTGTGCCTTGTTAGGTTCAAAACCTAAGGTGTAAAATAAGACTTAATTGCAGTTTTTTTGAACGGAAATTTTTATCTCAATTTTAATTTACTTGATCGCAGTCTCTCAGTTCTCTTAAAAGTAGGTACCTCTACGACATACGTATGTAGCCATCTCAGCTATTGTATGACGATCTGGATGCTAAAGTACTGTCGGAGTATAGATATGTACGTTCGGTCATTTCTTTCTTTTTAATTGTACCCTAATTATTTCTAATCAATACATTTCTTCAAAACAATTTTTTTAATTAATTCTAATTGAACCGTCAATATCAATTAGAGCTCATTTTTTTCGAAAAATGGGCTCTTGAGTTTACTTATTCAGCTCGCTTGTGTGCTGTAATAATATAGTTTTTGAAATTAAATGATTTCAACTCTAGTAAGACTTGCCTCCCGCCCTTCCTCAAAAAAAATTTCGGGATAATCATGCTTGTTTGAACTGAATATGTTGCCCACCCCTACACGTAAAATATAACATCCCGGTGGAATCTTAAAATCCTTGGCATACTACCCTCTAAATAACCCAATGGTTTCTCAAATACTGATATTTGCTATGACTAGGGCAGGCACGTAGCCACGGGCGGCTTTATGGACTGAAGCTTCACACCCCTCCACGATATTTACCAAATTCTTCAAAATTTGTGCTATGCCTAATCAGATAACAGATCCAAAAAATTTTCGAGCGCTAATTTTCCATACAAAATTCCACTTAGTTGACGCCACACAATTCCATATTCCATAATCTAACTTTTATACCACTTGACCGATTGGCTATATTCACATCACATGTTAGTTAGATTGCGAGAATGGTTTATAGTGAGGTCTGGGCGCGATAGGTGTTGACGCAATCTAACTTCTATATTCAATTTAAGCGCAGGTGACTTTTTTTTCGGTGTATCATACATAGTGCATATCCTAAAGTTTAAGTACATATGAATCAAAAGAGCATCCGAAAATCTTTCTTGACAAAATAGACACGTGATCAAATTTCCTAAGCCCAAAATAGTATCTAACACAGACATTAAATGCTACATGAAGCTTTCTACGGGAAGAACTATCGACATAAAATAATACAGTCGCCATATGTGATAACAGGTGTGATTAATGCTTTAACGAGCCGCTGACGTAACGGCCTGCATGTCGCCATAAACTATTTAAACCACTGTAGACCCTAGAAATTACGAATTAACATGATCCATGATCCATCACAGTGTACTATCCATATATGTATGTTTGTATGTACTTCCCCAAGTTTTTAACAAGTTGCTTAAAAACATTGGGTGTACCATTTAGGCACAAGTGAGGAAACGTGAAAGTATCAGTCGGACGATTGAATAGTATTATGCTTTAGGTTTTTTTTTCATTCAGCATAAATTTATTATCATTATTATTACACATCCAAACAAAAAAAAATATTCGAGCCCGGGCTTCGGACTATGTGTTTCATATGTTTTCGGGGTCGCTGAAACGGAATCCGATGTCGATTTAACCCCATCACATCATATTTCAGCGACCCCGAAAACATATAAAAGACATGGTCTGATCCCCAGATTGAAAATTTTTTACAACTTTCTATTGAACCTCCAAGACGAATTAGTAGGAGGCACATTTCTGGCTTGTCGCACGAAGACGATTTAAAACGGAAAATGTTTTCTTCATTAGATATAAAGTGATTGTTGAAATTCGAGAAAGGTTCCAGTAGCTCCAGAATTTGCCCGAAAGATATGTCTACCTAAGGCCTGCAATAATAATATTGGGAGTCAATGATAGGGAATGGCAACCTCGACCAAGTTCCTCAAGATATTAACTGAGAAGAGTTTAAATTTGAGTGCTTGCGTCTACGGATTTTCGTAGCTACAACAAATTCTAAGGAAGAACTTATTGATTCCGGCCCACTGGGTCTATTAAACTTCATTTTGGTGTCCAAACTTGAACGAGGCTTACCTAATATATGTACATATGTAGTTGTAATGCTGAGAATATTCCTCACAGCTGCCATAAGTAATGCCATTTGTGAGAGAAGCTTCTCTAATTTGAAAATGATTAAAAATAATTTAAGATCTGTAATGTCCACAAATTTATTTTGAACCTTTTTGTGAATAGTGACAGAGTATCACAGATTGTTTTGCTTATTTGCGAAAATAGGGGGACGGCAAATTTATGGCTCGAAGCGGGTGGCAGAAATCCACGCTACGCCACTGCTCTCACCAACTCTATTGCACACCCTCGCCCACTCTAGTCCATCTTGGTCCACTCATTGTGTGAATAAACACTTCCTTGAAAATTAAACATTTTTCGTGAGTTGAAATAACACATTCGGATATGCAGTGCTGTTCCACTTACTCCAGTGAGGTGGTGAGTGGTGTCCTTAGATGTCTCTCAAAATTTAGCAACAAATATTTTAGGATCTTTTGCTTTTAACCCTTCAGTGAGATATATTCTCAAAGCAACCCCATTTTCAACAGCAAAATATTTGAAAACATTTATGAATGTAGCCTTTACTAATATTATAATGTATGGAAATATACGAAGAAACCGTTTATAACTTCCTTTCTACGTATACATTTTTTTATCCTTTCTGTAGGGGAAGGGGGGCATAACGGGGACCTTAACGTTTGAAGGGCATTAAAACGCTCAATTCAAATTATTTTGAATAATTATTTAATTAGAATAACTCTTACATTATTAATCTTTGGGAATTAGAAACTTAAGGCACTTTACTTATGCCAGAAAAAGAAAAAAACAAAAAATTTTGTCAAAGACATCCAACACCCGATTTTTACATAAGGTAGGGTAAGACGGGGTACCCTATGGGGCAAGATACATACTTTCTTCATTCCAACTGCCTCTCTCCGTCTTTCTTTTATAATTCTTCACCACCCAAAAAATGATACAAATCAAATAAGTTATTAATAGTTAATCAAAAACATACCTATGTCATCATAAAGTCATATATTATTTTCGAAGGGCAAGATGGGGTACCTTACCCCAAGGCAAGCACTTTGACAAAAACAGAGTATTTGGCGCTAGGTCACAAACGCGTAAAATTACAAACCGGTGACAGTGCTGACTGAGAAACAATACAACGTCGCGTCATTACGAGCCAGAGCAGCTGTGATTGGACGTTGGTACGACACGTGAGACCCTCTGCCCCGTCTTACCCCCCCTCCTATACGTGTTGTACCTCTGTGGGAAGACAACAAGATGGGCAACTCAACAAAAATAAATAAAGGGTGCATTAATTACATGAAGTTCGGAGAAAAATTGGGAAATATGTAAAATTTGGGCAATTTTCGGCCATATTTTCAATTTCGGAAGTGACTGCAGTAGTAATGGTATATCATCATTGGTAGCATTTTCGGAAAGCAAATTAAGATAGTAGTTCTTTGGCGTGAGTATCACATGTGGCTGTGTTAATTAGATCAACAGATAAAAATAAAATAGTAATGTGTATCCGAAATTTATAAATCACCCTGTAACTCGGAACGGTTGAGATTTTCCCCCACCTGTGATACGATGTTTTGTTTACCTAAGTGAGATCTTTCAGCCTTATCATTTTAGAATGCGTTAACTGGTTCACCCTGTATACATATATGTACATAGGTTCAAGACATATGTGATTTGTACCTACTTATAAGTTATCCCTAGTAATAAAATCGCCTGGAGCTCCATTTAAAAATCACATCGCCCGAAAATGAATTGATGTAACAAAGTTAAAAATTTATGCATTATTTTGACGATATTCCCCGGCCATCTGCAAATAGTTACACCCATCCAGGCTGTCATGGTCTTGTGATTTGCCTTCCCCTAAAAATCTCGGACGTTTCCCTAATGATACAGAGTAGGCGGTGTAGCAAAATAATAGAAAACCTAAATTGCTACAACCCCCGACTGTATACAACCGAGGCCTACTATTACCTAACCTCCTTCCGCTGAAACCCTGCGGGCTAAGTTCGCAATGGGGCAAACAACACTTTTACCTTTTTAATCCTCCCAAACTCTTAAGTGGGCTTCATTAATGCTGCACGATGACTTGACGCTGGCGGGCAAACGCCCGCAAAAACGCGCTTAACTGCTCGCAAGGGTCGGGAAAAAGAGGCAGCGACTTCGGCTGCCAGGACGACCAAATTGAAACGTAATTTGATGATGATTTGTTTTTATCAAAACAACTTTCCGAGCGTCCGTAGTTGGGGACAGGCCATACCCCGGTTCCCCCACGGATTGCCCTACCCAGCAGTCACAGAGCTCCATGCACGTACCGCACAGCGAGGGGCTGCTCGAAAATTGTGTCTTCGTGCGGACCCTCTGCGGGCGTGGATGGTGGGTGTACACCCGCTCGGAGTTTATTAAAACCCCATTCAATCACCGGCACAAACATCCAAATATTTAATAAAGGGATAAATGGGTTTATTCGATCGTCATGTATTAGAGGGCCTTCCAGACTCCATGGCTTCCTCCGGACTTGTCAAAGTGGGCCTCAGAGGGTTTAATCATTTTCCGTGCGCTTTGCAGCAAATTGAACTAAAAGGTCATCCTCACATCGTCCGACTGCTGGGGACGACGAGAAATTACTTTATTGAGGTTAGATTCGGGTGCAGGGGGTGTGGGTATGGTCGCTAATAATTCGGTGGTCGTAGCTCGATAAAGTGGGTGCGTCCAAAGCTCAGAAGTTAAAAGGTGTTGCTTCTAACAATGCATCGTTAAGGACTTGCCATCGTCACTCCAAGGAATAAAAGCGCTTGTCCCGCCCTGCGGGGCCGGGTCCTCATCTTGGATGCACAAAGAACTTCCATTGCAAAATCTTCATTAACTCAGTTGCCATTTTCCCAGCTCCACTTGGGCACGGCACAAGCACACACACGGCCCTCAGCATGTGGTTTGATTTGCAAATTTAATTAAAATCTGCTTTCTAAACGAGATAATAGTTTGTAGGAAACTTAATTGATGAATTTCAATATAACAACACGAGTAAGCCCCTTCAGCTGCGGAGGGCTCGTCTGGCGCCGAGCCGTACGGGGGCGCCATCCCAGTTAATTACAAATTAATATGTGTTTATTGAGCTCCGTGGGTTTGAATTTTCGGTTTTCAGGAGCACTACGGCGCGGCGTGGGGAAGCTCGACTGCTCCCCCGGTGGTTTCTCGGAGATATGTGGGATGTGGCTTACGTTTAAAGAGAAATTCTAGTTAATGAGGTCCTGTGTACATACGAGTGTCGATTTATACGTGCGGTTGTAATCAATTACGACAAACTAAACAAGTTTCAGGATCGCGGAAATTAATGACATATACATACATACCTATAAGCAAGCCTATCAGTTTTCCTGTACGATTCTTCAAAGAAGAGCAAGAGAAAAAGAAGAAGCAAATTTATCTATGCAAGTGTCTATTCAAAACAAATTATATTTCTTCCGTTTTATTTAGAGTAAATTATATCATATGTACCTAGGCATGCATTACAAAATCTTCAATCTTTGAGTACACTACGGCCGTATTCACCAACAGAGTTTATGATTTAGCTAGGATTAATTTATTATTTTCACTGTCCTACACCTACACGTTCAAGATTGTTCAAGGTTGAGGGACGGAAACAAATTAATCCTAGGTAAAAGATAAACTCTGTTAGTGAATACAACCCAGTGTACAATTTATTTCTCGCTTTTTTTAATTCAAAATTTATCTTACTATAATACATTTCAATTTTTAAAGTTTTTTCGTTCAGATTCAACGCATTTCTTCTATCGATCTGCAGTTGACGCATCTTCTCTTTGAAGAGGGGAGATGGTTCGAAGTCTATAAATTCGATAATGCTTTATCGTCCTCTTCAGGAGTTTTGAGATGCAAATGAAAGTTTTGAAGTTACCTAAATAAGTTGTAATGTAGGGAATGTTGAAAAACCGTATGAGAGAGAATTACCTCACCAAATGTACATATAAATTCATATGTATATGGCGCGTCGCCGCATGTGGCATTGTGTTGTCACCAAATTCATAGTTTTTGGAAATTCAGAAACCATTTCTCGCACGTGCTATAAGACATCATACTTGGTCTTACTAGGTTGAAATAGTGTTATAAGTAAAACCTTAAGTGTTCGAAATAACTTATATGGTGCAACAAAGCTTAAAAGTGACCATTAAAAATCTTAGGAACATGAAAGAGGTTTCTGAAGATGTTTTAACCCGAAATTAGCGCCCGAAAAGGTTTGGACATAGAACTGAAAAGGGAAAGGGAAAAGCAAACATTATAGTTACAAATGGGGTCAGTCGTGCTTTAAATTTTCGGATTAGTTAAAAACGATACGAGCAGGGAACGAAGATCTACACCCGGAACACAACAAAGTTGCCGCACAAATAGGATCCAGCTTGCTTTTGGCGACAGACCCTAGAGGGATACCCCGCAGAAGAAAATATAACAAAAATTGGCACAGCCGGTAGGATCGGGAAAGCCTAGTCCATCTTCAAGCCTTAAGTGCTAGAAAAACCCCGATCCTGCAAGCACCGAGTTCCTCAGAAGCAATACGGTGCTAGGCAAGATACCTTTTCCCGTAACCCGAGGCTGAGTCTGGCTTCGCAATGCTTCTGGGTATAACGACTATAGTTGCCTCTCCAAGAACCCAGTAATGCGGGATGTACACTAGTAGGTAAACAAAGAGAGTTCTGGATCAAGTGCACGTGTACTTGATCCAGAACTCTCATAGCATAGGCCTTATGTACTTGATCCAGAACTCTCATAGCATAGGCCTTATGTACTTGATCCAGAACTCTCATAGCATAGGCCTTATGTACTTGATCCAGAACTCTCATAGCATAGGCCTTATGTACTTGATCCAGAACTCTCATAGCATAGGCCTTATGTACTTGATCCAGAACTCTCATAGCATAGGCCTTATGTACTTGATCCAGAACTCTCATAGCATAGGCCTTATGTACTTGATCCAGAACTCTCATAGCATAGGTCTTATGTACTTGATCCAGAACCCCCCTAGCATAGGCCTTATGTACTTGGTCCAGAACTCTCCTAGCATAGGCCTTATGTACTTGATAGTGGGCCCCTCCCATCTCATGCCACCCAATGGCAGGGTATTCCCCGCCCCCGCCCCCGCCCTCCCCCAGCACTTGGTGGGGCCATGGTGCATTTCTGTAAACAAGTGGGCAGACCTCGATCCCCAGCACTTGGAGGGGCCATAGGGCATTTGTGTAAACAAGTTGGCTGGCAAGAATTTTGAAAAACATTTGCGGTGGCGCACACGTGCATCTGCGATTGTTGATAATTATTTAATTATTGATGTGGTAGACATTTTTCATCAGGAAAAGCATGAAAAACAATTTTTATTGGGAAGTTGAGTCAAAGGTGTAATGGGTCATTTGCGTAAACAAGTTGGCCTTCTGAAAATAACAATTTTTTATACCCGCGATCCCCAGCACTTGGAGGGGCCATAGGGCATTTGTGTAAACAAGTTGGCTGGGCAAGGATTTTGAAAAACATTTGCGGCGGCGGCGCACACGTGCAGCTGCGATTGTTGATAATTATTTAATTATTGATGTGGTAGACATTTTTCATTAGGAAAAGCATGAAAAACAATTTTTATTGGGAAGTTGATCTCGATCAACGCGTGCAGCTGCGATTTCTGAAAATAGCAATTTTTGGGGGACGAAAAACATGTACTTGGTCCAGAACTCCCCTAGCATAGGCCTTATATGCTTGATCCAGAACCCCCCTAGCATAGATCTTATGTACTTGATGTGAGTGGTGAGTCATTGATCTCCCACATCATGCCACCCAATGGCAGGGTATTCCCCACCACCACCCCCCCCCCCCCCCCCCCCCCCCCCCCCCCCCTAACACTTATGCCGATTCTGGACCATTTTTCCCATAAGAAATGTACAGGGCCAAAAAAATTCTCATCTTTGCTTCAAAATCTTTCGTGGAGCATGTTATTTTATTATTTTAAACAAGTTGATTGATCTTGTTCAAAGGGAAAAAAAAATTTCATTCTTATCAACGAAATTTGTTTTCCCGCGCCTTATCACAAACAAATGTAATTGACACGAGCCCAGCATAATTCATTGCCAGAAGAAACAAAGTTTTTTTCAACTTCCCATGATATGCTCTTGTTTAGTTCGTGTGACCCCAAACATTTTTTGTTGATAATTATTTAATTATTGATGTGGTAGACATTTTTCATCAGGAAAAGCATGAAAAACAATTTTTATTGGGAAGTTGAGTCAAAGGTGTAATGGGTCATTTGCGTAAACTAGTTGGCCTTCTGAAAATAACAATTTTTTTATTTGCGGTTACGCATATGTGCAGCTGCGATTTCTGAAAATAGCAATTTTTGGGGGACGAAAAACATGTACTTGGTCCAGAACTCCCCTAGCATAGGCCTTATATGCTTGATCCAGAACCCCCCTAGCATAGACCTTATGTACTTGATGTGAGTGGTGAGTCATTGATCTCCCACATCATGCCACCCAATGGCAGGGTATTCCCCACCACCACCCCCCCTAACACTTATGCCGATTCTGGACCATTTTTCCCATAAGAAATGTACAGGGCCAAAAAAATTCTCATCTTTGCTTCAAAATCTTTCGTGGAGCATGTTATTTTATTATTTTAAACAAGTTGATTGATCTTGTTCAAAGGGAAAAAAAAATTTCATTCTTATCAACGAAATTTGTTTTCCCGCGCCTTATCACAAACAAATGTAATTGACACGAGCCCAGCATACTTCATTGCCAGAAGAAACAAAGCTTTTACAACTTCCCATGATATGCTCTTGTTTAGTTCGTGTGCCCCCAAACAATTTTTTCTGCGTCAAGTTCATGAACACTGCCGCTGATATGATTTTATGGTGTATACTTCATTCTGGCAAATGTATTTTATGTTAAAAATTCATGGATAGATATAAATAAAACATATTTTTATTTTTAAATACAACTTAGTTTTTATTGATATATATATATTTAAACAATGTCCATATTAAAGGTCTGCTTCATTTTCTTTAAATCCACAAAAGAGATATTTGACATCTGTGTGGGATCATTCTCTACGAAGCTGCCAAACATATTGAATATTTTCATCATTTTTATAATATGCCACCCAATGAGTACCGGTCCTGAAGATATGTCCAAATTGATGATGCCGCATTCTCGATGTTTGGACTTTTTTGGAAGTTTGTCATGCATAAATACTCCTCTACCGGTGGAGGAGCAATATCTTTAGGAAAGTTTGCTACAAAGCCACTGTCGCCGAACCCTTCACCGCTCGGTGTGATTGCTCCATGCCAGTAAAAATTTGATCTTCACCGAAAATATTTTCTTTTAAATGGATAAAGTTTCGCAAAACACTTCCATACACCATAAGAACGGATGACCCTATTTCCAGTTTAAAAGAAAATATTTTCGGTGAAGATCAAATTTTTACTGTCATGGAGCAATCGAATGCAAAAATGAAAAATCCAAAAGCACCGAGCGGTGAAGGGTTCGGCGACAGTGGCTTTGTAGCAAACTTTCCTAAAGATATTGCTCCCCCCAAATCATGTCACCTTTAACACAGTTATCGATTGAATGAATAAAGGTGTATGTGCATTGTTTTATATATATTCTTGTGGAGGACATTAAAAAAAAAGAAACATGAATATAGTTCTTTTGTTATTTATTTTATTTAAAACATGACTTTTTATTTATATTATAATATTTCACTTTTATTAATCCATGAATTATGCTTATCGGGAAAGCCTAACCATTTTACAAAGTATTTGTTTCCCTTCTTCTTTAAAACCTTTTCAATGAGATAATCCCGAGGATATTTTGTCTTCAATAACTCCTTGCCATAAAAACCGCCCTTTATTGGATTTCCCTCAAAATCTTCGAGAAGGTATGTCACAGGATTCGTGTTCTGCACAAATTTAATTCGAAATATTTCCGTTGTCCAGTTTGGAGTATATCCTTTCTCAAAAATATGCTTATATTTGCTAATGCGAACATTATCCCCAATTTTATATTTTGGAATATTACTTATTTTTATGTGGTTATATACTGTTTTTAGTAAAACATTTTTGTTTGAATAATTAACATCTGCTGGTCGCATTTGAATTGTAGTGTGTTTTTTGTTGTTGTAGGCATTTACTAGTTTTTTAACCATACTTATCCATCGATAAGAACCGCTTTTACTAAATTCTTTCCACATCATCCCCTTTAATGTTCTGTTAAACCGTTCAACTATGGAAGCCTTCATTATGCTATAAGTAGAATAATGGTTTATCTGATGGTCTTGCATTAATTTTTGAAATATTTTGTTGTAAAATTCTTTGCCATCATCAGTTTGTAAGTTCTTAGGAATGCGACCGCTTTTCAAGATTCTCTCCATCGCAACCTTTACCTCCATACCAGTTTTATTTTTAATAGGTTCTGCCCAAGCGTATTTGGAAAATGAGTCAATTACAGTTAATAAAAAACGGAATCCATTATTTTCACGAGAGTAGGACCCCATTTCAACCAAATCCGCTTGCCATAGATCATCTAAATCTTTGATAATTACACGTCGTCTAGCGAAATTACGTCGAGCTGCTTTGTGCAGCTCATCGACAACAGCTTCTTTACTCATTGCAGGAATATGAATGAAAATATATTTTTAGTATATAATGTTATATTTCAAAATTTTATTCGTTAGTTTGAATTACAATTGATTCCACATTTATAAGCTTTTCTAAAGCCGAGTTAATCTTACTAATATTTGTATCAATATATTGCACTCTATCGCTAATAGCTTTTTCAATGTGTTTTTCCAATTCTTTCTTTACTAACTCTAATTTAGCATTTAAAGATTGTAATTGAATTTCTATATCTTTATATGTAACCTCAATTTCGGATTTAAGATATCTACTGATAATATCAACATAACTTTTAGTTGCAGCATCTTCTTCTTCTTCAGGATCTGCGAGATATTTAATATTTTTGAACTGCATATCATAATTATTATTTGATGTTAAGACAAATCCCTTTCCAGGTTCTCCTGGAGGACCAGATAGACCTGGTGAACCTTGAGGGCCAGATGGGCCCCGAGGGCCACTAATTGATTTGCCGCCAAATTTGTTTCGTCCGAACTTATCAACAGGCATTATTAATCTGATAGAAAGGTTGAAATGTTGTTTCATATATATGTATTATACTATAATATTAGCTTCTTTCAATTCTTCTATTATGGAGATGATTTCATTATGATGATTGTTATGACCAGCTCGCTCAGATGCTATTAAAAGATGTAATCTTTCTACTAATTCATTTGGATCGTTCCAATATATATAATCAATGCTATCTTTAGGGAGCCTCATTAAACTTGTTCCCGTATGATGAATAAATTTACTTATAATAGATTTATATTTAACACCTTTGTTACCCTTTACTTGACCATCAGAGTTAAAACCACGTCTGAAGGCATTACTTTCTGTTAAAATCTCTTCATAATTCGTCAAATCCTCTTCATTATATAAACTTTTACTAGGATTTTTCATAAAAAGTAATTCACATAAGCCCATTGTAATTTTGTAAGATTTCGCATTAATTATAAAGTTTTGATCATCATCATCATCAAATGTAATTGTAGAATTGCCAATTTTCCAGTCGTTTATTTGCTCATCTTTATAAACACCATAAATATAATCAATTTGTGGTTTATTTTGAACATATAATTGGAAATATTTTTTAATTATACTCGTAGATAAATTTGTGGTAGATTCAGGGATACTAGTAGATAAATTCGAGGTAGATTCAGGGATCCCTGTAAAAGTTCTTGAGTGTGTGGGTGTTTCATATTCATTTTCTGTAACTTCATCATATTTCAGAGGAGTACTTGTTGGGAACATTTTAAAATATTTTGGTTTTAGTTGTTTTGGAGTACTTTCTCTGCTATAATCATCTTCCAATTTCATATACTCCTTAATGTTTCGTTTTGTTTTACTTTCATCCACAAGTTGTTTTAGAGGTTCTGTAATGGGCTTTAATGTTGTCTCAAGTTGAAATTCTGCTTCAGTTCGACCCGATTTTAAGACTTGATACTTTTTTATAATTGCATTTCTCGATTGTATAATGTCTTCTATTAACTTCTTCTTCTTATCCATTTTAAACTTCCGGTTGTTACCCATTTGAACAGCTTTAGCTGATCAACGGGGATCTGTTGATCTGGTTTTATTAACAGCTCAGTTGATCTGTTGATCTGATTTTATTAACAGCTCAGTTGATCTGTTGATCTGATTTTAATAGGTTTTATTAACAGCTCAGTTGATCTGTTGATCTGATTTTATTAACAGCTCAGTTGATCTGTTGATCTGGTTTTATTAACAGCTCATTTGATCTGTTGATCTGATTTTGTTAACAGCTTTAGTAGATGTTTAGTTGTTTAGCTGATCAACGGCGATCTGTTATTTTGTTTAGCAAACCATTATATTTATATCAGTTGATCTGTTGATCTGGGTTGATTAACAGCTCAGTTGATCTGTTGATCTGATTTTATTAACAGCTCAGTTGATCTGTTGATCTGATTTTATTAACAGCTCAGTTGATCTGTTGATCTGGTTTTATTAACAGCTCATTTGATCTGTTGATCTGATTTTGTTAACAGCTTTAGTAGATGTTTAGTTGTTTAGCTGATCAACGGCGATCTGTTATTTTGTTTAGCAAACCATTATATTTATAAGACAATGTGTGCATCAATTCCTTTACGGTATCGCCCCTCACTAAATGGGCTATCTTTATCTATTACTAGAAATCCATATTTATCTTGCCAACATTCAACACATAAATTTCGAAAAATATTATAGCTCATATCGGTGTTTATATGATCACCATAAATATGCTTAAGATTCAGATCATCTTGTTTAAATAATATGAGAAAGTTCGCATTGTCTCGTATCAAATGTTTCGGTATGCGCGTATAAGTTTGACAGAGATAGAAACTATCAACATTATTGTGACGTCCCATGCAAAAATATGAACGTATGTTGTCTTGCTTTTCGCATGCAACATCATCAAAAATGAATATAGAATTTCGCTTTGCCTCTTCCAAAGGTATCACATCACTGTTGTTGGAAAATGTATAATACCCTAGACCTCGTATTGGCTTCAAAAGTTTGTTCAAATATTCATATTTTGGTTGGGAAAGTGATTTAGAGTAGACATAAACGTTTTCAAAGCTTAACCCATTAGGATGCTCTAATAAACTTATCATTACATTCGTCTTTCCACAGTTAGAAGGTCCAACAACAACAGCACGTATACTGTTAGGTAATAGGGCACTATGTCTTTTAAGTTCTTTTGTATTACTCTTGAAATCATTATTTTGAATTGGTAAAGATAGATTTTGTTTGATTAACTTCATTTTGACTACTGGGCTGGAACTATAAATACTCATGTAATTTATACACCTCTTAGTTTAAATATGAAAGTTGAGCATTACAGTCGCTAAATTAATGTTGGAATATAATCAAAACAAACAACGTAAACAAAAAGGAATAGCCGGTGGAGGAGTAATTAACACATTAATTAATAAATTACCGTTTGAGTTGCATTTACCAGGCTATCAATATTGTGGGCCAGGTACTCGGCTAGCTAAAAGATTAGCTCGTGGAGATCCTGGAGTAAATTCTTTAGACAAGGCTTGTAAAGAGCATGACATAGTGTATTCAAAATTTAAAAATACACAAGATCGTAATATAGCAGATAGAATTTTGGCTAATAAAGCTTGGGATAGGGTTAAGGCCAGTGACGCAAATCTTGGTGAGCGTGCAAACGCATTACTAGTAACAAACATTATGAACGCTAAGTCAAAACTTGGAATGGGTGTGAGGGGGTTAAGAAAAAAAGGAAAAAAGCTTAAAAATGTTGTTACACTTTCGAAAGCTATGTTAAGGGCTCGAAAAGTAATTGAAAAAGAAAAACCTGATTCCATAAAAGCAGCTGTTGCACTGGCGCAAAAAGAAATCAAAAGTACTATTAAACATAGGAAAAAAAACCTGAAAATTCCACGAGTTGTACCAGTGCCCAAAACTGGTGGAATTTTACCGTTCCTGATTCCATTATTTGCAGGACTTTCTGCTGTTGGCGCTTTAGCTGGAGGAGCAACCAACATTGTGAAAGCTGTTAATGCAGCGAAGAAAGCAAATGAACAACTTAAAGAAAGCGAGAGGCACAATCAAACAATGGAAGCTATTGCTTTGGGAAAAGGGCTTTTCCTTAAACCCTATAAAAAGGGTCTTGGATTATTTTTAAATCCTCCATCAAAAAACTAATGAAAACGCTACCTAACAGGCCCCTGACTGATGTAGATATACGGAAGTATGCACAAAATGTGGCAAATTTTAGAGGAGTATTTATGCGTGACAAACTTCCAAAAAAGCCCAAACATCGAGAATGCGGCATCATCAATTTGGACATATCTTCAGGACCTGGTACTCATTGGGTAGCATATTATAAAAATGGTGCAAATATTCAATATTTTGACAGCTTCGGCAATTTACAACCTCCATTAGAAGTTATAAACTATTTAGGACATAATTTAAAGTATAATTATCTTCCACATCAAACTTATAACACAGTAATTTGTGGACATTTATGTTTAGAATTTTTATACAAATGTAAATAAATAACAAAATAACTATATTCTTGTTTTAATAATGTCCTCCACAAGAATATATATATATATATATATATATATATATATATATATATATATATAACAATGCACGTGTGCCTTTATTCGTTCAAACGATAGCGGTGTAAAAGGTGAAATGTTTTGGGCGGATACTATTTGGGATGAAAATCATTTTTGCACGTGCTTGACTGGTTGGATGTACATGAAAATTGTGCATGCTGTTGTTAGATGTGATATATTGAAAGTATATATGACTGCAGAGCATGGCAAAAGATGTAAGGTATTGACAATAACTAAGGCTGAAAAAATTCCTTCACTTTTGCATGAGATGCGGATTAAACCTTTTGAGCATGTAAAGATTGAAGTCAAAGGAGGGGAAATAACTGTACTGGGTTGGCTAGAAGATGGTGTCCGCGGACATCCATGCACGAATTTCTTTCACAGGGCTTGTCCGTTTGCAGGTGAGGAAGAGTGGAATCGAAAACCAATAAAATTAGAAAACGAAAACCCAAGCTTAGCAGCAACAGTAATGCTGAAAGCTGAAGAAAAAGATGAAAATCGTGGTTCTCACACAAATTTTGAAATGAAAATTGTATAACTTTTAAAGTAAATAAACACACACACACACACACACACACACACACACACACACACACACACACACACACACACACACACACACACACACACACACAATAAGGAATAAAAATAATATAAATATTTAAAACTCAAACTAAATATATGTAGTTCAAATATAATCTTTGAACAAGGCACATCTTAATCTTTAGAGAATGAAAATGAGGTCAACAAATTGTGTGTTAGTTGTACTCGGTTTTTTATATTCATATTGTTTATCAGCTCCAATTGATGTGCACTTGAATGATCAATCAAAAAACGATGAAATTGATTTTAATTTATTATTACCCAATAATGATACTGTTAAAGTTTCTCTGTCATTTCGTTTATTTGTGAAAAGTATAGCTACTGCTAATTCATTAACAACAACAACAACAACTTCTAATCCACATCATCCTGATATCTCTTCAGAAAGCATCACTGAGCCGCCAAAAGAAAGTGATGTAGAATTTGTACCACTAGAAACGAATGTAGTAACCCTAGAAGAAGCCCTTGAGGGATTTAGGCAAGATTTGATTAATAAAGAGCGAGACATTGGTGGAATCATAGAAAGTGATCGTGTATTTTACAGACATTTCAAATTAGACTTTGATGATGATAAATCGATAAAAGTTCGCTGCACATATGATAGCAATTACCAACATAAAAGCTTGAGAATATCTTGTTATGAATTCCACGAATTACTGGGGGAAAGAATTTTAAGTAATGGTGAAATTGAAAAGTATGTAGAGAATGATCCCACACAGATGTCAAATATCTCTTTTGTGGATTTAAAGAAAATGAAGCAGACCTTTAATATGGACATTGTTTAAATATATATCAATAAAAAACTAAATTGTATTTAAAAATAAAAATATGTTTTATTTATATCTATCCAGGAATTTTTTACATAAAAATACATTTTGTTTTGCACATTTGCCAGAATGGAGTATACAACGCGGTACATCAATAAACATTTTTCTTAATTGCTCAATGTTTGGGCATCCAAAATCTTCCAAATCATAAATCGTACTGTTGTTGTTATTTAGTGTAAACAATTGATTAAGCCATTTAATTTTTTCATCTCCTTTAACATAAATGATTTTATTTTGGAAAATGTGAACAAACAGTTTTGTAATATCCTCCATTGAAGTGTACCCATCATCCCACGAAAATCCATGATGATACTTGCACAACCATAATGCTTGTTTTTGCAATTCTGGTGGTAGATTATTGAACATGTATGGTGGTTTTAAAATGAAGTGCTGTAACATGTTTTCTTCGGTAATAACAGCAATTTCTTTCAAAATGAACGTTTGTCCAGGCCCCATGAATCCTTGAATATCAATGATGCAACTCATGGTTTCATAATTTTTGAACTTCACTGGTTAGCGGATTATACTGAACTATTCTGTCGTGTAAAAGTAAACAGTATGCAGCGGTTTTCCCAGGAATATTTTCAGACGTTTGAAATTCTATTCTTATATCCACAGGACCACTTTTAAGGTACTCGTTCTGTTGCGAACAGTCTATGACAACTAATGGGGCTAAAGTCTTAAACTGGTCTCGCGATAGCAATGGTTCAGCTCGACGGTTGTAATATGATTGTTGAAATTTGCAATACATCTCATATAATAAAGCATATTGGTTTGTGCTGTATTTCACATTGAGATCATTATAGGGGTATTTTTCAGCGTTTAAGTATACTTTTAAATCTGTGAGGTTGCAATGATCAAATTTAGATGCGTCTTTCTCCTTGGAATCTTTACGGTCAGTTTGAAAAGCTATTATAACAAATCTTGGCTTTTCCAGCTGATTAACTGTTTTCACAGCCCATGTATGTCGAGAAGATTGGGGTAAGGATGGATATTCATAGAGGTCCCAACTTCGAAATGCCATTGCAATTGGTTGATTGTTCTCAGTAATTTTTAACAATGACAATTTTTCTCTATCAGCCGCAGTGACATGTGGCATATGCCATTGCAATTTCAAAATATTTACAGTAGCTTCAATATCTTTAACATATAGTGCATTGAGATCTGTTCGGGAGCGAATTAGAACGAGTTCATGCTTCGCATTTATTATTATTTTCTTATAATCTTCAGCAAAACCAAGAAGTAATTTTAATGGCACGCAAAAGTTAAATTCACCATCAGAGTTAACACTTATATTGGTTAGAGACCATCCTGAATTTAGAAGCATTTTACCTGCCCATTCATTTAGAGAAAGCTTATTCTTTATTGTTGATGTAAGACCAACATTTTTATTGCGGTCTATTTCTACTCCATTGATTTCATATCGAATTTCCTCAAACAAAAAGGCTATTGCGTTATTGGTAAACTTCACATTTTCTGGCTTATCAGGAGTGCATTCTAATTTTCCTTCTATATAAAGAAAACTTTGACTTGGAAGTACATAGATATCTTGGTATTGAATAGCTATACGTATTTCATCATTATTTTTAAATGAATTGATGAATGGCGAGTAAGAGTGATATTCAAATTTTGCAATGCTGTTGTCATAGTGGACAGCTTCTCCCACATTTAATATTTCATTCATTTTTATTTTTTACCGCAAAACCTAACGACTTCAAAATTTTTTTATTTTCACTTGATAGTTTCAACTTTTTCCCTCCTCCTCCTCCTCGTTTAAGCTCTTTAAGCGGTAAAGAAGAACTATTATTAATATGAAATTTCCTCTTATTATATACTATCATGCTTGTGGCTTCAAATGTAATCTTGTTGTAATGATTTCACCCCTAAAATTTATTAAATCACCGTCCTGATCAAGGAGCTTTAAGGTGATTGAGCTAATTCTTCGAGTGTTTACTGGCAAATAAATCACATTTGTTGGTACCTCAACTATTTTATACCCAGGCCCAACCTTTGGAGAGAATTCATGTAAAGTATGAACTCTCATTCCATTTATGAAAGCACCATATATTAAATTGCATTCTATCCTGACCACGTTTACCTTAATTATATTTACAGGTAAGTCTGATACATGTAATTTATTTGCTTCCAAGACGGCTTTACTAAATCCTAGCAGCGAACCTATTGAATTTTCTCTATTGAAATTAATTGTGTCACTAGATTCTATTTCACATTTTAATGTGTTATTGTTTGCTCTTAACAAGATCGTGGGCCTATTTTTAAATTTATTTAATAGTTTATCGAGATAATCGGCTATATCATCTATCTCATATGATCCTAGTGGCAGTTCCACAATACGATTTCCAACGTGGAACAAATTATTAGTGTGGTCAACATTAGGTATAGAATTATAAGTATGAAAATCTATTAACCCACACACATAATCTGAAGGCAGGTCTAGCGGTGGAAAATATTCAGTTGTTAATACAGATGTGTTCCCACTTAATGTAAGTGTCAGGGACATTATGTGAATGATGTTATTTGAAGGTGCAGCTCTCATATATATATATATATATATATATATATATATCAATTTTCCCAATATGAAATGTATGTCACCACAAATCATCTGTTTGATCTTGTTGTTGCATAACATAAAATCATATCGGTACCAGCATGTTCATGAACTTGACGCATGTTTAATCTTGTTGTTGTGTAACATAAAATCATATCAGCGTCAGTGTTCATGAACTTGATGCATGTTTAATCTTGTTGTTGTGTAACATAAAATCATATCAACGTCAGTGTTCATGAACTTGACGCAGAAAAAAAATTTTTTGGGGGCACACGGGTTAAACAAGAGCATATCATCTGGGAATTTGTAAAAGCTTTGTTTCTTCTGGCAATGAAATATGCTGGGCTCGTGCCAACTGCTCTTACATTTCTTGTGATAAGGCGCGGGAAAACAAATTTCGTTGATAAGAATGAAATTTTTTTTTCCCTTTGAACAAGATCAATCAACTTGTTTAAAATAATAAAATAACATGCTCCACGAAAGATTTTGAAGCAAAGATGAGAATTTTTTTGGCCCTGTACATTTCTTATGGGAAAAATGGTCCAGAATCGGCATAAGTGTTAGGGGGGGTGGTGGTGGGGAATACCCTGCCATTGGGTGGCATGATGTG